>JARFXV010001737.1:10000-326524 GCA_031761425.1 Cosmopolites sordidus | reverse complement strand
CTCTTGTAAACACTGCTAAATTGTGTTGGTACTTACACCTATTCCCCTTTTTAACCAGTTAAACGAGGGCCTGACGGCCACAGAGTGGGAGTTCTCTTGAATAGATTGACTATTGCTTCGTTCCGTTTTTCTGTGGTTGTTCACTTGGAGACCCTGTCGTCGTAGTGATCGACGTTTTAAAACAACTCATACCGCTCGATCTACTTCACAATGAAACTTTTTCTTACTTTTTAATTGACGGTGATATAATTGACGCATTGGACGCTGATGAAAACGATAATTTAGGTCCTGTTGGGTGTTTGCAAAGAAAAACTGCCCCGAAACGCTTCAGGTACTTGAAACTCATTTTGGAATAGACGCTTCACTTCGAGGTTACAAGAGACACTGAAATGAATCTATATGTGCGCTATAGCCCTCTGACGGTACTATCACATCGCAAATGTACAAAAGAAACAGAAATATCTCTTGTATTTTCGAAAAAAAATGCATACACTATCTTCTGACACACACTGTGTGTAAAATAACGTAAAATTATCCGTTTTGCAATATAAAAAATGATTGATCAAACAACAGAATTATTTTTATGTAAAAAATTACAGCAAAAATATACATACACTCAAGTAAGTGCTACATGTATAAACATTACAAAGATATATGATCCAGAATATTTATAGCACTGAAAGCTTCTTTAACGAGAAAAGATGGTTTGTTTTTGAACAAATTTCCTTCCATTTTCTGAATAATATTTTGCAAAACATCGTGTCCTATCCGAAATTTCGCATCACTTCAAAATGGTATATTTGTTTTAGAATTAAGGATAAATTAACAAAAGACTTTAAACTTACTTCATATTATAGTCTCATAAAGCTATTTTGCGATTATGCAATACAGCTTTTAAAGCGTTGAGAATATTTTATGGATGAGGATCTAAAATTGGAGAAAAGCAATCCGAATGGATATATAGGGCTGATGTGCCATAAATAACAAAATTAATACCCTAAATAATTAAATTTTCCCTACTTAAAACAAATTGAGATCTGCTGTTCTAAATACCTCTTACAAAAAATTGTTAGGGATACTCAACTTTCTACTTTGTCAGGTCCTAAAGTGATAAGTTAAAATTATGAAATGGTTGAATGGGTTACACAATTTAAAGGATATTCCAATAAATTTAATTCTACTTATTATAAATACAACATTATTTGAAAAAAAATTGCTAAACCACCAATCGAAAAACTGATTACTATGGTATGAATTATTATGATAAGAATATGAACATATAAAATGTGAATAACTATAATAAACCTATGATAAGAATTATTTTATAAGCAAATATTCATTGATTACTATTTAACGAATAAACTACGACTAAACTAATGAATATTATTTAAACATTTTTTTATTATTAAATAATTTTATTAATTAACAATCAAGCCCTGCATCAACCAAGAACGATGTGACAACACAACACATGATCAACCCCACAAAAACATATTGAAGGAATCTAATATTTTATTAAGCCACGAAGCATAGGCTCAAACTGTGGATATTTTAAACATTTAATTCAATAAAACAGTTAATCATGCGTCTTATAATTTGATGTAAATCGTTTAAAACGTATTATAGCTTGAAAATATTACTGGTAGTAATTTTAACTTTAAAGCGAGAAAAAACAATAATGAGTAAGTTTACATTTTTTCTGTAACAAAAAACAAATTTTGCTGAAATGTAATGAATAGATGGCTACAAAAATATGTACAACTTATTTTAAAATAATTTCTTAAGAAGCCAATGAAACAAAAAACTGATTCCGGTTCGATAGAAATAAATACTATGTTGCCAATTGTTCAAACAATTAAAAATCTGACCTGTTTTCCGCGGAAATGGAAGTATTTATCAATACATGTTTTATGAAAACTGTTTGTACAAAGTGAAATATTTGGAAGTTAAGAAACGATTACATTTTTGAAATTACTTTTCGAATATATATATATATATATATATATATATTATATTATATATATATATATTATATATATATATATATTTATATATAGTATATATTATATATATATATATATATATATATATGAACACTTTTGTTGGGTTGCTTGACCGGGAAGGAGTCCTACCTATCCTTCAACTGGATGACATATGTTTCGTCTCTCGAGTTTCAGACTCTTCAGAGTGCCGACATATACCATACCATCAAGAATAGGGAGACCCTATCCACAGCCAACAACCCATGTTTTCGCCGACCTCCCGTCGGATGGCGCATATATGTAGTGTTAGATTTTCTTGGACTACGTCCAATGAGACAGCAGTAGCCGAGAGTCATCACACACCCAACCATTGGGTTCCACAATCTCAAGTGGAACATAGTTTAAGAGTCTGAACCTCGAGAGACGAAACATATGTCATCCAGTTGAAGGGATAGGTGGGACTCCTTCCCGGTCAAGCAACCAACAAAAGTGTTCATTTAGGCGGAGACGCAGGTTGTTGTGTGTTCCACTTGACATTGTGGAACCCAACGGTTGAGTGTGTGATGACACTCAGCTACTGCTGTCTCATTGGACGTAGTCCAAGAAAATCTAACACTACATATATTATATATATATATATAATATATATATATATATATATATATATAGTATATATATATATATATATACTATATATAAATATATAAATATACATATACATATATGTATAATGTAAGACGTCTTTGGACAGCGTCCAAGAAGGCAACAGTAGTTGAGTGTCACATACATCCAACCGCTGTCAACAACCACAACCTGACAACCTGACAACCAACAACCTGTCTCCGCCCAAATGAACATTTTGTTATTATTGGTGAAATATATATGAAATATTATATATATGAATAATAATAATATATTTTATATATATATATATATATATATATATATATATATATATATATATATATTTATATATATATATATATATATGTATATATGTATATATATATATATATATATTATATATATTATATATTATATATATATATATATATATATATATATATATATTTCACTCCAATATTTCAGAATTTGAATGAGATATTCTTTTTTTCTACCAGTTATACATTGCTCTTATATTTTGACGCAGCAAAATATGTCCTTTCAATTTAATATAAACCGGAAAATATTTCAAATATTTATTTCTTCTGAAAGGTATTTCAGAAATAATTTAAAATAATTTTTTTTTGACCTATATTTTCGAAAATTGTATATATGAAATATACTTCGTACATACATAGCATACAAGAATTCAACAGGTACCAATAATTTAATTAGTTATTTTATGCATTTAAAACATTTCTACTAAATTATTTTTAAACAAAAACTGATGATATGATATCGGTTTTGGGTTATTTATTTTTAACATTACAATTTGTTGCTTTTCGGTATTTATTTATGTTTTTGATATGTCTGTTTAATAAAATATCATGTCCAAAGCGTAAATATACCTTAAAGTGCAATAATAAAAATTACTGTTCTTATGGGCCAAATTCGCATGGAGTAATGCCAACATCATCAATAACAGATATATAAATTTGGACTCTCATATCAGGGTCTTTAACGTATTAAATATACTTTTAATTGAATTTACTGCATTTAATCAGAATTTATATTTAATATACTGTGCGTGTGTATCTAAGTGTATCCTGTCTTCCGTTTTGTCTGTTAATAGCAATATTTCTCTTCTAGGCATTTTCTAGAACTTGTTAAGAAAAACAAATTTATTAGAGTGATTTTGATAGACATTCAACCTAGGCAAATCTACATGGTTTAGAAAGACTTGCACGACAAAATTGCAAGACAAATGCACGACTTTTTGAAAGATCCAGTGGCTTTAATTTTCTAGTTATTTGACCTTTATATGGCTCCAGAGGTAAACCCTTTCGAATACGCCATGTTGTGGATTTTACTGAGTCCAAATTATTGTGAACGCCAACTAATGGAAATTTCTGGGTCTTCATCAACATTTAAAAGTATCAAATCAATATGCCCCTGGTGAACGACCACTACGACTGCTTGCTCTTCTTTTATCTTCCACCGAACCAGTTTCTTGAGTTTTTGGAACAATTCAATTGATAGTGCTTTCAAATTGATGATTCCGCTAACGTAAATTTCACTTTAATTTTTCTAAAAACATTTTTCAGTGAGCGCCCATTTTCATAAAATAATTCAATAATTTTAGTACGTTGTTGTATCGTGTACGACTCCATTTTTATAAATTGTCACTTCTGAAATGAGACTAGACTTAGGCAAATTCACTATGCCATCTGTGATTTATTCAAGAATTTAAAAACCGCTCACTTTGAAAGGCCCGTTATAAAGATGTCATTGTACAATTTTTTTCTTGGTCAGTTATGTATCCTTCCTAACCTTGAGATGCATTTATTGGATTCAATTGCTTGGTTTGGATTGCCTCTTAACCATCATTTTTTTCGGTTGGGCTAGCTTTGCAGCTAGTGATGAGTTATTTCAAAATAATTAATCACAAAGAGAAATTTGTTCCGGATGTGTTCAAAATGTTCCAGATATATTCAAAATTTAGTCGGTCAGTTGATGCTTCACGCAAGTATCGAGCTATCTAACCTGTCCAAACATTACCAAATGTTTCCAAACATTAATCAAACGAATGTGATGGAACTATTGTAACAATAACTATGGTAAAATAATACTTTGTGAAATATAGTAAATAAATAATTTCAAGTAGTCTGTAGTTGAATTAAACAATCAATTGGATGTTTAGTATATTTCTTATGACGGATTTGTTTTATTAGATATAAATACAGAAGTTTTAAACCATAATTTATGTAAGGTTTTACCCAATTTACAATGCAAACATTTAGCATGGCAAAATATGTTAATAGTTTTTTTCGAAATCGGATAAAATACGCATTAACTTTCTAGTTTAAACCGCTACCGGACATTAAATCAACAAACAGAGGTCGATTGCTTCCAACTAAATTAAAATAAAACTTATATGGCGATAAAATATATCGTAAACTAAATCAAAAGAATATGAACAAATATTAATTATCTTTGTCAAATTGTTTTTTATTTTAAACAAACAAGGTTCAGCAATCATGAAACTATGAAAATCGAATTCTGGGTATATATTTGACGAGAATCACTAAGAAAACATCTTGGCTTCGACATGCAAAGTAGATTTCGATAATATACAGTAGAAATTCTGAAGTTAAACATGCCTCTCTAAATGGATTAGGCGTTACATTAGTTCGATTAATGTTTGGAAACATTCGATAATGTTTAGATTGGTTCGATAGCTCGATAATTGCGTGATGCATCAACTGATCGATTAAATTTTAAATATATCGGGAACATTTTGAACACATCCGGAACAAATGCCTGTTTATGATTTATTGTTTAAAATTTAAAAATGATGGTTAAGACCCAAACCAACCGATTTATTCTAATAAGAGTAGCTCTAAGTTAGGAAAGAGGCATAACTGACCAACAAAAACATTTGTACAATGACATCCTTATAACGGGTCTTTGATCTCAGATGGCGTTGTGAATTTTCCTAGGTCTCGTCTCATTTCAGAAGTGTAATGTCGTACACAATAAAACAACGCATTGAAATTGTTGAATTATTTTATGAAAAAGGGCGGTCACTGAAAAATGTTTTTTAAAAAATTACGTGAAATTTACGGTTTGCAGAATCATTAATCTGAAAGCACCATCAATTGAATTCTTCAAGAATTTCAAGAAACTGGTTCGGTGGAAGATAAAAGAAGAGCAATACATAGTCTGGTGTGGTCGTTCACAGGAACATATTGATTTGGAACGTGAAAATGTTGCTGAAGACCGAGAAATTTCTATTAGTCTAACGTTCACAACAATTTGCACTCAGTGAATTCACAACATGGCGTATTTTATAAAATGATTTACCTTTGAAACAATATAAGGTACAAATAACACAGGAACTAAAGCTACTGGATCCACTGGTGCATTGGTCAATTGGATTAAAGCACAGATGATTTCAAAAATCTTCTTTTCAAATGAAGCACATTTTGAAATTGGTGGTTATCTTAATAAACTAAATTACCACATTCAGGGCAAGGAAAATCCATGATTAATGCATGAGAAACCTTTACATCCTAAAGGAGTCAGTGTTTGATGTACATTATAGTCAGGAGGTGTAATTGGGCCGTATTTCTTTCAGAATGCTACTGGTGATGCTGTAACTGTGAATAGTGTTCGATATCGGGAGATGAATACTGAATTCTGGTGGGCTGAATTAAATAATATTGATCTGCCGGATATGTGGTTCAAACAGGTTAGCGCTACACCTCACTCTGCTAATGACACAATTGATTTACCGAGAGAAAAATTTGATGAGATGAGAGATCACGTGATTTAAAGTCGTTGGACTATTTTCTTTGGGGTTACTGAAAAGTCAGGTCTCTACGAACAATCCACAATCGATTCCTGACCTAGAGGATGAATTTACTCGAGTCATTAGTATGATAGAGCCACGGTTCAAAATCATAACAAAAGAGTGGACGTCTATGGAACTGCAATAGGTGGTCATTTGACAAATATTGCCTTTCGTATTTAAATGTCATATAATCTGCTTCAAATTACAATAAAAAGTATTTTGTATTCAAGTCAACTTCTGTGTCATATTCAGGAACTAAAAAAACGAGTCAATTTGAAAGACCCTTTATGATACGCTTCTATTCATACTCGATAAAAAATACTACAAACTGATACTGAGAGACCAGAATCCGTGCTTAATGTAGAAAATACTGTACACCTTCAAACTTTCATCTACAACTCCTCCTAATCCATTCACATTTGCCTAAGATGAATTTCTACCAAAACCACTTTAATCAATTTGTTCTTTTAACACAAGTTCCCGGAAATGGTTAGAAGAGAAATATTACTGTTACCAGACAAAACTGAAAATAGGATGCACTTAGCTACACACACACACCCACAGTATATTAAATATAATTCTGATTAAATGCATTCTAGTATATTTATTACGTTAAAGACCCTGGTTTGAGAATCCAAATTTCTAGCTATTACAGTAAGTTATATTATTGCACTTTAAGAAATGTTTACGCTTTGAACATGATCTTTTTATTAAACAGACATATCAAGAACATCAATATATGCCGAAAGTAACAAATTACAATGTTAAAAATAAATGCAACATAAAAAGAATCAGTTTTTGATTAAAACAATTTAGTAGAAATATTTTAAATACATTAAATAACTAATTAAATTATTGGTAATTTAATTTAATTTAATACAATAAACATTGGCTTGATATTAATGTTCGTTCATTTTTTTTTTGGATAATATGCCATTCTGCTCGATAAACTTTTTTCTCGTCGGTAACTACGTAGTCCCGTGATCATCAAACTTCTGAGGGTTTTAGCTAAAGAACAAATTGATCAAGATGTTTTTCCTGTAAAGGTTTTATCATATATGCTATTTTGAAGCGATCTGAATAAATACTAATCGGAGGGCGTAAAGTCGGGGCCGTACGGCAAATAGATAAAAACATCCCAGTCAACTCATAAAAACTTATGTCGGATGTTCAATGACACGCGTTGTCTCAATGGGACGCAATACATTTTCTGTTGTCTAATTTAGGCCGATTATGTTCGACTGCTCACTTCACTTAGTTGTGATTAGTATTAATCCAAACTAATGATCTGCTTTTCAAGTAACAGCTCATAATAATCTATTCGCTTCTACCAAATGCGTATCATAACATTCTTCGGATGTAATCTGACTTTCGCACTGGTTGAAGGGGCAACTTCATGCCAATATTACGATCTCTTCCGTTAACATTATGGTATTTAGTACATTTTTCATCACCTGTAAACATCTGCTTAAAAAATGAATCAATTTCTTTGCACTTCAATAGAGAATCGCTGGCAAAAATTCGATCTATCGGGTTTTTTTTTCGTTAATTCATGCGGCACCCATACATCGGCATTAGTTACCATTCCAAATTGGCGTAATTTCCTTGACACTATTGCCTGGTTGGTTCCAAGAATATCTCTGATCTCTTGAGTTATTCTATGCCAATCACTTTCAATTAGCACCAATATTTCGTCACCTTCAACCTCGGAGAATCCTCTTTACATCGCTAAAGCTGGGTTTATACCAATAAAAATATGCGTGTGTATTGAATTTACTGTGCGGCGAAAATGTTTACGACGCAAACTTACCACACATGGTCAATAAATATTTGTGCTGTGCGCGCTGTACATCCCGCTCCGTCTGTGTGTGCAAAAGGAAGTTTGTAGGTTATGCTTGATTAGGTTATTCCAACAAGCGTCAAAAATAAAATTATTTTGTATTTCTCAGTGCTTATACTTATTTTCTGTAGTTTATACTTTTCTGTGTTAGTACAAAGGCTTCATCCAATTAAACCTCTTCTTGCTATTTTTTCTTTTTCTTGATTAAATTGTTCATTATTATAAATGCAGCACATTCATTTTTCAACCAAATAACATGCTCGGACATGCTTTAACTACAATCAGTTATTCACATAAATAATAAATTATTTAATAATAAATTTCAACGTAGCCACGTCACGCAGGTATCTTTTTGGAACTAAAAATATTAATTTCACTACAACAGCACGTCCTCACACAAATCTTGCACGTCACAAATTTCTTTAACGTTACATTACCATGCACGCACACCGCATACAACACATACAGCCCTCACAACACAAATTTTTATTGGTGTGGACCCAGATTAAGATTAAAATTGTTTTCACCACCACTTACGCCACGTGGAATCGACAACGGTACACTCATCGCACTGCATACGATGGTAGTGCGAAAAGTTTTCAGTCTCAACAAAAAGATGGCGTTACTCGCCAAAAATAGTCTGGTAATATAATTGCGCATGCGTTGAAAGATAACCTTAAAATTTTCTGTTGTTTAGCAGTCATTTATGCCAGTCGGTGTTTCTGTAAAAATAGAAAACATCGAGCCGTCATTAAATTCTTGCATTTGAAAGGCAATATGCCTACGCAAATTAACTAATTTGTCAGCTCGAAATTTTGGGCAGCTAAATTTAAACGTGTCTGTACCAGTTGTTGACGATTAACGTGAGGGACGGAAAACTGCAACCACTACTGATGACATTGAAAAAGTTCAACAAATGGTGCTAGATGGTTGTCGAATTAAGGTTAGAGAGATAGCAGCGGCTGTGGGCATCTCTAACGAACTTGTTTGTCATATATTGACTGAATATTTGGGCGTGAAAATGCTAACCGCATATTTGGTGCCGCAATTGCTCAGTCAGGATCAAAAACACATTTAAATGAACATTTTCGAAGCCATATTGAGGCAGTTTAACCGAAATAAGTCGGAATTTTGGCGACTATTAATAACTCTAAATGAAAAACCACCACACTCCTGAAACAACGGCATAGTCGAAATAGTGAACTGCGAAGAGCGAGTCTACTCCAAAAAATCCGAAGACTATTTCATCAGCCGGGAAAGTGATGACGACTGTCTTTTGGAATAGTCATGGAGTTATGTTAATCCATTATCTTGGAAAGAAAAAAATCAACAACAGGATCACACTACACATCATTACTTGACAAGCTGATGGCAGAAATTGCCACTGTATTCATCAGATCTGGCTCCCAGCGACTTTTTTCTCTTTCGTAGATTCAAAGTTTCGCTCGGAGAATAGAGATTTTCATCGAATGAGGAGGCCATCACATTCGTAAACGACTATTTTGCAGAATAAGATGTCAACAACTATTTGGATAGATTAAAGAAATGGGAGCGTCGCTGGGAAAAGTGTATAGAATTACAAAAAAGCTATGTTGAGAAATAAAACTGAATTTCACAAAAAAATTACTTGCTTCTCTGTTAGGCCGGAAACTTTTCAGACCACCCTACTTATATCTACTTCGGCGTAACTAAACGCCAAAAACTATAATTAACGATGAAAGAGAAAAGATTCGTTATCAAGAAAGCTACATCGATGGATGTCCATCGACGATTTTTGAGGCGAATGGAAAAAAAAATTAAAAAATCTTACTTTGTTATGAATAAAAAATAATTAAAATTATAAACAAGTAGCATATTTTATATCATTTCGAATACTTTGACTCGAAAGAAATAAGGGTGGGAGTTCCTCAAGGAAGCGTTCTTGGCCCCGTCCTTTATCTATTGTATTCCAGTGACCTACCAGCTCTAAAAGACATTGCTATAACCACATTTCCTGACTATACTGTTCTATTAATAGTGAACCAAAACATAGAAACCTCAACTAAAAAACTATAATCAGCAAGCGATGAAATAGTTAATTAGACCAAAAAATGGAAAATCAAGCTCAACGAACTGATATCTACACATGTCAACTTTATCAACAAGAAAATAACAGAGTAGTTATTTCCCTCCATATGTGTTGAATCTCAATACCTCGGTATAACTATTGATGCCAAATTAAGGTGGAATGGGCATGCAAATAAGAAAAAAGCTGAGCTTGATCTCAAATATAGAAAATACTATTGGTTTAAAGGAAAAAAATTCTAAGATGACAAATAATTATTAAAATTATGATTTATAATCAAATCCTAAAACTAGTGTGGCTATATGGTATCCACCTGAGGGTATATGCCAGCGATAGTAATATTATAACAATACAAATATTCCAAAATAAGGTGTTGGAAAATATAGTTAGTGCACCGTGATATATTCGTAACTCCGATCTTCATTGAAATCTTGGAATTACGACGGTCAAGGAGAAAATCAGGAGGTTTGCAGGCAAGCACGAAGCCAGGCTACGTCTTCATGTTAATACAGAAGATCTTCAACGGCTGGACATCCAAAATCATGTTCGAAGACTGAAGAGAACTAAGCCCCGTGACCCTTGTGTAGTTTGTTGTGTGCATAAGAAGAGCATAGTGCGCGTGTGGAATAACATAATCATTAGAACAATCTAAAGGACATCGTTGGATTAACTTTAGTTGATAATTATTTAGGTTAGAAAAATTAATAGTTAGTCTTTTTGTTTAGTTTTAATAGATTAAGAAACTACTATCAGTAAAAACTATTAAAATTATCAGTAAATAAATACTTATAGGTTGTTAAAATAAAAAAAAAGTTTCGTATCAACAACGTTATATTAATAAAGTAGTTTTAGAAATAAACGCGCCCTTAATTTTAATTTTGGCTTTAGAGTTTATATAATTTATATTACTTTATAATAAACAAAAATATTTTCGTTCATTAATTTTCTTTAAAAAGCTGGCTGAAATACGTAATGTTTTATCGTAATACCAACTTACAGCGAAAATTTAAGAAAAAACACCAAGTCGGAGGTATATGTATTCCTAATAGATTGAATAACGCCTGGTAAAATTTATTTTTAATTAAAATCCTGATGGAAAAAAATTATTGGAACCAAAAATAAAGTTTCCGTCCTCAGTTATGTATTAATAAAAGTCCGGTAAATCACACAGCTTCTTATAAAAAAAATTAAAAAATGATTTAATTACTCAGCAACTACGCTGACAGGAAATGTATAATAAAATACCTTCGTAATCAACTATCAGTAATAAAATATCAAACACTATTAGCTTTTAATAAACGCTCATAAATCAGTCTAAACAGATGGACTCTGTAAATATTTATAGCTCCTCAACGGTAAGTGTTAATAAAAAGCGGCAATAATTACAACGAATAATGAAACGAAATACATTTTCAGGAAGCACTTAATCAGCTATTTGATTCTCTGGGAGCACGTTTCGGTAACAATGTTGACCTCATCAGGAAATAATTTAATAATCTTTCCGGTTACACCATGTGCCTATCTAAACCTTAATTCTCAACAAAATCAGCCATAGAAAAACTAAGTTAAAGGCTAAAGGAAATTGAGTAAGTCTTCTATCCTTGCCCACAGTTCTCTTACAATTTGATGTTTCTATAGTATTGTATTAAAATTCGTACATACATATATAAAAAGCGTGCAGGGCAGTTCTCCTGGCATATTTAATATATAAAATACTTTACTGAAATTTAGGAAAGTTTCAGAGCAAATTCAAACTGCATATTGCCAAACAAAATATGGTTTAAGAAATGGAAATCGAAATCGATCGAAAGGCTTTTCGTCATTCGACTTTCAGCTTTTCAGTTGATATGCACAGTTCTTGCATATAAAAAGCTTCTACTAGAATATTCTAAACGAGATTGAAATAGCGTGCAGTTTTTGCTTTTGCTTTGAGGAGCAGATATTGATACTAGATAGATATAGATATTGATATATATATATATAAATTTACCCTTTACTCTTCCAATAATGTCACATACAGGCGTAGCCAGGATTTAACCCCCAAACCCCCCCCCCCCTTGGCTACGCCCGTGATGTCACATACATTCGTTTGTTCCCTGATTCATGTGCAGGGCTTTCTATCTTGTCTTGTAATGCCAAGCAAACACCTTTCCATTCCCTTCTGTACTACAAGAAGTTTTTGAATTGATTGCGATGTGAGTATCCAGGTTTCACTTCCGTATGTCAAATTGGGGAGGACGCACTGATCAAAAATTTTTCTTTTCAGGCAAAGTGGAAGTTTGCTCTTAAACACTATGTTGAGCCTGTGAAATACCTGCCTGCCACATTTAACACGTCGTTCCACCTTCCAAGTGGTATCGCCCTCCATTGAAATCCTCTTCCGAACATATATAAAGAGGTCCTCAATTTCCAAATCCCTGTCTAAAATTCTTGTGCCCTCAGTAGACTCTTTTTCAGGTTTATTTTTAAGCCAAATGGTTCACCAGCCCTTTGCAGCACTCGTATGCGTCATTGCAGCTCCTCTGGGTCTTGTGAAAGGAGAAATATATCATCTGCAAATCTAAGATGGTTCAAGTAATACAATCGCTCACTTTTGACATTAGCTCAAAATAGGCTCGTATGGATTGGTGCAAGGAAATGCTCAAAAAACACAACCGTGGTGCGTCAAAAGCCGTTTATAACATCTACACCGGTGGTAAAGCTTGGATCTATACGTATGAGACCGAGAGTAAACAGCAGTCGACAGTATGGGTCTCTCAAAATGAGTCAAATCCAACAAAAGTTGTTCGCACAAGAAGCACTTCAAAGTAAATGGTCTTCTATTTTTTTTTTTTTAGGAAAAATTGCCATGTGGCTACAATGCGACTAGAGAATTGTAGAATGGTAAATTTTTAATGGTACGCATCCATTAGTTTGCCAGAAGTCTTTGAAGAAATAAGAAAAAACAACCAGCGACGCAGGATCATTCTTCACCTTGACAATGCGAGCTCTCACACATCGGACCGAGCAACATAAGTTAAATATTAGAAAATCGATCATTTTTGGCCATCTGAAAATGCCATGGCCAATATGTACACATGACAACGCAATGTGTGGGTCCCTCGTGAACTTAATGAGCGGAATCTGTTGAACCCAATTTCTTCGGGCGATCTTTTGGTAAAACACAAAAAAATATATGAGGCTGCATTTCTGAAAACGATAGTAAGTGTTGATGAAAATTTAATTATGTAGAACCACATGTAATGAAGAAAATCATGAAAGTGAGCAGAGTCAATGGTTTTAAGCATGGCGGGACGAACAGCTTCATCCGAAGTAAATGATGTTTTGCATTTTGTGGGACTAGAAAGTGCCCCTTTACTTTGAACTTTTTCCACGCAACCAAACTGACCTCTACTGTTCACACTCAGATAGGATAAAGGCAGCAATAATTGTTAAAGACCCGGCAAAAATTGTTGAAGTTCAATGCAATGTTTGGTCCCTTCCACTTTACTTACCAGACAACGCAACCTCGAACTACTATCTATTCCGCTTGCTCCAAAATTGTTTAAATTGGAAATGTTTTAAAAGGGAAGACGAGATGAAAAATAACTTGTTGACATTTTTTCCAATAAGATGCTAATTTTTGGAAAAAAAATGTTATGAACGCACCACTACGTTGGTAAAAAGTCATAAACAACAACAGTAATTACATAATAAACTAAATAAATATTTACATAAACTATTTACTTTTGTCTTTCTTTTAAAAACACCCCTTCGAACTCTTTGGCCAATATCCAATACATTCAGGTTCTGTAAAAACTAAAAAAAAATATTTGTAATTAACCGTACCCGCGTTGCTGTGGCTCAGTCTGGTTAAATCATTAAATCAAAATGTAAAATAAAGCAAAATCTATCAAAATTCAATTTAACAATGCAATCGAAAACATTGAAAATGTTAAGTGACAGCCGCTGTCAAGAAGCAATCTGTCCGGTATAAGCAATGCAATATTCCGTGTGTTGCTGTTACGTTCAACAGATTGCGCTCCCATTACCATAAAATATTTAGTATAGCATGTGTTGTTTTATGTCCAACAGATAGCACTGTTTTTTTAAGCAGGTTTTTTTCTGTCACAGATATAATATCTATATAATTCATACATAAAAATGCGTGCGCATTCGAATGCAACATTATGACAAAATTTCAAAGCAATTGGTGAAGAACTTTCAGAAATTGAAGATTTTGAACAAACGAACATTTACATTTTTATTTATATAGATTTGGCCATGTACTTTTCTTTTAAATCCTGCCAAAACATTGTTATTATTTATCACCATCAAATTAATTTTGATCTACATAAAATGACGAATTACTGTAGAATTATGTTTACCTTCTTCCCCATATAAACCTTGATATATTTCAATCTTGGTATAAACATATTCATAAGTTACAATTAAATAAAGATTAATTACATAATATTTTCGTACTAATCCATAAAGACCTTGGTTTACAATTCGATTGAATCACCGGTATAGTCAGAATCTTTATTAATTTTCAACAAATGAAATTAATAACTCATATATCATTAGTAATAGTAAAAAATTAATTGAAGTTATGATAAATTAAAGATATTAGTGCTCAGATCAAATAGGAACTAATATTTCTACAAGTCTTTCTATTTTAAATGTTCATGTTATTTATAACAATATGTTTTTTTGTTATTTAGTACTTTTCATTCTGTTTTTGAATTTCTTGAAGTTAAATTTTGCTTTGTATTAATGGAAGTAATTCGATTTTTTTTATTCTCAAATGTTTACGAGATGAGTTAATGTTTATTTCTCTAAATATCATTATTTTCTAGTTATTTCCAATACAAATTAATTGCAAAAGGGGACATGACATGTGATTATTTCAATAGCAGATAATGTTTGTATAAAATACTGTCGACAGCACGGCTTAATCGGTGATTTAAATTTTTCAGGAAAACAGACAGTCATAAATGCATGTATATAAATAAATTCACAAATACTAGTAAACCACAAATATTAAATTCAACTGTTTTGCAGAATTTTTTAGATAAAATTGTAACTATTAGCTAATTAGAAATAATTATAACAAATTCATCCACATAATGTTTAATAAAAATGTTTGTGAATGCCTTAAATAAGACTCCATACCCATATTTTATCGAGAATACAAGGGGATAGAGAAATAATGAAAGATAAATAAGGATTTAAGATTAGAGGCACATCAGCAACTAAGGCCATTTAGCGACTGGACCTACCGCTTAATGAGGGTGTCGAACCAACCCTTGGTTTTGAGCTTAATCATAAATTCTTCGATATGCCTACCGACTGGCGAGTGACCAACTGGCCTGGAACTGCTGTGGCTGAGGGGAAATTACTTGTCAAATTTTACTGTATTGTCTTTTAAAATGCAGTACGCACGCAAGCCTGATTTCCCTGTGGAGGGTCATCTATTCAAGTACTAATCACAACAAACCACACCTCCCGGCTTAAGAGAAAATAAATAAAAGTTTTGTCTGCACTTGACTGTGAACTTTTTCTAAATGTTTATTAATGTTTCTAGGACCACCCTTAGCTGGGTAAGGCCGGATAAAGTCTTCTGATAGGATTTCTACGTCGGTCACTCGTTTGTCGGTAGGCTTCTTATGAAAAAGAAGTCTTCCGACTCAGAACTCTTTATGCGAATGTATTAACTGATGACGAAAACTCTGTGACGGATGGCAGCATATTGCCCGATGAAGAGGATAATGATTCAGATGGCAGCATACCAGACTGAGTTGAAGATAAATATCTGTTCAATATCTAATCATCAAAGTGGGTCTAAACAAGAAGGAGAGAACGCATTTGCAGATAATGACAACCTCAATGAGGGTGACCGGCGATGAAGGTGAACAGAGAAAATATAGTTTTTCATCTGCCAGAAACTATAAGGGAAAGAGGTAATGACACCCATCGATTCATGGAATCTTTTGTTTAGTGATGTAATTGATCTAGTGGTAAAATACATAAATATCTGTATAATGAAAATATCAGAATATTACAAGGATACACGTAATGCAAAAATGACTAGTCTCTCGGAAATGAAATCATTCATTGGTTTACTCTATTTAGCTGGACTGGATCATGGATCAAAAAAGAATTAAAAGAATTCTGGTGCCAAAATGGTTTAGGAAGTGAACTTTGTATTGCAACCATGGCCCAAAGACAGTTTAGATTTTTATTGAGGGTCATACGCTTTGATGAAATCGATAAGTTAGCAAGTGTAAAAGAAATTTTTGAAAAGTTAAATGTAAATTTTAGGAATTATTATTCTGTTGGGACATATGGTACCCCCGATGAAATGTGTTTTGCATTTCGAGGCAGATGCGGTTTCCGAATATACATTCCGTACAAGTCCAAAAAGTTTGGAATTAAAGTTTTGGCTAATGTGGATTCTAGAACTGTTTACACAAGCCATATGGATATATATGCTGGCGTACAACAGGATGGATCATATAAGTTAAATAACTCCACGGAAGCAGTCATTTTAAGAATATGCCAACATTTTTCTGGGATAGGATGAAACATAACAATGGATCTTTGTTTTACTGGTGTCAGTGTTGTTAGTAAAGACATAGGCTTACAGTAAATGGAACAACCAATAAGCGGGAAATACAAAGAATTTTGACTGATGTAAAGGACAGACCTATTAATGCTTCCATTTTTGCCTTAGGAGAGAAAATAATGATAGTCTCATATGTACCACGAAAAGCAAAAAACGTTTCCTTCTTGTCATATATCTTCATCACACTGATACAGTAGACGACGAAAGTAGCAAACCAGATATTAATTTATTTTACAATAGAATGAAATGTGAAGTGGACATTTTGGAGAAAATGGTAGCAACTTACAATGTTGTCAGAAATACAAAACGTTGGCCCTTAGTAACTTTTTATGGAATGCTAAATATTGCATCTACCAAGGCGTTTATAATTGTAAGACAAAATCATCCCACTACTGATATAAGCAAGGAACGACGACTGTTCATAAAAGTTTGGGAAAAGAACTAGTAAAAGACCGCATATCTTCCAAAGCAAATTCTTCTGGACTGCAAACGTACATTCGCGAAACTGCTGCGAAATATTCTGAAATCAGAAGGCAAGATGAGCCTGATCCTTGTCTAAATAAGAGGGTTCATTGCAAATATTGTAAAAAACGAAAAACACGGTATTTTTGCAAATTTTGGACACATGGAGCACATTTTAGCGTGGTGTACAGAGAATGTGTGCACCAACAAGCGAATAATTAAGGTTAAAGTTTAGGTTGTTTCAATTTTTCAAAAAAAAAAATTTTATGATACTAATTTGCATTGTTTGTTAGTTTCAGGTCACTTATTTGAGAATTTATTGTTTATGTTTTACATTTTGCAGTTTTTTGTAACTATTTCAATGTGTTAAAATAAAATGTTTAAAATAAGACATTTTTCAATTTCCATATTACAATAAAATAATGCAAAATAAAATCATTCTATGTAATAACAAAACGATAAAACAAATGTAACAAATAATTTTAAAAAAAATGCCAAATTTATTAATAAAATTGTCAAATTATGAGTCAAATTTGGTCCTAATAGACCACCGTCGTGTACTGTTGTTAATTTTAAATAGATCATGCATACTTGTTGAAAAATGGAATGAACTCGTGAGAATTTTTGCGCGATGATTTACTACGACTTCCGAAGTGGAACCATCGTTCGACCATCTAAAACCACTGTATATAACTGATTTAGTGAATTGAATCGTGGCCGCCGTTCGCTCATGGACCAATTTAAAGAAGGTCGTCCAAAATCGGTTGTTATGCCAGAAAACATTGATATTGTGCGCGAACACAATAAAAAGCATATCGTCGTGTAATAAAGCAAGATCGTTGTGACATACCGTGACATTGAGGCATCCCTGAACGTTAGTATGAAAAGCATATATAAGATTTGTGAGCCTTGGATTCCGCGTAATTAGACAATTGCCCATAAAAAAGCTCGTACCGATTGGTGCAAATAAATCCTCAAAAAATGTAATCGTGGTGCATCAAAAACCGTGTAAAATATCTACACACTTGACGAATCTTGGATCTATGCGTATGAGCATAAAAGTAAACAGCAATCGACTGTACGGGTCTTTCAAAATGAGCCAAACCCAACAAAAGTTGGTCGCGCAAGAAGCACTTCTAGGCAAATAGTCGCCTGTTTTTTAGGATAAATGGACATGTCACTACACTGCCACTAGAGAATCGTAGAACGGTCAATTTTAAATGGTGTACAACCATTTGTTTGTCAGAAATATTTGAATAAATAAGAAAAAACAACCAGCGATGCAGGACCATTGTTCATCATGGCAAAGCGAGCTCTCACACATCGAAGCAAACAACTCAATATTTGACCGGTCAAAACATAGAATTGATGGATCATTCACCGTACAGTCCTGATTTACGATCCAATATTTTTTTTCCGTCCTTGAGGAATAAACTACGTCGTCAACGATGTTCGATGCCAAGAGAAGCCGTTGTTGTGTTGAAAATACATGTTTTTAAGATACCTCAATCGAAATGGAAAATATGCTATGGAAATTGGTTCAAATATATGCAAAAGTATATCGATCATATTCAATGATAAATATTTGTTTATTTTTATTAATACAGATATATAAATAGCAATCCTCGTATAAAGCAATCCACGTAAGAAAAAACGATGGTTAATACCAGGATGACCACCTTTACTAGTTTCAAATCCATCTCTTGATTCCTAATAAAGTATAACTGTCAGTATGGTGGGATTTTACAAGAATTATTCTCTATGAGGTTCTGAATCCTAATGAAACCATAAGTGTTAAAGATTATTGTACTCTGCTTGATAGACTAAACATGGCATCCAAACATCCAAGAAAGCTTAATCGAAGAGGTGTGGAGTGGTGCCAGATATCATTATAGAAAAAATCAAAGAGACTGGCAAGAGACTGCACCATCAGATTGCCATGTTTTCAGATCTATGGAATATTTTATTCCTGGACAATAACTTTACTACTGCGACAACTATCAAAAATGATCTATTATTCCCTATGATGATCTAAAATCAACTATCTATTCCCTTATCAAAATATTTTCATTTTCAAATAAATTTTCTATATGATGGAACATTTATAGCAAATTAAAATTCTTGAACCTAATTAGGAAAATGGATATGTAACACATAAAACAACAGGAATGGCAAGCATGTTAGTGATATTCAATTTAGAATAAAAATGACATCTAGCCATGTTTGGTATTTAATAAAGAAAAAATTAAATAATCTAACAACTAATTAAAAAATTAGTTGGAAGATCCTTATATTAGTAGAGCTTCATATAGAACATATTGACGAAAAAAACGTCACATTGTTTGTTAAAGTTAAAACAAAGCGACCATGATACAAAGCGGCAACCATATAAAAAAAACCAAAACATTTCGAAACCATGTGTCCGTTGTACGCAATTTGGATCCATACCAAAGCTTTACGTCTTACATTTAATTATTCCACGGTAATTAGCTCAGTGTTTTCGAAAGCGTTACAGAGGGGAATTAAGCTTTGCTGCTTTGCACGGCGGAATTATCAAAATGTTTTCGGTAGTTGCGCTTGCAACTGGTTATTTTATACCATTTCCCGTTGACGAAATGGAATCTTTACGATTCAGGATGCTTGAGGGCGGCTTTGTTCTAGTTAATAGTTTAAATTGTTCATGCGGAGTTAAAAATTATACTCTCGCATATTTTATTACGTTTTGCAACTTTTTGTTGAGTCAGATGAAAGAGTTTTATTGAAGTTTTTTTTTCAAATTTATGCTTCAATAAAGCACACGTGTTTGCAATATATTGGTATAAAAATAAGCATATTATTTGCGTAAAAAAACTTAGTTCCTTTGATAAGTTTTACGATTTTTTGATTAACATAATATACAAATACATTATGTCTAATAAATACCAGGACTTGTTTGATAAAACACATTTTTAAATTATTCTAATTACAAGACTACAACAAAACGTATTTACGTTTTTCCTTTCGTTTATAAATAAAAGATTATACTTGAGTTGTCCGGTTTCAAATCCCCTTAAATCCATTTTTTGTAATTTTCAGATAAGCGCAAAAAAACTGTTTTGGAATGATTTTGGCGTTATTTAACTAAAACTAAATTATTTATTGCTCTACCGACTAATCACGTTTAAAAAAATCAACAATGTCTTTTGAAATAAATATAAAATAACAATTTTGATTTAGATTCTGGTGTGTTGTGGCGTTTGCTACCAAACTGTTGATTAAGTGCAATTTGAAACCAAACAAAATGGTTTTGGCGTTATTTGAAGATGAAAGTGGCAGAAGTGAATGAAATGTCATTGAACAAAAAGGAAAACGAAAGTTTATTCAAAAAATAACAAGTTTTTCCTTAGGAATTGTACATAAAATGTCTTCAACTCTCGGGTATATCTTCAGTTTGTTCGCAAAACAATGATCTTCGTCTTCACGGGTTTCTCCGGAATCACTGGGAATATTAGTAACCTAAAATTTTTCCCACACATGTTTATAACAGTCCATACTTGCCAGTTTTCTCCACTCCTTTCCATAGTGCTTGTTTAATAGATTGTTTACGTCGTTCATCTTCAGACTTTTGGTTTCATTCCGGTAGGAATTTGTTTTAGTTGGATATTGAAAGCAGTCTGGTTTTTCTTAAAAATTCCTGTATCTGAACGGTAAGATAACTCACCTCGAATAGTGATGGCGTTATTGTTGCCGCGTCTGATAATAAACCTTTGGCACTAGTTGAATTTCAAATGCCATTGTGATACTGGCTTAAGGATTTGTTGACCAGCACGTTTCCAGTCGCTATCGGGGACAAATTTTTAAAATCGTTCCATGTTCTTTAAAAATGTTCATATATTCTTCTGGCATTATTGTTGCTTCTTTCTTTCTTATTTGTGTTTTTTTAATTATGACAAACACTCTATCAGGGAGAATATAGGTGTGTCCAACCACAGGAAATTATTTTAATAGAGCTGGTTTGACTAGTTAACCATTTCAAGAACATAGACAACAAAATTGGGTTTTTATTTTGGCCACCGCATCCATCGGCGACCAACCGCACTGTATCTACTCCCTCTAAGTTGCTGTTATTTAATGTGAAAAACACGCAGCTCGTGATTTCATTGGCAAAATTTGAGCTTTATCTTTTGAGAGGGGAGAATGTGAGCGTCCAGTCACAGTAGTTAAGTTGTAAATATATAGATATCTAATAGAATAGCTGTTTTGATCGGGTATCTTGGATGATGTCAACTTTTTCTTTTTCTTGTTTGTCTTCTAGTTTGGGAAAAATGCTTTAGCCCTGAGCTTACGTATACGATACTCCGTTGTTAGCGTTGTTTTAACACATGAATCTTTTTCATTCTTGATTTTTCCCTTAGGCACTTAGAGCAAACATCAGTGCGAGGAGATCCAAAGCCGATATTGAAACATGTATTGAAAATAAAACGAAAGTAACTCTCTTTTTCGTCCTGCAATAATGAGACTTAAATGGCTAGGCTGAGAGTGGTTGCAGGATCTGTTGTGGTACATACTGTTTTTTTTTGTTAGTAGGTCTTAACAGGAGAGTCCCACACTACGGCTTTAAAAGCTTTTTCCACTCAAAAAAAAATTATTTAGGTACCTTCTCTTATTTGGGAAATCTCTGGCTGGTCATACATAGATATTTAGTAACGCGATCGATTAAATGTGGTGATTTTTAAAACATGTAAGCTGAAAAATCGACATCGTTTAAAAAATACTAAAAATCTTAATTAAAGCAATAATGTAGTATGGGTGTTGTTTTTTTGGAAAATATTGTTAATAGAGTTTATTGTGGTGGTTCGAACAATCGGTGTGATTTTAAAAATATTGGAAACTTCAATAAAAACAATCAAATTATTACTAAAATAAATATGCAATGATTTTGAATAAAATAATTTTGAAATAATCACAAAACTAGAACATATCTTTTGCTTAGTCCATATTTAACATTTTTCAATATTTTTAAAAACCTACTGCTAAACCTATTTGCTTTCTATTTATGTACTTTATAAATATGTTAATATATACGTCATGTAGCAAGCAATAAACTCCACATAACTCTAAAATATTAAATAGTGCCTTTTAAACTTGCTGTTATTAGTTCCATTGAAATCCCTAATTTTAATAATGCGGAATGGCAAATTAAATCCTTTGCGAAACATTATTACAAAAAAAGCGCTAACTAAAGTTCGGTATAAATTCCGACCCGAACCTTCTTTCCAGTGTTGCTTTTATTGTATATCATATATTTATTAATTTACAGATAATACATTTTCAACAATGATAACTTTATCAATCAATAATGAAATTATATCAGTGTTATTTATGCGAGATGCTTTTCGAACAGCTTTTCGGAAAGGGGCCGAAAGTGAATTTCGGTATACCATAACTTCAGAATTCTTCCGAGTTGACCCGATATTGGCATTCCTTTTAATGTTTCCTGTGGATAACATTGCGTCTGTTAAAGAAAGCAGTAACCGTTACGACTCCCTTTGATGTGTTTTTTTTTAGTTTCGATGATGCATTTCATAGATGTAAGGTCCGAAATAGCTTGGTCAATCATATTTTTTTCAAATCTGTTTCTCTTAAAGATGTTTCTCTTAAAGAAATCCAGCTCTGGAGCAAGCCGTACCACAGCACATCTTATACCCAAACATCAACCAAAATGCTTTGAAAAGATTTGTGAGACCAGAGCCATCACTTTTAAGTTTAAACGATAATTTTCCATTAATATTTTCTTCACTTTATTGGTGTGTTTGTCTGTCGAATATATTGAATTTCGACCGAAGTTTCAAAAATCATTTTTCGACATTTTTTGAAAGATCGTATCGCCTGTACCCTAGCGTTTTTTTTTGTTGTTTCAATAAATCTGATTCCCGGTAAGCTTTTCCCGATATTGCGATTCGATATAAGGAATTTTGTTTTCAAATGAAATCTAGTTTTCTGATGAAGCTCATTTCCACGTCACATATTATGTGAACAAGCAAAATTCTAGCATTTGTGGAACTGAAAATCCTCAAGTGATTGCAGAAGACCAATTATATCTTCCTTTAGTGATATTATGGTGTGCATTATGGGCTAGAGGGGTTGTAGGGCCATTTTTCATAAAAATGACGGTGGTGAAACTGTAGATATTAATGATGAATGCTACCGCATTATACTAACAAACTTTTTATGGTCCCAATTGGATAATATGCACTTTAACAGTATGTTCTGTCAACAAGATGGGGTCATGAGTCATACAGCAAGAAACTTTGGATTTGTTACGGACACATTTTTCTGACCGCGTCATTTTTTGAAGTTGTGATATTCAATGGCCTGCAACATACCATGTAACCTCCCTCGACTTTGTCCTGTGAAATTTTCTCAAGAAAAAAGTCTACTCTAACAACCTGCAGACGAGTAATAATCTGACGCAAAACATTCGTTAACTTATTGATGAAATTGAACTGCAAATGTGCCAAATTATTACTGACAAATTTGCGTAAAAAATGGCGATCTGCAGAAACCTCCCAGGTGGACATTTGAAAAATATTATTTTTTAAAACGTACCTGCCATGTCTCTATTTTTTTGATAAAATAAACAAGCATGATATTTTCCAATAATTGTTGATTTTATTTAAAAAGGAAATCCCATAGTACACATTGGGAAAATTTCTATAAGTAAAAATGTAGGTATGTGACCTAATAAAAATTACAGTTTCAATATTTATAAGATTTACAGTAAAAGCTAAATTTTCGAAATGTATTAAAATTTCCGAAATCAAATACACGCAAGTATGTACGTCAGATATTATTCTTAAAATTTGTTTGATATTGAAGAGAACAAAAAGATATAACATCACAATCGATTAAATGAAAAAAATATTTATAAATAGTTGGACCATTACCAGAGTTTAAAGACATATCAATTGCCGCAATTATTTTTATGTCTGGAACGAAGTGGTTGCCAACTGCAACTAATTTATTTTTGAATTGTCTATTTAAATAATAAATTCTCAATATTACCACATATATTTTGTCTCAAACGCGACTGATTTATCATATTCAATTTACTGAGGCAGAAAATATTTAATTATTTATCATATTCGTATTGTTATATCATATTGTTAGATGTTACATTTAGATGAAAAAGAAACCAGATGACGTTAAGTCTGGCTTGTATATGGAGCAATCGAATATCTTTGCCTATTCTGTTTTGCTTTTAGGCAAAATCATTACGTCAAGCCAAGATTGGAATTTGTAATTACTCCTTTAAAAGTGACATTTAATAACTTATTTGCTTAGAAAAACTTTAGCGTTTCCCATATTTTAGTTAAATAAAATGTGTCCATGCTACAACACATTTGACACCCAGAAATTGTAGGGACTGCTCATTTTGTTTCATTACAATAAAATTTTAATACATGACAGAGGCATTAAAACAGTATATGACCTGGCTGATCAATATAGGCAATATAAAAAGATGTGTATTGAAAATAAAGAGAACAAAAAATTTTATATATATATATAAATGATTGATCTAGTGTGTGTTCAGTAATTAAATGTCCGACGCATGGAAGGGATCCTCAAATATTTCAACATATTTTAGAACATTAAAGTATTGACGGTTTTTAAGTCGTAATAAACCGATTACGGTTAAACTAGTTCGTCTTTGGAATGTAGTAAACTGTTAAAATATTAGTTGCAAAACTAAAGGTTCTTTTTCTTCACTCATAGGTCTTTTTTGCCTTTTTCTGCCTGCCGTTAAGTCCAAGCCTATTTTCATTTATATGGACGATCGATTAGGTTTTTTAATGAGGTATTCTATCTGATTATTAAATAATAAATTCTATAAAACTTAACCAGACTCTCCTAAATTCTTTCACAAAAAAAGAAGTTTACACAATATACGTGTTTACACAATTGCCTGAATTGCCACAAAAATAACCAACTCTTCTAATTAAAATAACCCAAAGTACCGAATAAAAGTGTCATTTATCATACGCAACATTCCTTCTTATAGCACTCTGAAATCCTTTAGAATGAAAATATTTTAATATTCTGGTGTATTAAAAAGTATATATTTATACAAATTTAATTTGTAAAAAAGCTTTTTAGCTTTTCGTTAAGCAATTTTATGATGAATGATAATTTATATCCACTAAAAGAAAATGTTAAAAATAACTTGTCATTTATTGAAGTTGAGCAAGATAATTAATTTTTTATATCCTTCAACTTTTTTGAAGTAGACATAATATTTAAATCATTATCTTAACAAAACGGCGATGGAAATAGATCTTCGCCAAAATTATATTTATCTTTTGACGTTAAACTTTGGACATAACCCTCTTAATATATAAATTGTCCAGCATTTAAATGCTGCTTAATTTATAAATTTTTGGAAGTTCTTCCATTATCCGACTCGTTTTAATTATAGATATTCCTCTTTAAATTCAGTTTCACTTCACTTAACGTTTAAGTTGCTAATTTGCATAACATCAAAATCCGCATCAGAAAGTTTACCGAAAAAGAATCGCGCTTCAGATTCGAGATCCGCCAGGAAATCTCGATCTCGTCAAAACTGGGGTAAGATTTGTATTCTCGGTTTTAAACCGCCTTCAGCATCCGTTTCAGGGACGGGCTCGCAGTTCTTATCTGACGATTCGACTCTTCGTTAGATTAGAGACCTTTGTCATCGACGTATTTGACTGCCATTTGATCTGCTTTATGGGGTGAATGTGATGGTTACGATGAGGCGTTAATAAACGCTTAATTTTTTTTCCTATAAATGAAATGGTATATTTAGAGAATCAATTTTCATTTAATAAATGCAAGTCACATTACTTTCCAGTTGTCATATTAAAATATTACATTTATAGTAGTAATTTTAAAAAAGGAATAAAACAATTTTTACTTTATTATCTATCACTTTTATTTTTAAATGTGTGTGACTATAGTTTCGTAAAACGACTTTATATTCTCAAACACTACTTTAAAACGATAAAAGTAGTGTTTGAGAGTGTTAAGTTGTTTTATGAAACTATAGTCACACAAATTTAAAAATAGAAGTGATAGATAACAAAGTAAAAAAATGTTTTTTATTCCTTTCTTAAAAACATGAACTATCACAAAGTTACGGACAAAATCAATCAATAGTTAGTAGTAATTTTGATGCAAATCAATTGAAATGCCACAAAAATAATAATGTATTATATTCAGTATTCTTTCTAACTGAAACTTATAGCGTTTAAAAATGATTGACCATTACAGGTGTATTATTTTGCGCATATCTTGCTTCAAAGCGTACCTATACAAGACCGCGGAGTATAACTCTGCGATGAACGCCGAGGCAATCGAAAACCTCGCTTCATGCAGATCACTCGTCTCCATACCAAAAGGACTGACAGCGACTTAATAGTCGACTCCGCAGACAGTCCAGGTTAAGTAATTGCTCCATTAGAGGTATGTTTATTAGTTGGCCAAGCCCTGCAAAATTTTTTTTATATTTTTTTTAGAGATCCAGACATTTTAGGATACTGATATTTTAGATTTCAGACATTTTAGAGCCCGGACATTTTATATACGGGATATTTTAGTTACCAAACGTTTTTGAGGCGAGACATTTATAGTAACAAACGTTTTGGACTCCGTACATGTCAGTAACCGCCCATCTTAGTTTCCGAACTTTTCAATAACCGGATATTTAAACAGCATCACAAAAGTTAAAAACCAGACTTTATTTTACTATTATTTTCACTATTATTAACCATATATTATTCAATCACTATTTGTCTACCATCATTTTGAGTTTCAAGAAGGCTAGATAAGATCGTTTATACTTTAACACTATTAGTTTAATCGTTAATATTTTCATCTTCAATATGCGCAGTTAAACCTCGGTACACACACTGGGACGTGACATACCTAAGGTATAGTGTGCAACGATGCCACTTATTTATTTTTTATTTTTGAAGAAATACCGCTGGTGTAAATTTAGACTATATCTGTTATAATCTAAGTAAATTACCTTGAGCCTGTGTGCATCAAACAACTTAGCTGGGTATCTCATACCTTAGTGTGTGCTTAATCTTAGGTTACAGTGGTATAAATGCAATGATCATATTTAAACTATCCAATGAAAATAAAAAGGTGAAGAGGAGAGATTTTTTGAAGTTCGATCTCGTCAAACCATTCTTGAAGGTTAGAAACAACAACTCTAAGAAGAAATATAAGGATGACATGACAATCAGAGACATATTAGGTGCAGAAGCAGTTGAAGTTCCTGTGCTAGTTTTAGAGAAATATGTTAGCTGTGCTAGAGACAGAAAAACAAAGAAAATGTGCATTCATTGTAGACTACCGATGTGCGAAGAACACAGGGCAATGAGTTGCATTGAATGCGCACACTGAAATTTCTTTAGTATTTGATTACTTCACTAAGACTGGTTTTTAGATTAAGCACATTTATTTCTGTAATTTTTTACTTATTTGTATACATATGTAAACTAATAATAACCTTTGTCCGTTCTGATTCGAATTTAATATTACCTTTTCCGACTAAAATAAAGTTAATAATTAATACGATTTCATTTCGTATTAAATAAAGCTTTTTTTTCCATCAATACGTTTGTTTTTTCCCATTAAGGACATTTTCGACAGGTTGTAGTTAAGTTTTGGAGCAAAGTAGTAAAGCACGTCTGAGATAACTGAAAGAAAGGAGTGAAAGCAACAAAGAAATATATAATAGCATTCGAAAGGGAGCCAAGACCGTATGTAGCAGGATAAAGAAAGAACTTTTAGAACGTGAATTAAAAGAAAAAGAAGAGTCATATGCTAATAAAGAGATAAGAAATTTCTAACAGAAAGTTAAAAAAGTAAAGACAGATACGCTAAATGAGACTGGTGAAGAAGGGAACTGGGTAGAACATGAAATTGAAGAAGATGCGATTGCAGAAAACAACGAAATTATCTACAAAAGAAGAAGTAGAAGTTTGTATAAAGCAGTTCAAAAATAACAAAAGTGCTGGAGAAAACAGTATAACAGCAAAAATCTTGAAACACGGTGGTGATACTTTGGTGGCAAGATCATGGGGGTTAATGAACAGAATTTGGGAAGAAGAAAATATGCCAGAGAAATGGAATAAAGCGCTGATAATACCCCTTCGCAAACAAACGAGCTAAGGAGGAATGTAATAGCTACCGAGGAATTGCACTGCAAGACGTGATCTACCAAGTGATGGCCAATATGATTGAAGGCCAATATGAGAGACAAGGCTATCCACTGTCAACAGTGCTGTTCAACCTGGTGCAGGAAATGATTATGCGGGAGAGTGGCATTAATACCAAGGGGTTAATATATGGTACCAGACTCCAATGCTTGGCCTATGCCAACGACATTGTATTGATAGCGAGATCGAAGGAAGAAGTAGTAAAGGTTTTCAAGATGTTGGAAAAAAAGGCAAGAGTATATGGCCTAACAATTAACGAGAACAACACCAAATATATGGTAATGAAAGATAGCATCAGAGGGTTCTCCCCTAATTTATTGTGCATTGTCATTGATTGTGCAGGAAATAAGAAATATACAATAGAGAAAGTAAAACAAACTGAATATCTAGGAGTAACACTAACGTGTAAAGATGATGAAGAAAAGGAAATAGAGAAACGACCAGTGAAAGGAAACAAAGCCACAGGAATGTTTTCAAAAGTTTTAAGGGTAAATAATATTACAAAAGCAACAGAACTAAGAAAGTAACAATCAATACTAAGGCCCATGGTTACCTATACGTGCGAGATATGGACGATAACGATAAGGAAGAAACTAAGCTGAAAGTCTGGGAACGTAAAATATTAAGGTAAATTTGTGGAGGAATTAAAGTTCAGAACGAATTTACAAGAAGAACAAACAAAGAAATAGAAGAACTGTACAAAAAACCAAACTTTGTTTAGGTGGTGAGAACACAGCGATCTAGATGGCTGGGGCACATAGCGAGGATGTCCAGCACAAGATGGGTTAAAGTAATTCTGATGAAAGGCGAAGGGGGAAAGAGAAGAAGATGGTGACCGAGGATGAAATGGCTGGATGAGGTGCTAAATGATTTGAGAAAAGTAAGAGTGCGGGATTGAAAAAATGATGTTTTAAACCGAAAAAGTTGGAAAAGAAAAGTGAAACAACTCGAAGCCAAGGGCCACTAGGCCTGTAGAGCTGAATATTAATATAGTTCATATGAAGAAAGGAAATATAATTGCTGCAGTTTTTGACTATTAAAACACTTGAAACTCATGTGGGGTTTAATACATTCCAGAGTGGGTGTGGGAACGAAGGGTTAAGTAGGGTAGTTGTAAGCATCACCTTTAAATTTCCCTTTTTTTGTGTCATAATTATTTTTTTTTGTTTGTCTCAGAACTTGTGCTTGTGATTATTAAATACTTTTTACTATTAACTGAGTCTATGGAATAGGTAAACCTTTTTCCCACTTTAAGGGTTTATTTTTATTTTGATTGCGAAGAACTGGATGGCGCCTTTATCGAAATTCCGACAAGATCCATTCGTGACCCACGACCCAACTACCTTCGGCGAACGGTTGGCGTGGCTGTAATTTAAATAACCCAAAAAAAGTTACAAAACTACCAAAAAAACAAAACAACTTTTTTCTCTTCTTTGTAGTTACAAGGTGTAACTACTACTCTTTGTAGCAGTGGCGGCTCGTGAGTTTTTAAGAGAAGAAAAGAGTGCTACTGATGATTTTTTTTGCTTTCCCCGTCCTCCCTTTTACTTTTCGTGCTATTGAAACCCTATACAGAAGGTGATTCCGGAAAATGACTTAAAGGAAAGAAACTAAACGAAAATAAAATATACTGTTTTGCTCTGATTATTTACTATTATTTAAATTGTTTACGGAGTATAAATGCTGGAGGGGTAGCGCCCCAACGCCCTCCCTCATGAGCCGCTACTGCTTTGTAGTTACAAGGTGCACTTATGCGAAAGGCTTAAAAAATTAAAGTTGGAGATAAATACAAGGGATAAACTACTAATATATGTTGTAAAACGTGTCTAAACATGTGTAAACATTTTTAACAGGTTGGTTGAGAGGTGTAAATCGTAAAATGCAGTGCGGTTTGCAGTGCCAATGATCTGGATTATATTTTTTCCTCACTAATATAACAGGTATTTGACCAAAATGTAAACATATTGTGCCGTATCCCAATTAATTATCAGCTTCACGATTCGTGATAAACTTCCTGTTCGAAATCTATTAGAATCTTAGACTCTGAAGTAAGAACTTAAATCCGCTGATTCTTCAAGTGACCATATTAAATTTCTACAGAAAATCGATAACAATCCTTTATTTGGATAACGTTATTCCAAAAGGAACCTAGCGAAAAAAATCAAATTTTTTAAGTTATTGGCACCAATTCTTTTACGTTGGTTTAATTGCCCCAAAAAGATGCAACCGCCAGATGGAATACGGCGACCTCTTTTGGATGAAAGGACCAAGCGACAAGTCACAAAATATACTTTTCTAATTCATCGAAAACAAACCAACTTCGACAGACAACTTCCTTTTAGATATTTATGAACTTGTCGTTTGATTCTTTCGGAAACTTTAGTTTTTTATGGTCGCATGCAATAAAGGTTACGCCTCTGTGCTTGAGGATTTACGAGCAAGTCAGCAAGTCCAGCGAGCAAGTCAAAAATTGATGGAAGAAAGAGCTAATTTTAAAGGCTCAAGAAGGACAGAAAAGCAAAATTCCCTGGTCAGACATGTAAAATACGAAAACTATTAAAATAATTCAAACAAAAGACACTATATAGTAAAAGGTAAATTTGTTGAGCCAAAAACTTTCATTGATTTCGACTGCAATTGCCCTCTGAAATGTAATGAAAAAATTCCGGCTTCCGAGCGAGCTAAACTTTTTTCTAAATTTTGGCAACTTTAACCGTCAACCCAAACAGGATTTATTTGCTACAATAAAACAGCAAGGTATCAAGAGAAAGAGCAATCGGGGAAGTAATAAAAGAAAAATGAATCGCACTTAACAACTTAGTAACAAAACTGTTTGCAGAAATTTTTATATTAAAACTTTTTAAATATCAACTAAAAGAATCGATACAGCTCTAGAAAAGATTTCCATGGGAAACTTTATAGACGAAAGAGGAAAATCAGGTGCTAGAGGCAGTAAACCTTTGTTTCAGGAAACTATAAATGCAGTTAAGTATCATATTGCAAAATTTCCCACATACATTTTTCATTACTCCCGAAGTCAAACAGAGTCTATATTTATAACTTCGGATATAACACTACATAAAATGTATACATTATTTTTCGACGAGAGCTCAGGGGAATCGAAACCAAATGTGTCATATTCAAGTTACTTTTATTCAAATAAAATTTCTATCAACACTTTAATGTAAGAAGAAAACCACCGAAAACAGACACCTGTAACATATGTGATGAATTCCATATTAAAATAGAAAATGCAGTGAACAATGAAACAAAAACACAACACACTCACTTACATAACGAACATATACTGATTTCGGAAGTAGTTCGAAAAATGACAAAAGAGGCCTGTCCAAAATACCAATAAACATTGTGTTTTATAAAAGGCTGTTGTCATTATACAATAAAGGAGTAAATATAAGGTCTACAAACCCACCATGTTTTTTCTTGTGGAAAAAGGGAATAGAGCGTCTTATCAATTCTTGGTATTTTGATAATATCTAATATCTGATTTTTTAATTAACTAGCACTTTAGACCTTAATTACCCAAAAGTTTAAAAATGTCGCTTGGTTCCTTTTAGAATAACATTATCCATTTGATGTTCCAGGTTGTTAAAAATATCAAAATTCAGTGTCCAAACTTACAGTTTAAAAATTCAACATTCAGATTAAAAGAACGGAGTGTCCTTCAAGGTGACGTAACTATTACTTCTACCAAGACATTTGTGTAATGGAAAAGTAATATCAACGTAAATGGAGCCCCAATTTACTTGCCGATTGTTGATGGACATTACTAAGGAAATCCCCAGAAAAATTATACCATCGTAAAACATCAATAACAACATTCTACTGTGACATTACGATTAATATGTCTATCGCTATAATTTGCTACAATTCAACAATACTTTATAGCAAACAAATATGGATGATCTGTGATATGAGTAATGCTCTGTCAATGATGGTTGATATAAAAAATCTGCCGTTTTCTCATTTTAGGTCAAACTTTACATAAGATATACCATATCTTCTTAAACTTATACTCATTATTATCAAAAATTATACTCATTTTTGTTTACCAGTATTATTTTTGAGTGATCATCTCTTAAAAGGTCTAAGAAGGTCTCATAGAACGGAACCTGTATTTTATACGATGTACTGTTCTACAGCTAACTCGCATATCATTATGTTATAAATTAATAACGATTCTTGATATATAATATTAGCTATCAAATGAAATGTTTTACATAGAAAAAATGCAGTTTACCGTAATTTTAAAAGTTACCTAAAAATAATTTATTTATTCGAAACGCTAGGAAAAAAATTACAACTCTATCGACAAATTCGAAAAAGTCCCCCTGCAGCAATAGAACGCCCAGAATGAGTAATGGACACCTCGTTAAGTATTGCGGTTACGGCAGCATAAATTCCGGGAATGATCTTGTAGCCGTTGACTCCCGACTCAATCATCTCCATATATTTGATTTAGTAACTTTTCAGTAGTTTGATGCCCAATTTAAGGTTAGTGTATTATTCTATGACGATTTTCTTGAGTCATATATATATTAGGTGTATTCTTAAGTAATATTGTTTTTTCAAAATTTAGAAACATTACCATTTACTAAAAATAATTTAATTTAATAGAACGTAACCTAAATTTCACTGAAATCTATTACTATATAAAAGAACTGTACTATAGAAAAGGGTGGTTAAAATCTCAATTTGATATGTGAGTGGGTAGAGGTGGTTGTTCTGGTGTTAACCGTTATTTTAATAATCATAATTAACAGTAATAACTCGTCGAAGAAGAAAACTATATTGCAAAAGGTTGTCGTTGAATTTTGAGTTCAACTGAAAGTTGATATGACACCCGCATTCCCTCTATTTACACTTTGTTCAGTTGTAAACACTTACACATTCACGTGTTGTGAACTATGAAATTTTAAGTTTTCTAGCTAATTCCTGGATGGTTTGTTTAGAATCAGCTTCAGTTTCAGCCAACAACAGATCCTAATCATACTCAACAATTAAAAAGATTAAAATCATCGCTCGTAAACTTTTTAAACCTACACTAATAATTTTTTATTAGTGGCACTGTTATGCTTTCGAAACTCATAAAGCATCATATGCCTAATTTAAAACATATCCAGACTTTGCTCTTCTATTTTTATAGGATTCACCTAATTTTTTTTCAAAATTTAACAATAAACCCACTAAATATCCATATATTTAACTAGAATATAGGTACAAACTGTTATATTAAATTAAATTATTGTCAGTAGCTATTTATGTGATACAGTTAATATTTCATCTCACACATGGAATTTTCATAAACTAATTTAAATGGTATTGTGCAGGATTAATTATACAATAATATGCAGTTAAAATGTTTAATTCTGCGGTATATAACTAGTTTACGTGAGCAGTCTATTTATATCTATGGTAAAATTATAACTTTAGTCCTTTTCAAACTATCCTCCTAGATTGTTGGCCATGATCAACATATAATCATCTTATATAGAATGACTATGGTAGAAAGTACCGACCTTATAAAGCTTAAGTTTAATGTTTGACGACGCTACGTTATATAGTATTTGTTTGGCAGCTACTTGTTGAGAACGCTCTCAATGAATTTGTTAACTCTCAGTGACATTGTCTCAGTAATTTTGTTAAAAATCCAACCGATATCAAAGCGGATCTAAATTGTACTCTGGGGGAGTCTGCGCCTTCGTTTTCAACAGTAAAATATTGGGCGGCAGAGTTTAAACAAGGCCGTACGAGCTGCCAAGACGAACATCGCAGTAGTCAACTAAATGAGAGACTACCCCAGAAATGGCGAAGAAAATCCACAAAATGGTATTGGATTACCGTCGATTTTGAGATTTGCGTCGATTAATAACCATAGATGAAACATGGGTCCATTACCTTCACATCTGAGACGAAGAAACAGTCAAGACAATGGACTGAAAAGCGAGACTCCGCTCCGAAGAAGACGAAGACAGTTCCGTTTGCAGGCTAAATCATTTCGTCAGTTTTTTGGAATGCGCGTGAGATAATTTTCATTGATTATCTTGAGAAAGGAAAAACAAACAACGGCGAGTATTATGCGAACTTATTGCAACGTTTCAGTGATGAAATCAGACAATGAAATCAAGACAATGGACCAGTTCACCACTATTAGCCAGATTTAGCCTCATCGGATTATTTTCTGTTTCCAAACAAAACAAACAAAAAAATGGCTCGGTGGTAAAAGATTTGCCAACAATGAAGAAGTGGAGTCTGTGGTTGATGGCTATTTTGAGGAGCTCGACGATTCTCACTATAAACAGGGAATCGAAGCTATTGAACATAGCTGAGAAAAGTGTATCGAGCTAAAAGGAGACTATATAGAGAAATAAAGATATTTTTTCTCAAATTTATTGTGTTTTCTTAGTTATGTCTGGTACTTCTGGTACTACACTCGTTACAAAGACATTTAAATATAGCTTGTGACTATTATTTAAGGTCAATTTGCAAATTTACATCCTTTGTTTTCTGTTTGTTTCTGTTTTTTTGAAAAATTCACCGTCTTGTGAATAGAAAACTTAGAACTCGTTGATAACTAACATTTACACTTTGATTCAAATTTCGATAGCCGTTTCAATATCAAAGAACTAAAGAAACAGCAACAATCATCGAAACATATTAAATATATAGGATTCGTAATATTTTATCTTCATTGATAGTCTACAAGTTTGTACCTACAACCAAAAAGTGTCACGAAATGAAATTAAAGTTTAGTTCCGAAATATCCCAAGAAAGAAATTTTGTAATTTTGAACTTTAGATTTTAAAAATCCTTTTTGGGGCTCTTCGTTAGATTATGGACCTTTGTCATTGGCATATTTCATCGTACTTTACCCTGTTTTATGAGTTGAACGTGATGGTGTCAATGGGGTATTAATAGAGATCTTAAAAATTACTCCATTGTTTCTCATGACAAAAAATAGATTTTGATGCGGGCAAAAAACACATCACACTTATTATAAATTCTATTTATTTAATAAGTATTAAAAAATTATGCAAAGTATTAAACGTTTAATAAAAAATTAATTTTAAATAAATAATACGGCTTTATTTATACTTTTATTTACGAACCAAAATAATGAAATTCGGCTCAAAATCAATTTGCTGATTTATAATGCTTTTTAAAAGTACATCTTTTATAATTATATATTATATAAGACAAACAAAAATTATTTCCTTTTGTTTATGTATATTTTTGCTTGACGCTTCCAACATAGCTCCCAACATCTCTCTCACTGGTATCTGCATCAAAATCAAGATTAATGTTAAACTATCTTAAATTTCAAGCTTCTGAAAAGGCAGTTTTATTTTGTGGAATTTCTCAAAGTGAACAAGTAATGTCTTCTTAGACAGCTATGTTACATTTTCTTTAATAAAAAAGAATCTTCCATATTATTAAATAGAGCCACTGATTTAGTAAAAATTTAATAAATAAAAATTTCTTTAATTAATATACTTGTAGATCATTTAACTGAATATGAACTTTTACTATAAATGCGGGCTCTTTGTAAGAACATTATACAGATAGTATACTCACTTTTTATTAATAGGTTTTTAACTTTAAGCTAAAGTCAAAAACAACTGAGAACTGTTTCAATAAAATCTTTAATTATCATGTGTTTTTCCCGTTGTTTAAAAATTATAAGACATGTTTGTAAATATTATAATGGACAGAATGTGTTTATAATTCACAGAATTCTTGAAATATTTGGATATATTGGAGTTTAAATTTATATATTATATTATTTTAAATATTGAATATTTTTAGTTTTTACTATACTCTATCACCAATAAGACATCGAAATATTAAAAGTAAAGAGAATATTGCTACTCTAAGAGTAATAGCCGATATCTCAGAAGATTAGACATCTATCGGGTCAACAACATTCCTAAGAATTAGTTTGTTATATACTTTATGTACGATACAACTGGAAATTGAGGATCAATTGAAGTTTGGACTGAAACTCACTTTTGGTTCCATGGAATGGGTTTGGATTTACATCGCATGTAATTGCATTTAAGATAACTAATTTGTAATATTGCTAACGAAGATCATGACCAACATTTTACGTAGGTACTTTATAAAGAAGCCATGCTTTTACGATTGAAATAGATTGGTCACGCAAACTAGCTATAAAACGTAGAATTAAACATTTTAGCTGCACATTGGAATAATTTACACTGGAATAATTTAGTCTGTAGAAATAATAAAATCTGTACCATACATTTTTTTTTTAAATGTTGAAAACATTGCCATCTACTGAAAATAATTTAATTTAATATAACCTAACCTATAAAATATTTTAGTTAAATATATTGGTATCTAATGGGTATATTGCTAAGTAAAAAAAATGGTTAATCATATAAAAATAGAAGAGCAAAATGTGGATAAGTTCCATATTAGGTATATATGATGTGTTATGAGTTTCGAAAGCATAAAAATGCCATTACTGCTGTCCTGTTGCTATCCTGCTGCCGTAGATAACAGAACTTATTAGCGTTCGTTTGAAAAGTTTAAGAACAGTGATTTCAATCTTTCTAACGGTATAAAAATCTGAAATATCTGTTGAGTTTGATAAGGATATGTTGTTGGCTAAAATTGAAGCTTATTCTAAACAAACCATCCAGGAATTAGCCACACCATTTAAAAATCTATAGTTCGCAATACAGCGGTGTTTACAAAAACCGAACAAAGTATAAAGAGACGGAATGTGGATGCCATATCAACTATCAGTTGAAAACAAAATTCAGTTAGGCAGATATACATTTCTTCGACAAATTGTTACGCCATTTTTGGTTCCCTGACTAAGCTTCCAACTCAGTTTCTAAATAGCCCCAGTTGTTACTTCACTAATCCTAAATATTTTCTAATACTAAATATATTACTTTACAAGTAGTTCTAACGATACAGTACCCCATTGCTCTTTATTACTACTTATTGCAGCAAAAGTTTGACAAATCGACAATTTCAAAAAATGCAACTGCTTGTTGAAAACATAAAAAAATATTCAGATAACATATTTGAGTTTCTATTTAAGCGGTTACTTGCAATAAGCAATATATTCAAACAAATCAAAACCATTGACACTGAAATTAAATACAAATCAATACATTTATGAAATTAGGCCTGATTTATTGCAACTTTATAGAAAACTGGGTTTATCGAATCGACTCCTGTACACGTAATGTAATAATGTAATCAATCCTACTTTAAATTAACGAAATAATATAAATCTGCGGTTCTATGGTTGAAGAGTTTTTGCTTCGGTGAACATTTTATTACATATTCATTTTTAGATTGCCTTAAAGGAACTAATGAATAACGTTTTATAATTTGGTTTAAACACAATTAATGTAATTAATAACAACAACACCGGTAAGAAACCTCATTGAATAAGAATCATTCTATGTAAATATCCTTTCATTTCATTCTAATATCGCAATATAAACATTATTTTTATTATAAATAAATATTTGGCCATACCAATCAATCAAAGCTGACGTATCTACACTTTCGTTTTCACCAGAATCGTCGATGATCAGCTTTCGCTTTTCATCAAAATTTTTTTTTCTTTCTGAGATTTAACTCTGTCTAATTAGTTAACAAGTAAAAAATTAACTACCGACAATAGACAAAGAATTGTTTGTGTACATTACTACTGCTCGCATATACAGTGAAAATATTAACAAAGGAAAACATTCAATAACATGTATTGCTAGGGATAGTCATCGTAAATACTATATGTTTACACAAGGAGGGAATTATTTTAAAAAACCAATTTTTCTGCCTCTTTTATTTTTATTTTGACACCATTATTTTTTTTAATATTATATCAATACAAACTACAAATGATTGTCGAAAAAATTATGTAATATAATAGTTCATCATTCATCTTTTATCAGTAAAAATTACTGATACAGAATCTTACTGATAATTTAGGTACTTTTCTGACTGACTGATGAAACTTTTCTTGCTTTTTCCTTTTTTTTCGGGATCCCTCTATATCCGAGATGTAAATAATTTATTAGTAAGAATGACGTTTATTCCAGAACAAGAAGCGATGTCATTGGCAACTTTTTGACTTGAAAAGAAACCATTTTTTATAAGAAAATTAAAAATATTCTCTGAAATCTAATTGATGGTGCTTTAGATCATTCTTTCCTCTTTTTGTTTCATCATTCATTTATTAATTTGCCCTCTTCAATTTATTTGGCGATCTAGGGGTCCTCTATTTCCTTTCTTGAGTTCTGTTGGGCAATTCTCCTCCTTGCCAGACCAGCGTGACTCTTCCGGTCATCTACTCATCGTTGCACGTGGGGTCTGTAGATAAATACACATTCTAGATAAATTAAGCTAAACATTTTTGATAATTTGCCGTATTTTCATGTTATTTGTTTTCAAATTTAAACCTTCCGTCACACATATCTCTATAGGCAGCTCTCATTTTCCTAGTCATTATTATTCAACATTAATTATCAACACTAACTTCATAAGATATGAAGATGGATGAATGTATTTGTTTTTGTGAACTGAACTTATTTATTACCTCTAAAGCTGATTAAATTAATATAACCAACTATTTATGGAAAATCTGTACACTATTGATTGATTGAAAAAAAATATCTTACTTTAATTATGGCATAGTTTTGTTGAAAATCATTTGTAGTTTTCGCTGATATAACATTACAATGTCTAATACGTTTAAAATAAAGAAAACTTTGTTTAAATATGTTCTAAAGAAAGTTAATTCAAATATTTTTTCCCGTTACTCGTTATGACACATTACATAACTTTCATACTAAAAACTGGTAGTGACTGTAAATAATCCTATTCGCCCATTCCAAGTTTCTGTAATATGATACAAGTCTCGTATTTTTTTTATTTTGCAACATTATCCAGCTTCAAGCTCTATACACTTTTAAAAGTATTTCTCCAACTTTTTTAAGCAGTCTAAAAAGTAAGATTTCGGAAGGTCTTCAAAATGGGCATCTATTTGGGCGATGACCTCCTCGTTCGATGTGAACCGTTGTCCGCTGAACCATTTTTTTCGGAACCAAGTTCGGAAATTATAAAAAGTCACTGGGGGCCAAATCCGATCAATACGGTGGATGTTGTAATAATTTGAACTTTAATTCCATGATTTTGGCCATTGAAACTGTACAGGTGTGCACCCGTGCATTGTCTTGATCGAAGAGGATCTTTTCTGTTTCAAATGAGGACGATTTTTCGTCATTTCTTCTCTCAACCGGTGCAACAACGACGCATAATACTCTCCGGTTATTGTTTTTTCCGTCTGGCTGTAAAACATCCTCAGAGTCGATCACACGATTGCGTGTATTCCTCACTGCGAACAAACGCGGAACCCATCTTCCCGACATTTTTTTCACACCCAATTTTTCGTGCTAAATTCAAAACACTGTACCTTGCGTTAAGCCTGTGACCTCAACTATTTCGCAAACTTCTGACTGTGATTCGTCGATCACTTAAAACCATGTCGTGGGTTTTGTCAATCATTTTGGGAGTAGTTAATTCCACTGGACATCCCGAACAATGTTCATCTTTTGAGGATGTACGGCCACGTTTAAACTTATTTACCCAATTATGAACAGTAGCAAAAACAGGAGCAGACGTGCCATGAACTTCATCCAACTCAGCTTTGATATCTTTCGGTGTTAAGCCTTTTAAATATAAGTGTTTGATCAACACAGAAAGTGTTCTTCCATTTTTCTCAATAAACAAAAGTTTCTTGCTTCAATCGACAATAAAAATGAAGCCATGTGATGAATATAACTGAGACTTTGACAGCTATCTGGTGAATCATGATGTTTACTAAAAACAAACCATTTTCGATACTACGAGTGCTATCTCTTGGATTTTCTAAGAAGTTATTGAACGACCCTCGTACATTAAATCAAGTCAGGACATAATAAATTAAAGTGTTGGGGTTAGAGGCGCATCAGCAACTGAAAAGGCTATTTAGCGACTGGACCTACAGCTTAATGTGGGTTCCGAACCACGGTCATCAGCTACCGAAAACCCCGGCAGCACCCCCTCGGGCTATCAACCCTTGGTTTTGTGCTTAACCGAAAGTATCTCGAGAAGCCTACCGACTGGCGAGTGACCAACGTAGAACACCTCTCAGAAGGCATCCGGCCTTGCCCAGCCTCGAACTGGCGTGACTGAGGGGTGATTCCTTGTCAGATTTTACACTCTTACCTAGAAACATTCACAAAATTTTTTTGTTTTTAGGAAAACTTTTTTGCCTAGAACGGGAATCGAACCCGCTCCATATTAACTGCCGTATCGTAAGGGTGTCGCCTTAGACACCACAGCTAATGTGGCTTCTTCAGAACGTAATAAGGTAATAAAGAAATATTTCTACAACATACGTAAAATAATTAAAAAATAAATTTGAAATTATGAATTGTTTAGAACATATCGTTACAGCATTTCTTCCAACAATATTCCTGCAAATTTTTTTTACCATTATATTTATTTACATTGCGAAGCAAATATCTTTATATTACCTTCAATTTGGTTATTTTATGTAAACACATAAAAAAGATATAAAAAGCAGAATTTTAAATAAACATTTGATCCATCTACTAAGCCGCAATTAAATTGGTAACGTTTTAATTAGCGGTTGTTGTTGGCCTGAAATCATTAGAGTATCTTTGAATTCATTTGAAATCCTTTTCATCTTACCCTTTTACTTTCTCTCAAAACACCAGACAATTAATGATAATTTGTGCGGTCTATAGGTCACGCCATTTCGCGCCCCTCGATTTTAGTCCTATTGTCGAATTTTGAACCGTTTTAATTCCGCATGATATCTTGTTTTTAACAATAACGGTTACATTCAATATGCTACGAGGGTTGCCATTTATGTATTCAAAATTAGCAACAATGGTGTTGTAAGGCGCCATCTGACATACAAGGTAGAGCGGGGCTAGTTGAGCAACTTCTCGCTTGATCTCCCATGACTTGAAGAATATGCATCGGTTTTATTTGATTCTTACTCTGTTAGGTTCGTAATTTAATCTTCTCTAAAACGTTTAATAGTGTAAAAACGATCCGAGTACAAGTTTAAAAGTTATTGTCGGAAATACAAGAGCGCTCCAAGTTGCTCAACGTGCTCCACTAGTGGAGTTAGCTGAGCATGGGTATGGGGCTAGTTGAGCAATGGCTAAAATGGACTTGATGACTGTATATAATGATCTAAATACAAAATAATAGTAATCAACAAGAAAATATGTATTTATTAGGATTATTACATACTCATATTGTTATTATCTCTAGAAAAATAAAATAAAAATCAAACAAAATTATATATTTCCAATCTTTAGATTATTATTACACCTTTTATATTTAAAATTATATATTTAAAAAATAATTATAACGCAAATAAATATCAAATTAAAGTAGTAACTAATTATGAGATCAAGAATATTGTTAGTTGATAAATAATCCCAAATTATTAATCATCTTTGTTTCTACCACAATCAATACAAACATATCTCGTTACAGTCATTCTGTTAATATTAAATTGTTTGCATCACTCAATTGTTGATAAATAGTTAAACCTTTTGAGGTCTTTCTTTTATATGCATGCATCCTAAAATGTAATAATAAACATTAATACAATTATCAATATAAGTAATTTTAATTAGTAAACATAGTGTAGAATCATCACATGCACAAATTAATTGATAGTTATTAATTTATTAAAGAAAAAGTCGATTCTCTACAATCAACATCTAGTGGGGTTGAACAAGCATTGAACGCGCGTTGCTCAACTAGCCCCAGTTGAGGCAACAAAATAAAAATTAAAGTTATAAAAAATCATAAGAGTTAAAAATAAATAACCATCTATAACCGAAAAAACAATGATTAGGTAATCTTTAAATACTTACGTGGTCCTTGTTAAGTGTTTTAATATGAGTATAGTAAAAAAATTATAATGACCTGTAATATTTTTTTACGCCAAAAAATATTTTATCGGAGCACTGGTCAACAATTGACAGTCACTCTACATATTCCCCTTCCATAACCCCTTCTTTTAGCTATTTACACATTTGTTGTAGGTTACTTAGTTTTCAAGATATTTCGATTGCACAACTTGTCCCTATGATCAACTAGCCCCGCTCTACCCTACTTCGTAAAGTAGACATTGTTGGCAGTATACGCTATTATCCTCAAATGTATCTTATTTATTTGTGTTTCGCTAAGTAGCTCTGTCAACTGTTCATGCCTCACTTTATCGAAGACCTTTTCATAATCTATAAAACATTCATAAATTTCTTTATTGACATCAAGGCACCGTTGAACCACTACATTAATTGTAAAGAGGGCACCCCGAATATCAAGCCCATTTTTAAACCCAAACTTTTTTGCCTTTATGTTCATAGGAATTGCAACAAAAATTGAGGTCAGCCATTCTAATGATTGTCCTCTTCCAAAAATTTTACTAAATGTATTGGTATTGCATCTGGTCGTCTACATAATATGGCATACAATAAAAAAATAAGATATATTTTTCTAACAACCAAGACCCAAGCGAAATGTGAATTATAATAAAGTAAACTAAAGTGTTTGGGTTAGAGGCGCATCAGCAACTAGGCTATTTAGCGACTGGACCTGCAGCTTAACGTGGGTTCCGAACCACGGTCATCAGCTTCCGACAAACCCAGGCCAGCACCCCCCTCGGGCTATAAACCCTTGGTTATGTGCCTACCCATAAGTCTATCAAGAAACCTATCGACTAGCGAGTGACCAACGCAGAACACTTGAATTATAATATAAATCTAAATTATTATGTAAATGAATTTATGTTAACATTAAGAGGTAATGCCTTATATTCATAATTTGAATATCATAAAGTTTATATTATATATAAGTCAAAATATGTATTTCTAGAAACTGTAACTATATATTTAATATAATTGTATATTTTATTCAAATAATTTAGTAATGTTTGTGTGTGCCATGACGGCATTAAGTAAAGATCAAAAAAAAAAACATGAAATAACACTCACATTTCGCAGAGAATTTACGAAAAGGTTCTTCTTCTTCTTTTAGATTTTTCTATCATAAATACCATATAAGCCTCTCTCATATTCTTTCATCTCTCTCTCTATTCATTTCAATTCATCATACCCTCGTCCGCTCTCACTAAAGATTCTACCACCTCATTGTTCTCTATATATTGCAACATGATAATGCGCATATTCGTTTTACAACATCTTCCACTTTGGTTTGTTTTTTCAAGATATTTCGATTGCACAACTTGTCCCTATGATCAACCAGCCCCGCTCTACCCTACTTCGTAAAGTTTGACGTTGTTGGCAGTGTACGTATTCAGAACGTTTTAGTCATACAGTTGCTATTTGTTATTGCTTAGTGACTTGAAAATTTCATCTCGGTCAAAAAATGGAATTAACTCGTGAAAATTTTCGCGCCATGACTTTCGACGACGATTATCTCAACAACAGTGCATCGAGCAACTCACTTCGACTTCTGGCGATGAAGCACCATTCTTAAACCACTATATATCACTAGTTTAGTGAATTCAATCTTGGCCGTCGTTCACTCACGGACGAATTGAAAGAAGGTCGTCCAAAATTGGTTGTTGTGCCAAAAAAACATCGAAACTGTGCTTGAACTGCTAAAGCAAGATAGTCATTTGACATACCGTGAGATTGAGGCATCCCTGGGTATAAGTATGATAAGCATACACATGATTTTACATAAACATTTAGCCGCGAAAAAAATTTCGTCCGCGTTGAATTCCGCATAATTTGACAATCGCTCAAAACAGGCTCGTGTCGATTGGTGCAAAGAAATGCTCAAAAAATATAATCATGGTGCGTCAAAAGCCGTGTATAACACCCCTGGCGAATCTTGGGCGACAGAGTGGCGAATCTATGCGTATGAGCCCGAAAGTAAACAGCAGTGGACTATATGGGTCTTTCCAAATGAACCAAACCCGACAAAAGTCGTTTTGCGCAAGAAGCACTTTGAAGCAAATGATCGCCTGTTTATTTCGGATAAATGGACATGTGGCTACAGTGCAACTAGAGAATCGTAAAACGGTCCATTCTGAGTACTATACAATCATTTGTTTGCCAGAAGTCTTTGAAGAAATAAGAAAAAACAACCAGCGACGCAGAATCATTTTTCACCATGACAAGGCCAGCTCTCACATGTCGGACCGAACAACTCAACATTTGTTCTGTCAAAAAATCGAATTGATGGGTCATTCGCCATAAAGTCCTGATTTCGCACCCAATGATTTCTTTCTGTTTTCGTCCGTCAAGAATAAACGACGTGGTCAATGATTTTCGGCGCCAGAGTCGGAATGAAAGACGTGCTATGAAAATTAATTTAAACGTATGGAAAAGTGTATCGATCATCGCGGAGAAGATTTTGAAATCAATAAAACAATTTTCAATGATAAACATTTATTTTTATTTATTATTTCGAACACATAAATAGAAACCCTCGTAAAATAGCCGAAAATACATCCAAATCTGCTAAATCGTATGCATTCGTACGATCTTTTGCCGAAAGAAATTTGAGGCCGTTTCTTCTCATAGTTGGAAGTGGAATGAAAAAAATCATGGGGGATACTAAGGTTATCGGTTTTAAGTTCGATGAAATACATCGTGGGCATTCACCCAAAGAAAGTTATGATTTGCATTTGATGGGATTAGAAGAACCCATGCACTTTCAGTTTCTCACTTTCTTTCATGAAACCAAACTATTAATTCCGATCTCTACTGTTAACAAACTGATCGGCTGAAAGCAGCTATTGAAGAAAACCAATCATAATTAGCCAAAAGGAAGGGCGGTGTGATTATCAGAACATTATACGACCACATGTTTCAATCAGCACTCGGCCAAAAATTGTTTAGCTTCAATTAGATTAACTATTATAGAAAAAACTCTTTATTAAAAAGATACAAATCCCGCATCATCACGTTACAACAAAAAATATTTTCGACCTAATTACTCATATCATCTGGTTGAATCGCTTATTGGAGTCTTTGCTACGAAATACTAAACTCCAAGATATTTATAACTAAACACCAAATCACTTTTGTTTTAATTTCCGGATACGCGTCGAGAAGTAAAAAAAAAGGTATACAGTCATGGGGACTGCCGATAGAAGTGAAAATTTGATACTTTGGAATAACTGTGGTTTTTTGAATTTTTAAATTAACTATTCTTTAATTGTATAATTTTTTTTTACGTAGGATCGAGGATCCAAACAATTATAGAAAATTGACATTTAGAAAAACTAATTATATTACAATACTTCTTTCTCAAGTTCTAATAGTGAAATTGAATGATATAAGTTTATAAATAATCATTTTGGAACAAATAACAAAACACGTATTTTATTTCTGACAATGTAAACCATTAAACATTTGAGAAATTAAATTTAAATAAAAATATTAGCATATTAAGTACTCACTCTTGTACTGCACAGTGATTCTACAATTAAATAATTAAAATAATGATTATCTAAAGCACAATTTAATTTAAAACACATTAAAACACATTTAAAACATAATTGGCGTCGTCAGTCTGGCGCAACACGTCATTAGCATGTCGGTGACGCGAACCCCACCCAAGTTTTGCCCCTACCGAAAATCGCCCAACGCGTCTAAAGAAGTTTTCACTTCAAAACGCGATTTGGTCTTTAGTGGTAAATCTCTTTGAGTTTAATAATTGGTTAGTAATATTTGGTTTTGATGTGCTATCTGATATCACTGACTTATTCTCGTTATATTCAATCAAACTTAAGGTAGGCGATAAGTAACGGACTTTAAGTTTTAGCAGTTTTGTGACTTTGTACGTAATATACCGAGGAACAAAATATTTAGCAATGTATTAAATTACATTATCGAGAGACGGTGGACGACCTGATTTTCCCCTATATTCAAGACTCAGGTCTCCCTTCCGGAACTTTGTAAACCAGTTCAGAAGTGTCGATTGATACGCGACTTTCCCCTTCTACATCGCAAATCTCACTTCAGTTGTTTTGAAACATTTTTTAAAATTGTGTCTTAAAATTTCACGACTTACTTCACTCATTTTAATAGGAGTTTCGATTAGTAATGTCGATTTTTTTCCCAAAATGTGAGAGTTTATTTCCATAACAAAATAAATTATAATCAGCAATTATAAAAAATTATAATATAATCATCAATTATAAAAAATTATAATATTATAATCATCAATTATAAAATATCATCAAATTATAATCATCAATAATAATCATTAAAGAATTGTCCATCGTTATTTATTACATTTTCCCATCTTTCTGCCAAAGCAAAATTTTCACTTCGTAACAATGTAAGCGTTGTTCTGAAAGTCCGTGCAGCATCTATCGAACTAAGTGGTAGTCCGAGGGGCTAAGTCCGGTGAATCTGGCGGGTGGGGTAGGACGTCCCATTTAACGTTTTCCAATTAGTTTTTTACACATTTTGCATTGCCATGCTGAAAAATAAATTTATCTTGTTTTTGGGCGTATTCTAGTCGTTTTTTCTTCAATGCTCAATCCAATTTTATCTATTGTTATTGGTATCGATAGCTAGTAATCGTTTCATCAGGTTTCAGCAGTTCGTAATACACAGCTCTCCTACTATCCCACTAAATACATAGCAAAATCTCCTATCCATATATATTGCGCACTGTTTGCGATGTTGAAGGTTGCCCCGGGGTCTCCCCATGATTTCTCCCCTTTGGCTTGTCAAAATAGATCCACTTTTCATCACATGTTACAACTCGATGCAAAAAAACATTTTCTTTTCTGTTTGGTAAGCAAAATTTCACAAGTAGTTTTTCACCTTTCAATACCTCTTTCCTTCAATTCATATGCAACCCATTTTCCTTCCTTCTAGATCTTTCCAAATGCGTGTAAACGTTCGGAAATGGTGGATTGGGTAACATTCGATGTTCCTGCCAACTTCTGCAATGTTTTGTTTCAACGTATGAGTTGAGTCTTCATCCAATAATGGTTGCATATCTGCATCTTCAAACTTTTTCGGCTGTCCTGGACGCTCCTTGTCTTTTATATCAAAATCAGCACTTTTAAAGCATTTAAACCATCGTTCATAAGTTTTTTGGGTTAGAACATGTTCACCATAAGTTTCAGCCAACAATCGATAACTTTCAGCAGCCGTTTTCTTCAAAACGAAAAAGGTTATTAAACTTCCTCGCAAACCAACATATGAGGGTTGATCCATAAGCACCCGTGTTTGATAACAGATGGCGTTGACGAGTGAAATTGACATAATCATCGTGTACTGCTGACTGTTTAACAACCTCATGCTGAATTTCAGATAAATTCATAGGTTAGTTTCTTTTTGACAGCCAGTTGTATCATTCGTGTTTTGTATTTTTCGATAAAATGGAAAAAGGGTAATATCGATCGTTTTTTATTTTTGGATGGAAAAACATGAGAAGAAATAAAAGTGAAGTTAGATGCTGTCTGTGGGGAACCTTGACCATCTATGACAACCGTTAGATATTGGTTTAACAAGTTTAAGCGTGGTCGTACAATTGTTTTCGAAATAGCTCCGTAGGTATCTCGTACGGAACGGTCATCAAGATTTTAAATGATAGGATATGTGTGAGGAAAGTGTCGACCCGATGGGTGAAGGATTGCTCACGGTGGACAACAAGCGGGTACGACTAACAATATCAAAATAGTATTAGGACCGCTTTAAGCAAAATCCGCAGGTCTTTTTACATCGAGTCGTCACCGTTGATGAAACCTGGATACATTATTACAAGCCAACATTAGACCAAGAGACAGTCAAAACAATGGATTTCCGGGTGAATCTGCACCGAAGAACGCAAAAACTCATGGATGGCTCATGGCAGTACTACGGTGAGTTGTTGGACAGATTCGATAAAAAATTGAAAGAGGCATGGCCCCATTTGGCTAAGAAAAAAGTGCCGTTCCATCAAGATAACGCACCGGCACATTCATCTTTCATTTTCAGGGCCAAATTGCACGAACTGCGAAACGAATTATTTCCGCACCTACGACAGAAGCGTATTTTGGAGCGTTTGAAAAATCGTATTTAAAAAAGTTAGAGAAACGCTTGAAGAAGTGTATAGTTTATTTTTTCAACGTAGTCTCCTTTTAGAGGCTACGTTGAATAAATAAAAATAAATTTGTGAAAAAAATACGTCTTTATTTCAAACACGCGTACTTATTGATCAACCCTCGTAATTCGGCATATTCAAAGTTATGGAATACTACGATTTTTGCGCAATGACAATTAATAACGAATTGGTTTTTGATGACGTATGTTTACCCTCCAAAACGCCATAGATGTCATTAGTTTATACCTATAAATATATTAGTAACACCATCTTTAAACAAAATCGATATTCTCACCGAAACACCTATTAAAGTTTTTAATAAAAACCGTCAACTGAATATTTCGTAGTGGAATCACTTTAATACTGAAGTAGGAATGTTTATTTGTCGGAGCAAAAAGTTGAAATCGGATTAAACCTCTGAGGAGTGACGTGTAATCCTTTATTTATAAACAAAGGAAAAAACGCAAATACTTTAGTTACATCCTATTATTTTGTAAATAAATTAAAAATAGTCTCCAAACGTACTAAAACACTAAATTATGTAAATTCCACAGCTGTCAATTAACCAATTAATGCTTAATATAAGCTCTCCTAGTTTAATGCTTGCTGTAGATTGTTCAGAGATTAATATAAATACACAAATTGACGAGCGTACAGTTCTGATACACCGGTATTGGACAGGATAGTTATCAAAATACGATAATGATATGGTACCATTTTTTCTTTCCTATAAAAACTTGTTTATTCAATTTAAATTATCTGAACTATAAATATACATATATTAAAGTAAGCCTGGAGTTTAAATACATTTATTCTGTCTAATATTTTTTTATCAATAATCAGTTTCAGTTTATATTTTGTTACAGTACATATCCGGAATAATATTGGTCTATTTTATTCAATATTCTTTACATATTTTTCGAGCAGTCCTTTTGTTATTTCGAAATAAATGTATTCAAGTATAATTCAGATTAAGGAAACCAAGATCTCCAAATATATTTTAAAATTAAATTTTTCCTTCATTTGACTTCATCTAAATTTTAAAAGAGATTTTTCAACCATTTCGGATTGTAACAATTTATTTTGTATAAGTAGGACATCCTTCCGTATCTGAAACAGTTACATTTAATTGAGGATTATCGAAATACCCTCTTTTTTTTATTTAATTATTGCAAAGAAATATTGACTTGTTTGCAATACAATCATTGTTACTGAGATAAATTACAAATTTAAAATCAAGTTAAAGTAAATAGTATATCAGTTTTTTCATGAATGTATTCGTTGTTTTAATGCTCTATCTTGTTTTGACAAAATTTAGAACTAATACTTATATTTTATGTATGTAATGCATTATGTACATAATGCACTATGTATCCCAACTTTGACATATGGCTCCGAAATGTGGAAGCTAAATGAATGTCAGAGAGGAAGAATGCAGACCTGTGGGATGAGAATATTGAGAATAATTACTGTCAGAGCAATGGCGGCTTTTATTCATTTGAAAACCCGCGTAAAAGTTTTGATTTTTCCTGTTTAAATTGGTATCAATGTATCTAATTGTCACGTAATTTGGCATGGCGTAAAATGGCATGGTCAATAAACAAAATTACAGATATTAGTCTGACACTTATCCTTGTTGGGTTGAAGAAAGAAAAAGACAAAATAATCCAAGAGTTAACGTATGGTATGGAATCTACAATAAAAAAGTGATCGGACCTATCTTGACAGAACAAAATTTAAGTGCTGAACGTTATTTAGAGTTATTGAGAAACTTTCTTGCGTTGTTTATTGATGAACTTGCGTTAGCAGAAAGGAAAGAAGGCTGTTCTACTTCCAACAGGATGGGGCACCATCTCATTTTACGCGAAATGTGCAGGTTTATATTCATGATCTGCTGCTAGAAACTAGCAGGGGTTTAGTTGAGTTGTCCACTAGGTCGCCTGACTTCCAAGCCTAGAGTTTTTCCTACGAGGTTTCTTATAAACCAAAGTATACGTGACCGCTCCTAATTTTGTTACTGAATTGAAACAATCAATTCGTCGAGAAATTAATAACATAAAGCCCAATATGTTGGAAAATGCCACCAGTTTAAGTATTTGTTAAAAAAATAATCACTGATTATTTTATAAGTGTTGTTTTAAAATTGTTTCTTTTAGCAAGAAAAGTTGTATTGTTGCTGTTATACAATTGTAGGAAAGTTGTACGAAAGTTGTATAAAAGTTGTACAATTGATTGTTCTAAAACGGCTACTCCAAGAAAGAAATTTAACAAATTTTTTATTACGAAATTTAAGATTTGTTAAATTATGTTAAAAAATACGGTGTTGCCATTTAAAAAATATTGTTAAGTATCTACTGAAGAAAGCTGGCAATATCGGAAAACATTGTTTGCCAATTTTTCTTCGTTATTTTCACACAATTGACATTTACTGTAAAAAAATAGAGTCTCCAGCCAAACACGAATAAAAGTTGCAGCCTTTCACATAAATAATCGTGATATTCACCATAGTCTCATCATCATGTCAGAAGGGATCAAGCTGAAGCACAACCCCCATCCCAAGTATCTGGGGGTCACCCTTGATCAGACGCTTACCCTTAAGATACACCTGAGAATATATGTGCGAAGGTTAAAATAACAACTAACCTAATCCAAAAGCTTGTTAACACGTTATGGGGAGCTAATGCTGAGACCCTTAGAACTAGCACATTGGCTCTAGTACATTCCACAATAGAATACTGTGTACCTGTCTGGACTAATAGCTGTCACATCAGCGAACTATATCTGGAACCATACGAACCACCCCGTTCAATGGCTGTCTGTTCTGAGCAACCTTGCACCACCTCAAACCAGACGCCTGGCTGCCCGAAAGTCACACTTTGATAAATGTAATGCCAATCCCACTGTTCTTATACATACCTACGCTGCTCCTCTTTAACACCAACAAGTATACAGTCCAGAAGAGATTAGAAAACACGAAACCCGCCCGCGGCAACTGCCAACCAGCTGATAGATTTCCACTGCAATGCACTGGGCAACAACCAAACCACCAGGGTCCATACTCCATAGAAGACTGTGGTGCAACTTAAACATGCTCCGAACAGGTCACGGAATCTGCAAGCAGAACCTGGCCCAATGGGGAACCGTGGAGAGCCCGATATGCGAGAAATATGGAGCTGAAGGGCAAACGATTCCCCACCTTGCCTTGGAATGCCCCGACACATGTTTCAGAAGCCCCCAGCAAAATATCTACGACCTCAACGATGAAGCGATGAAGCACTGGAATGGCTATGCCACTGCACACTACGCCTGTGATATAAACTTTTAATATTACACTAATATATTTATATTTGTTTTGATTTCCTTCTAATATTAATTATTAGTGCTAGTAAAACCAAACATTTATTGTAAAACTGTAATGTGTAATGTAAAGTTCATTTGAATATATATATATATATATATATATATATATATATATATATATATATATATATATATATATATATATAAATATTCATTAAAATTTCGAACTTTTAAAAGCCCCTGTTAATGGAACTTTTATAATACTTGTCTGATCCTTCAACTTTGAACAAATAACAAATAAAGAATTGCAAAAATTATTTATTTTCTAATTTCGTATCTCATTAATGCTGCTTTCATCTTGATAATAACCGTTTTCGAGATCCTCCCACTGTCAGTCCTTGCGAAAACATGTTTGCACGGGCTAAAAGAAACTGTTATCAAAATTATTTTCTTTAGGCGGATATTTTCTTCGACCCCAAAAGCCTAGATCGCAAGTTCGAGATGTCTGAAAACCCTAAATAAAATGAACTTTTCACTTTCGTATGAGGGAACGTAAAACGATATCTCGTGATGTCAAAAAAAAGTGAAAATCCTTGCACCAATTTTACGGCATAAGAGGATTTATGTAGAGAACGTCAAGCTCGAGCTTCAAACTAAGAGAAAAAAAGTTGTTACCAGTTAAGAATTTAAAGCTTTATGTAAATATTTTGATATCATGCTTAAAATATTCTTGGGTGAAATTGAAGACAAAAAAGTTGCTGGTAACCACCTGTTAACAGTTTCTTATGGCTAAAACTTATTCGTCATATACCCACTGTCAGAAAAAAAATTACATTTTTAATGAGTTGTAGATGCGTTAAAATATTAGACACACCCTCAGTTTTATAGGAAAGAGGAAAGTTAACAAAAACAAAACATAAATTAACATCATCCCAATATTTTGTGATCTTTTCCTTTTATTAAATCAAAAATTATTTTTGCTAATATTTCATACAACTGCTTTATTGTTTGTTATGGAATCTCTTCCCATGGAGTCTGAACAACACCTTTCAAATATTTCATATTTGTGAATTTCCTTGATTCACTATGAACTTATCATAAGAAAAGCATCCCCCAATATTTTCAACAATATTTATAACTGGAGAGACAGCTGGCCAGTTCAATTTTGACATATTATTTTGCTGGAATAAATCCCTTATAATTTTTGCTGACTGAATGGAGTCAGTTTTCTTGAGACACTGAAGATGTTTTATTCATATCATAAAAGGTAAATTTTTATATTCTTGAGAGTTAGGTCGATGGGAAAAAAATATTTTTTAGTCAATTCCCGCCCAACCATGACATTGTCTCCTCTTTGTAAATTGTTTTCTTTCCTCAGATGATGAAAATAAAAGGAAAACTATCAGACACATTTAAATTTAATATTTTTTCGTTATTAAAAACAATTTCCTTCCACGGCTCAGTCCATAACGTGAGCTTTTCAGCGGCTTTATTTGCAATTTTTTTCTTGCCATATTCAAGCTTTTTAACAATCTCTGGACATTCCTAACTCTTGCTTGTACTTTAATTTCTTCAACCATTGGTATTCACTCTTACAGAAATTCGATACCATTATCACAATGAGTCTTTTTGTCTTCTTGGCAGAGTAGGTGGCCTTAACAGTTATCGAAGAATTCCGTATGTATCGCCGAACCGAATCAACTTGGCAATCAATGAAAAACTTCGATTTAATGGGCGTCATATGTCCCTACTACTCATACCATCTTCGCGTAAATAACATTTTTTTTCTTCTTCTGAAAAATAGTTTTATAAAAATCCACAAGATTAAACTAATGAATAACTGACCTAACCTCCCATCTTGGCCTTGGACGTTCACTATTTCACAACTCTATTTTTGCTATCCTCGTATTTTTGCTCCATAGTATTGTTTTACTTTTGTCGATATTTATTTCCATGTTTACTTTTTTTAACTATTCGTTGAATACCGCTAAGTTACATTGTAGTTTTTCTTCAGAATCTGCCATTAGGACCATATCATCAGCGCAAAGTAATTCCTGTGTTGTCACTGTTTTCATCTTTCTCAAGCCTATTGGTGATTCTTGCAAATTACTTTGCTATTTTTTACATCGTCAATAACTACTGTATATAACAGCGGATTCAGTACGCAGCCCTGTCTTAGGCCTAACCCTGTCTCAAATTATGTGAATTCTTCGTTATGGGTTCGTATTTTATTCTTGTTGTTGTTGTATAAGGCCGTGCTAATTTCTATTACTTTCTCTTCTAATCCTCTTTTCTTTAAACTTTTCCAGATATTTCTTCGTTTTACTTTATCAAATGCATTTTTCAGGTTAATGAAACAAATATGGATGTTTTTCTCAACAATTTTTCTCCTATTTGTCTAATTATAACTATCAGATTTTGTGTAATTCCTCTAATGCTTGGGTTCCTCTAATGTTGCTTGTAATTTTTTCTGTCATCCTAGGCTCTATTATTTTGGTAAATATTTTTCCAGGTAAACTTGATAGTGTGATCCTTCTATAATGTTTATTTTGATATCTCCTTTTTTAAACAACGTCAATATTATACCCATTTTATATGTATTCCAAGAAAAGAATCCTGGACGCGTTATTTCGCGAGATGATAATGTTAACTGGTTACAAAAATCATCCGATATCACGCCCTGGTATCATTTTTGTGGAGTTATTTTAAACCGATGTTTTACAGAAATAAATCTCAAATAATTATAAATATTAAACGAAGCATTTAGGCCAGCATTGAATATATACCCTCGTAATAATGTATGAAAGAGTAACCCAAAATTGAATTTCCAGAATGCATTCCACGAGACGAAGCCGAGGGGGATTTTCGAACGACATTATTCTTTTGAAGTTCTTACGCTCTTATTGAACAGTACTTTATAAACCAACTAACGCATAGGGCATGGCTTTACTAACTTGTCTATATTAAATAGACCATCAACTTACATATTAATTATTTATCTTTATAAATCTCACAATATTACAAAAGGTTTTTCTTTTAAACTAAAACAGAATTCTGTAACTGATTCTATAAAGTTTACAGATGAAAATTTTGTTTGCTTCTGAATATATTTGAAAGGAAAAAAAACTAAAATATCATTAGTCATCAAAGTAAATTAAATATAAATTATTGGAGAGCAGTAACGGCTTTGATGTAATTTTAATTAGGTTTTAAACATGTGACGTTTTCATAAATATCGCCATATTACAGTTTAATTTATTTCACTTTATAGCCTAAGGCAGTTTATGTTTTTCATCATTAGATTATGTGACTTATGATGCGTTGGATTACTTGCTAATTAGATAAAATTTGTTGGGTCTGGAAAATTTTTCAAGCGAGTTGTGATATACGGGTATGATAAATAAAATCACAATCATCTTCTTTTCACCATAGTAGATTTAGGTACGAATGAAAATAGGTTAAGGTTTAGTTTTAACCATCTCCTGATGATGCTAACTTGATTAGCGAAAGGCACACGTTGTAAATTTACGTTGAATTTTGTGAGAATGGAAATTGTATAATTCTTGTATGTGAATTACTGAAGATATATAGTTTATAGTAAGAATTATAGTATATCTAGAGTAAATATATATATATATATATATATATATATATATATATATATATATATATATATATATATATATATATATATATATATCTGCAATGTCAAATTTCTTTGAACTGCGTCCACTGATCAACCAACAAAAATGCTCACACACACATATACATATATATAGTTTCCTAAAGCTCCAACCCTTCTTCAAGGGTTGCAGTCGCAGGAAGCGGACAACGGCTGAACCCGAACGTATATTTCAAGAACAGACGGCTAATAGGCAGAAGGCTCTGGCAGAAAAAAACCCAGGTCGCGTTTGCAGTGGCAACCACCGGCAACCTGGTCGGCATCTGTTCACCCAGAGGGTGCGGTCGTACACCATGCTCCAGGAACTAATAATCCCTGGTTCTAAACTCAAAGTGGAAACACTAGACCCATAAGCTTATAATAATACCCCAGATGGTAACCAATCCACCCGTCGACAGACGGCAACCGGGTGTTCGGATTCTGGAGAACCTGGACTTTTACGATCTCAAAATATATCGGAGCTTCCCGGCAAATTTCCACATAAAACACCTACATATATTGGCACCTTCAACATCAACACGCTGATCCAACCAGGAAAACTTGCCCTACAAGAAACACACATAAGAAGAAAGACGGATGAGAAGACGGTAGACTATGGCAACTATCGCATATTCAAAAGTAGGACAGACAAACGAGTCGCCAGGGACGCTCCGCTTCTGGGCATGGCCTTTGTGGTACATAAAGGGATAGTTAACTCTATTAAGGAAATCACGTCCATAAACAATAGACTAATGACAATGCGCATATAGTACGCCAATAAAAAATACGCCACAAGATAACACATCTACAGAAATTCGCCACAAAAAAGATCAAGAAATCCAACATAACAGTAACATAACAATAATAATCCACCCTGCCAAAACGACTCTAAAAATTCTCCAGAAAGTCAACAGCTTTTTGACGTGACTAGAAAACAGACCGCAAAGGTTATCAGGCAAACTAAGAGAAAGTACATGAAGGAACAACTAGACTCTATAGAGGAGAATTTCCGCAATTATAACACAAGAGACATTTATAGGATTTTTGCAAGAGAAATCCGTGGATACACACCACAAAATCTTTACTTCAGAAAGCGGTATGGGAGATTAGCGCTAACCAATCAGGAGAATTGTCAGGAGCTGGCACACTATTTCTCTGATCTCCTCAATTGTCCTGAACGCGAAACAAGATTCCCCAAGGCAAATTGTATCTATACCCACTCAGAATCACCACCACCAACACAGGAAGAAATCTACAGGCACATACGCAAACTAAATAATAACAGGGCATCTAGTGAAGATGATATCACCATGGAACTATTGACAAAGCGCAGACCAAATTCACTGTAGGGACTTACACAAATTATCACGAACATTTGGCAAACAGAAAAATTACCAGATGAATGGAAATGTGCTCTTATCCACCCGCTGCCTAAGAAGGGAGACTGAATAGATGTAAACAACTACAGAAGAATCTCCTTACTACAAGTCACATACAAAATTATCTCAGAGTTCTTAGAGAACACAAGAACAATTAGAATACAAAATTGGCGAGTACCAGGCAGTCTTTCGCCGTGGTCGCTTTTGCACTGAACAAATATTTGACCTAAAAACTATACTGAAATACAAATCTATCAGGAACGTCCCAATCTTCTGAACGTTCGTGGACTTCAAGAAAGCATGCGACTGCATTGACTGCAAATCTTTGTTCAACATCCTAGAAGAACAAGGACTCGACCCAAAAACACTTGGTCAAACAGACCCTGACTCTAAACTCTAAAGTAAAATTTATGGGAGAAATTTCCGAACCCTTCCTGATTAAAACTACTGGAGTACGGCAAGGAGATGGGTTATCCCCAGTACTCTTCAACCTGGTCCTGGACAAAGTCTTAAGCGAATGGGAAAAAGAACTGAAAAATCAAGGACACTGGAAACTAATACGACTCGGACGATCCTAAAACAACATAGAAATATCATGCCTGGCCTTCGCAGACGACCTAACCATACTCGCAGACAATGAAAAAAGGGTAACCAAACAGATCGAAGTCCTCAAGGAATATGCAGAGAAAGTTGGCCTATAAAACTTCTTTCAAAAAACCAAATTCTTCTGCTCAAAATTAGATGTCCAAAATTTGAACATCAAATACGGCAAAATAAATAAGGTCACTCACTTCAAATACCTGGGCGAGATCCTCGAACCCACAGGAGGAGAGAAGATAGCACAGAAGACTCGATTACAGAAGATGAAGAGGGCATATATATCTAGAGACACACTATATCTACAATAAGAAATACCTATCCACACACGCAAAAATAAGACACTACAACACAGTAATCAAACCAGAAGTACTATACGCACGCGACACTTACACTTCATACAAACAGCGGCATAGAAAACATACTAAAACAAGAACGTAAAATTATGAGGAAAATTCTCGTCCCAAAACTGACAGAGGAAGGATACAGACTACATTCTCGAAAAACCACAGAGAGAATGTCTAACGTAGTGGCGGACATAAGAAAAGGAAGGTTGAAATTCTATGGACATATCAGTAGACTCCCACCGACAAAACTCCCCAACCGAATTCTTATATACATACAAGGAGTTAGTCAACAGTACCATGAATCACACAAGTCAGAGCTGATTTGAGAAAGGCACAAATTGGTGCAACAAAGATTGAGGATAGAAGAACGTACAGAAACAAAATACATATGTGGAATGTTGCATCAGAGAGCGAACTTTCGAGGAGATCGGGAACAAAGTGGACGGAGGAGAGAAAGAGAATCCACGGAGAAAGGATGAGAGAGGTGTGGAGGATCAGAAAGAACACTCGAAAATGAGTCAGAATGCTTTGCGTGATCCAACCGGGTCTATACGCACCTAATAATAATAATAATATATATATATATATATATATATATATATATATATATATATATATATATATATATATATATATATATATATATATATATATATATATATATCAAGTTTTATGAATATATCAAGTTTTTTGAATAACTTATAGTCATTCTTCATACATAATTCATGAAAACCTTGGACTCAAACCTTTGGGATATTTCATTTTCACATTTCTAGAATCCCGATGAATGTCGATGTACTTATTAATGCAAATGATAGCAGTTAATTGTAAAGCTGGGTCCACATCAATAAAAAATTGCGTAGTGCGTATGTGTTGTATGTGGTGTGCGTGCGTGGCAATCTAAACGCTCTGACGCATAAGGTCACACACAAATATTTTGGTCGTACAGCACGCACACGAACCATCTGTAGTCGGTATTCTCACGAATGTTAAAGAAATTTGCAACGCACAGGGTTTGTGTGCAAACGTATTGTTGAAGTGAAAGTAATGTTTTTAGTGTCAAAAAGATACCTATGTGATATGGGCAAATTAAAATTTATTATTTAGTAATTTATTATTTATTGAGTAACTGATTGTAGTCAAAGGATGTTCCAGCATATTATTATGCTGAAGAAGAAGTGTGCTACATTCCTAATGATAAACAATTTAATCAAGAAAAAGAAAAAAAAATCGCAAAAAATGTTTGCGTTTTTGAATTGATCGACTTTCCTTTTCAGACAAAGTGGGAGTTTGCTCTTAAACACCATGTTGAGCCTGCCAAACGCCTGCCAACTACATTTAACACGCCGTTCCACTTCTAGAGCGGTATCCCCCTCCATTGAAATCCTTTGTCCAAGATATATAAAGTGGTCCACAATCTCCAAATCCCTCCCTAAAACTGAAATTCTTGTGTCTTCAGCGAATTTACTGAACATAACCTGACTCTTTTTTAGATTTATTTTTAAGCCAAATGGTTCGCCAGCCCTTTGTAGCTCTTCTATGTGTCTTTGTAGTTCTTGTGAAAGGAGAATGATATCATCTGCAAATCTAAGATGGTTTAAATTTGCACCATTGATCTTTACACCATCCTGTTCCAACTCCAGTTTACGAAATACTTCTTCAAGGCCAGCCGAGAAAAGAATAGGCGATATTGCGTCACCTTACCGTACACCTCATTCTACATTAATTCCCACTTCATGATCATCAAGGTGAATTGTCGCTGTAGCTCCATCAAATATCGATCCCAATAGTTTTACATATGCTTTGTTTACCCCTGGCTAAGCAGTGCATGCATTATAGCATGCTTTGAGATGGAGTTAAATGTTTTTTCGTAGTCGATAAAAATCAATCACAGTGGCATGGTGTATTCGCTGTGACTTTCTATGGCCTGCTGTACAACCGGATGTAATCCATTGTACTGCATCCACTTCTGAATCCTGCTTGTTCTCTTTGTTCTGCGTCATTCAGTTTTCTTAATATTCTTTTAGATATAATCTTAATTAAAACTTTGTACATTACTGATAGGAGGCTTATCGGACTTCTCTTATCTTCCTGTGCTCCTTTTTTATGTAAAAGGATCACTTCTGCATTTTTTCATAAGTCAGATACTTTTTGTTCTTTGAGGTATTTTGAATATAATTTTGTCAGTGTATTATGTAACGTCTGACCATCAGCTTTTAACATTTTAACAGTTACACTGTCATTTCCTGAAGATTTGCCGTTTTTCATCCATTCTATGGTATTTGTCATTTCCTCCGCTAGGGTATCCGGCATTTGTTCTTCCGTGGGTATTGTTGTCTTTGGTTCTGATTTTCATATAACTGAGGCTCACGCATTAAGGCATAAATTTGCGTTCTTTTGTTTCTCAGCTTCTGTTTAGCCTTGTTAATTCCTTTTCTTCCAAGGATTTTTGCATTAGCTACATGTTGAACCGGCGCGTGTCCTCTCTGATATGTTTTCTTATAGTTTTGCAGAGCTCAGCGTACTCCACCCTGCCAAAACGACTCCCTGCATTTCTCATTACCCTTCGTTTCTTCATTAAATTAATAGTATCACTGGAGATTTTTTGTCTGTTTGAAACATTTTTGTTCTGGTGTTATTGAAGCAGCCATTTGAAGCACATTGTTAGTGGTTCGACAAAGCAATCTCAAAATCGCTGCCCCGCTCCAGCAATTTGCCAGAATCCACTTTGCCCTTCCATAACCTTACCGTTCCTTCGCGCTCTTTTCGACAGTTAATCCCTACTTTTGCTCGTATCATTCGCTGGTCACTTCCAACATTAAAATTGTTAAGGACGGTAAAATTGTAAAATATTGTTTTATCGTTGGTCATGATGTAATCTATTTCACTTGTGAGTCCAGATGGACTATTCCATGTCCATTTTCTGTGGATATTTTTCTTATAGAATTATTTCATAATATAAAATTCTTGTCCTTCAGCAAAATCAACCTATCTGTCACCTCTATTGTCTTGCTCACCAGTTCCATATGGGCCAGTTACATTTTCACCAGTTTCTTAAAATCACCCATCAGTATTTTATACCTACATTTCTCTTTGTATAAAAGCTGTGCCACTTCATCATACAATTACTCAATTTCCTCATTCCTATGGCCTTTAGATAGTGCAAAAGCCTAAACGGACTTTGAACGATTTGAAACCTAAATTTTTTATTCAGCTGAATGATGCATTGGGCTAGGTGGTCAGATGTACGTTTAAATTTTACTACACTGTCCTTCAACTTTCGATTGATGAGGAATCCAATTCCCCCACATCGTCCATTATCTGTACCTCGGGTGTAGAGTACGTGTCCAATTGGTTCCAGTTTAATTAACTCTTCGCCCTTTCTTCGTGTTTCACAGATCCCAATAATATCCCAATGTATGCTGTCAAGTTCGATTAACAGTTCTTGTAATCCGGCCTCCGATTTCATAGTCCGTATATTAAACGTAACAATGTCAAAAGTCCAATGGCAGCCTGATCTACCCCGATGATTCTTAGCACCCTCGCCCTTGGGGCAGATAGTTGCCCCTTGGCCTCCGGGGAATGAGGGCCGTGTTTGAGTTTGTACTAGCATATTGAAATACCATGTTGAAAGTATGGACCGTAATCTGCCACACTGGTCCAATGCGAATTTGCAGATTTTGGATCATGTTAGTCTGAGGCATCTGCGTTGACCAGTCCGCTAGGGGTGACCCTCCCAGGAGCTTAGACTCCAGACGGCATAGCTCAAGGCTTCATTGCCCTACTCAAACCCCTTTACCACCTCAAGGTGTGATCTAGAAATATATATATATATATATATATATATATATATATATATATATATATATATATATATATATATATATAACGTGAATTGTGGAATTGAGGAATTGTGACGTGATTTCGTCGTGTCGTGATTTTCATGGGAAAACTGTGATGGACAATGCACTGACATTAATATTTGAGTGAAATTTTAATAATTTTAAAAATGCTTTTCGACATATATGTATATATACATGTTAATTATAATATTGTATTAATAATTTTTCAACAATGGTATGTGTGTTATTAATATATTATAAATTTTTTCCACGAAAATCACGAAACAACCGTCACAACTCATGTCCGTCACAGTTCGATCAAACAAACTATATATTATTATGCACTTTCCTTCTTTCCCTCCTTCCAGCTTTTATATCGTTCATTATTGCGCATAGACCTCCCATAAGTTTTTCCATCTGTCACAATCCTGGACGATTCCCATCCATGGTAACCTTGACATCCTCTTCAGATTACCATTCCGTCTCATCCCTAATCTTCCACTATTCCTTTTTCCCATCCATAGCCTCCATTGAAGTATATTAATATTCCACCTACTATTGTTCTTGTACCAATGCATCTGTTGTTCTAGCAACAATCCCACTTCAATTACGTCACTCTTTTCACGACATCCGCTACTTTAGTTTTCTGACATTTCTGAAGTTGTGCACTTTAAAGGATATAATATTCTAAATGTTTCACTGCCAGAAAACGCAACTGGTGATATTTCGCGATATATTATACACGAAATACTATAATGGTCAAAAAGTAAGATGACTTATTTTCTGAAATTCAGGATCGATATCACCATAAAATTTTTAAGTTGGTATGATTCTCATTGATACCTTACAGAACACCCTTTCGCTTGATGAGTTAGATATTATAGCGCCTTTTATAATTAGTAAAAATATTTGTCGCCGATTTTTTAAAATTAATACATTTTCCGAGCAAAAAATTTCGTTTAAAAAAATTATTTGCAAGTGGTATAAGGACTTGATGATAGAGAAGGACTAGACTTGAAGAGATTTACCAGTAAACATCAAATCATTTTTTTTAACTTCTAAACGTACGTTTCGCTAACCATGTTAGCATCATCAGGAGATGATTTAATTTCCTTATTTAATCCCCTTAAACCATCATTCTTCAAGTCTTTTCGTTCGTCACTTCTGCGTTGACTGGGACAAACCTGGGACTTAACCCTATTATATTACATTATATTATAAATATTATAATAAATAATTAAATATGTATTATATTATATATATATATATATATATATATATATATATATATATATATATATATATATATACATATATATATATATATATATATATATATATATATATATATATACATATATATATATATATATATATATATATATATATATATATATATATATATATATATATATATATATATATATATAATATTATATGCTTATTATAAGTGATTAAAATAACTAATAATATAAGCTGCAAATAAAGCAAACATTTTTATAAATGTTGCCTAACATACAAAAATTTAATAAATTTGCCGGGAGAGCGTAATAAAAATTCTTTAAAGCATCTAGGGCACACGTTTCCTGACTTTAATTTTTAGTTTTTTCACGCCCGTTCTAATATTTTCTTATATTGAGATAAAGATTTGCAAACTACTGCAAATAAACATAAGGTAACATAGGTCCAAAACGTATTTTTCAGGCCTTTTTTACCGCATAATTTCAAACTTTGTTCAAAACAATTATCATTTATCATGGAAGATACTTTTAATTTTATAAAAACAGGTAGTTTGCCGTTTAAAAAAAATGTTAATTATTAATTACGGATTTAACATTCATCATAGTCTGTTATATGCGAGCGTAACGAAACTATAAGATATTTAACATACTTTCTTTTGCAATCTGTCGATTTATTTTTTAGCAGGAAGATACGAAGTTAACTTTCTCATTTCTTTCAAATGAATATTTCGTTTAATTACCAGAAAAATTGTAAGTATATTTAAATTGGACGCAATAGTGAATTAAACATATTTCATTATTTGAAATATTTAAATATTTTTAAATTATTATAATTTTGAGTATATTCACACTTCTTGTTAACATATTGTTTGTTGGATAACAATTCTATGCATACCATAGATTATATTCGTTCGTCTGATATGAACCCTCTCAATATTTCTTTTTTTTGAACTGATATTTCCTAAACTGATATATCATTTCCTAAAATAAAGTTTTTTTGCAGATATGCAAATAAAAACTTTCAGTTAATTTTGAAAGTTATATCTGAAATCGACTGCAAAAAATGTTTTGAGGAAAATTAATAAAAAATTTGGACAATATAGTAGCTCCTCAATTTGTGTCAATCAATCTTCGGTCAATCTTCGACGCAATTTTCCTGATTTACCTATTCCCATTGTCTTTATCGATTATTATACGAGGTGTGACTATTAAATAACGAGACTGACGCTGTAAACTATTTTATTTCGATTTTATACATATGTACTTCTATCACCTGCAATACCTCCTCTATCCACCCTTCCTCCTCTATCCCTACCCTCCTCTATCCCTAGAATTCTCCATGCAAATATTCCATTGTTCGAAACAATGCCGAAACAATGCAATAAAGCGAATGGTCTAACACTGGGATACTGTACTTGCCTAAAAACCTCTTGACTGACAATGCGGAATGAGCCAGTGCATTGTCTTGGAGCGGGGCATCTGTCGGTGGAGAACCCACGACTAGTTTTTCCACAATTCAGATCATTTTTTCCTTATTCTCTCAGGGAGTTCAACAAGAATGTGAAAGTAGTAATGCTGATTAATAGTTTGACCCTCACGAACCGAATAAAGGTACACAATCCAATAATTATCGAAAAAAACAATCATCATTGCTTCGAATTTTAATTTGATCATTCCAGCTCTTCTTCTCTCGGTGAATTTAGGCTCATCCAGTGCATGGATTGGCGCTTCGTTTCAGGAAGAAAGAACCGCGATTCGTCAAATATTATTATCCTTTCCAATAAGTTTGTGCCATTTTCAATGGCATTGAAAAGTATCAGTACAAACATTTTTGCGAGCTTGTTGTTCAAACGTGAGAATTTTACGCACCATTTTGGCACACACTCTTTACATGTTAAAATTATTATGTACCATTTGCCGTATGCATTCTTTGTCAATGCCTACAGTTTCAGCAATCATACGAATACTTAACTGATGGTCCGATCGAACCAGATTACCGATTTTTTTATATTGCCATCCATTTTTGACGTGAAAAGGCGATTTTTTCGACATTGCCGAAAGAAGAAGAAAGAAGTACTTCGAATACTTCCGTCTGAAAGAAAAATATAGAAATTGCTATACACACTGGGTATTGGAAATAATTTCCATTTGAGTTAATATATATTATGAGTCAAAGAAGGAAAAATTATTTAATTTCTGTTACTAAAGACAAAACATTTACTCGAGGTTTGCTTTTACTCAAAGATTAATCATCACACCAAAATCAATTTTTACAATTTCTAGATGCGCATTTTAGCAAGATGATGCTAAACATGGTTTGCGAAACGTATACCAAAAAGACTAAATTAATATATGTATATATATATATATATATATATATATATATATATATATATATATATATATATATATATATATATATATATATAAATACGCGCAACTGCTACCGAAAGAGCTCAATTTTGTCAAGAGCATCGAAATCAGGCCGCTGAGGACATAGTTTACCGAACTTTTACGAACTTCCTGAAACATATCGTAATCACTGACGCGACATGGGTTTACGAGTACGATATGCAAACAAACCAACACTCTTCGGAATGGCGCCTCGAAAATGAGCCGAACGCCAAAAAATCGCTAGAAGATCAAGGTCATGCTGACAGTTTTCTTCGGTTACTGTGATGTAATGCACTTCGAATTTCTTCCAGACGGACAAGTGGTGAAGAAGAAATGCTATTTAGGCGTAACGGTGCGCCTACGCGAGCATATCCGCCAATAACCACCAGATTTGTAGGACAATTCATGGTTGTTTCACGTGTTTCGATAATGCACAATCACACAAAGCCATCGTTGTACAAGAGTTCTTGGATAAAAACTCATCGAACGTTATCGATCAAGCTCCGTACTCACCTGATGTGACCCCGTGTAACTTTTTCCTGTTCCCGAAGCTAAAATTACCACTTTGAGGAAGGCATTTTGAGTCAATTGAGGTCATAAAAGACAATTCGCGGAAGCAGCTGAAGACCATACTTCAATCAGCCAAAGAACAATGAATGAAACATGGGGTCAAGCGGTGGCACTCTATGGTTGCATAGGGGCATGCACTCGATGGACTCTACTTTGACAGCGATAAAGTATTTTTTTTTGTTTTATTAAACAATTGCAAGTACTTTTTACACAGAATATACATAGTAAGACAATATCTTATTAACATATTTTTATACTCATCTTAAATTAAGATTTATGTGAAGAAATGGTTGACTATGCACAAACTACATTCACTAAATTCTCATAAAATTTTGCAAAATCAATAGAAATACGTTTTAATCAAATACAGAAACGTTTCTTAATCAAATTCGACATGGCAAAAGAGACACACAATCAGAATCAAACATATCTTTATATCGATAAAAGTTCTGCCAATCTAAAGAACAAAAGAATTTTCTGTCACAATATGCCGGATTATTTTCTTGTACCAATATTTTACCGACAGGCGACGATGGTATCGGAGCCTTTTAGGTTAAGATTAATAAAAAAAAATCGTGAAAATATGTTGTAAAGATTTCTTTTTGTTTTTGGATTTTTGACAAACTGGTTGAAAGTAATGTATTATAAAAATAATGTAATTTTAAATAAGACTTCTTGATCAGTCATCTGAACATTTTCTTAAAATAGAATCTCGGTAATATATTCCGGAAACTATTGACATTTAAAATCAATCTCGTGAGTACATCTCGTGTCTTCTATATTTAGTATACCTGCTACAATATTTGTCCAAGCAATCGAGTACCTATTGCATTTTAATGCAACTTGATAGCATGTTACTTTATTATATAAGACAAGTTTCTAATCAATATTTATGAGAACTGTAATGATGCTCTATTTGATTTTAAACCATTCTGAAAACGCTTCTGACGCGTTCTATTTTAGTTTCAGTAGAAAACGTATGATTTGTCGATAAATTTGCGTGTGCTTGTCAAGATTCGAATTATTGCATGCGTGGCCTAGACAAAATGAAAAAAGTTGTTTTGTAATATATCGATGTGTTGCGGAAGTGGAATTAGGTCATGCGAGGGACCATTTCCTCCTGAACATTAGTGCAAGTCATTTGTATCATGTGAAAAATTGACTCGGTGATATTCGAAGGGAAGTGTGCCTTCTCGAATCGTCGATTTTATCAGCATTGCAATCCATTAGTTCGCTGAATAGAGGGGTGATGTTTCGAATATTAAATACATCATGGAATAAACGTCCGGTGCGTAACTAATCAGACTTTTGTGTTTCCCAATTCTATAGAAAATTATTTTGTATTGGTGAACAGTTCGATAAGAAAACAAAGTTTTGGTCAATTTTATGTTACAGTTTCTTAAGCAAACTAAATAGATTGTTTCAATACATTGAATGCTTTGTTATATGTCATCAACTCAGTTGTTATAATTCCTCGATTTCAATTTAATACAAAACACCTCTTTTTTTAAATAAAATAATCAAGACATGTTTAAATTTCCACTATTTTTAAAAATAGTACGACAGTTGTTTCAGCACACAGTGCCATCTTCAGATACGACAATACAATGTTGAATAATAAAAGTACTGAATGAATTCGATATATTCATATATATACATATATATATATATATATATATATATATATATATATATATATATATATATATATATATATATATATATATATATATATGTATGTATGTATGTATTAAAAACAATGAAAATACACCCGCACTCCACGTCGGTGCTTTATCGTTCCCCCATCCGCCATCCAAAGCACCAGCAAGCGTCTCCCAGGACCGGTTTCTGGCCTTACGCCGTCATCAACTGAGCTTAAGCTGAACACCTGGAGAGCGGATGAAGGGAACGACTAAAGCTATGACTATATAAACCCGCCATGTCGAATGGTGGCTGCAATAACATGCAGCACTACCGTCCTGTGGTTCGTGGCCCGTCTAACCTCGGGTAAGTACCAGGTCTGTTCAAAAAATAACGAAGCGGGCTCGTGGATAAAGATATTAAAAACAATGAAAATACGCTCGCACCCCACGTTGGTACTTTGTCGTTCCCCCATCCGCCATCCAAAGCGCCAGCAAGCGAGATGGCCGATTTATAATGGAATTTATAATGGAAGGCATTCCACCAACGTGGAATGCAGGTGTATATTCATTGTTTTTATATCTTCCTCCACGAGCCCACTTCATTATTTTTTGAGCATATATATATATATATATATATATATATATATATATATATATATATATATATATATATATATATATATATATATATGTGTGTGTGTGTGTGTGTGTGTGTGTCTAAATCATTACGTTTCGCCAAAATCTCATTTTCATTCTCAAGTGTTGTCCGCTTCTGAAGTTGTTGTCCGGACTGAAGAGTCCAACTGACGACAGTCGAAGCGGTCGAAGCAGTCGAAGCGGACAACACTTGAGAATGCCAAATGAGATTTTGGCGAAACGTCGTGACTATTCACAGAATGTGTGTGTGTGTGTGTAATCGTTAAATCTCGTTAAATTTATTACACTTTCAATAATTGGGGTCTTTCCGAAGTCTAACTGGGTGTTTGTTAGGTTTTTACCGTCGTTAATGTCTTTTTTAATTCCGGAAATTTCCAAGTAATTTAACAGCCTGCTTTTATTGCAGCTATGTATTAATTTGGCATTATTGGTGTTAAAAAAGTGGTTGTGGTCTATACAATGTTCGGCAAAGCCCGTCTGTCTTTGATTATGTAAAATTGAATATTTATGTTCTTTTAGCCTATCATTGAGAGATCTGGCCTTTTATATATAGCGTCTCACATATTACATTTTATTTCATATACTTCAGATTTGTCGCAAAATTTGGCTCTTTTTTTCTTATTATTTAACATCGATGCAAGATTATTCTTACTACCACAGATAATATTAATATTTTCTTTTTTAAATGATGTGTGATTCTAGAACTTAATTTATGAATATAATTTATATAGCATGCTAATTTTGTAGAATCTTTTTTCGGGTGTTGCAGCATAAAATTGTTTGATGTTGATTTTCTTAATTTTCTTTTTTGTCATTTTATCTATAATGCTGAGTTGATCCAATAATCTTTGCGATATTGTTGATAATATCAAGTTCTTTTTCATAGATGTCTTTTTTAAGTTGAATCGTTAAAAATCTGGGGGGGTTATACTATGAAAACAGAACATTTTTACATTCCATGACTGATTTGAACTTGCGTGAATAGTTGTATCCGTATAAATGTGTTTTCTAAATATTTCGAACTCTAACTTAATCGGTATTGTTATTATTTTCAAACCTAACAAATTTAATGAATTATCCATCTGTATTTCTATTGTGAACTGAATTTTTGTATTTACGCTATTTAAATATTCAAAAAAATGACCCAGTAGTGTTTCGGTACCCGTCCATATGCAAATAATCATTGACATACCTGACCCAAAAATGTATGTGTCTTATATAATTAGTGTCGTTAAATAAATTAATAATAATAATAATAATATATATATATATATATATATATATATATATATATATATATATATATATATATATATATATATATTATTAATTGTTTATTAAATTCACTCTTATTCATTACCTCTCTTCGACGGACAACTCCCTTAAACGGACACTTTTTTAAGGTCCTATAAGTGTCCGTCCAATAGAAGTTTTACTGTATATATATATATATATATATATATATATATATATATATATATATATATATATATATATATATATATATGTATATATATATATATATATATATATATATATATATATATATATATATATATATATATATACACATATATATATATATATATATATATATATATATATATATATATATATATATATATATATATATATATATATATATATATATATATATATATATGTTTCTAAATCATTCCGAGTGTCGATGTGTTGGTTCCATAATCTCATGTGGAACACACAACAACCTGTGTCTCTTCCCAAAATGAGCATTTTACTGACTGCTTAACTGAGGACGACCCCTCAATTGAAGTGCATATGTTTCGTCGATGGGTAGGGTCCATCCTCAGTCAATCTGTAGTAAAAGGCTCCTTTAGGTGGGACGCAGGTTGTGTGTTCCACATGACATTGTGGAATTCGGCAGTTGGGTGTATGATGACACTCCGCACTGTGGTCTCGTCTCGAAAGAATTCTAAAGAAACATATATATATATATATATATATATATATATATATATATATATATATATATATATATATATATATATATATATATATATATATATATTATATATCTATAAATTATAATTCCATAACAATATTTTTTTTCTATTTCTGGTTATCTCAAACCATGCTGTTAATGAATTACGGAGTCATATTCATATGATTCTCCTCTTCTTTTTCTTGTTCTTCTTTACACAAGAGTCGTAACCTATGGAAAATGTGGGATAGCATTGTAGGTTTATTAATTTCATGAATAACGGATACGCTTGTTCGTCTAGTAGCCCACAGTATGTGAAGTATCCGTTTCCAGCAACAAAGTTCAAAAAATCAATGCGCTTGAGGTTTTGTTTTTTAATAGTCCATATTTTAGCGAGATATAGCAATACTGGAAAACTGTATGTTTCTTTTTATTCTGTATTATGTCCGTATCTCTCCAGATCGTCTGCCAATTTCGCATTTTATTTCTTGCCTTTCCTCATGAGTGAGATCAGAAGAAATAAAGCTTCAAGATAGCTTACTACCTTAAATTGCCCTATTTTTCCTTATGTTGGGCACGTTGTTATTTTGACAGCCGATAATCATTACTTTCTTTTTTACCCAGTTTATTTCTAATCCGTAAATATGGCTTGCATTCTTTATTTTTTTGATGATTAAGGCCAGTTCGTCGGCTGATCTTCCAAGAAGTGTAGTGTCGTCGGCATATCTAAACTTAGTTATTTTAGTGCCACTAATATTAACACTTCAAATTCTATCCTCGAGAGCTATACGCATGATATATTAACCATAAATGGCGAACAGAATTGGTGATGGGATGCATCTTTGTCTGATTATTTTAATGACACAAAACTAATCAATATTTAATCTTTTACAACTGATCTTAATTTTAAAAACTGATTAGTTTTCTTCCTATAAATGACAAATTAAACCAATTAGGTAATCTGATACTGCATCTTTCCAGAATTTATTATAATTTACTATAATAAATTACTTCGGTCAATAAAGGAAATAGAGGTATTCAGAGCGGTTAACCTTACGGATTAAGAAAATAATAAATAATACCATGACGGGTATATTTAGAGCCAGAAAAATTAGAGTATTGAAAATTGTTTACTGAAAATTGTTTACCACTGTAGGCACAATCTTTGATTGTATTGACATATTGCACATATAATGACAACTCAGATATCCATCGCTGATACTTATAAATACCATATTATACACAGCTCAAAGAATACTTTTTAAAAATTATTTTCTGAAATACCCTGTAATGAATGAAAGAATGATGCTTTATTGTATAAGAGACTACTACCCAATTAAAAGACACACAATTCAAAACACAAGTAAATATAACAAAAATAATTTAAACTTAACCTAGCAATGGTACAAAAATATTTATAGAAAAGTTAAAAATTCTAAGATCATTACAAAAATTACTTCCAAAGCACCGCACGAGCTTTCAACACCCTCTAAAAAGCTGATTTATATTAAGTAAGCGGGGACTGAAAAATATCAATCAAGAACACAGAAACATTCCCTTTAATGACATATCCATTACGGTCTCGGCATGCATGAAAGAGCGGTGCATTAGAGGCCAAGTTGGTGCTAGAGGTAGGTATGGTGAAGTATCCCGAATTCGGCTGTTAATTCGGGGAACATAAAACCGAATCTCACTGAGGAGTTGATCACAATCAATTAAGCCACGGCAGAACTTCAGCAGGGAAAGTTGAGCAGCATGCACTCTACTATCCTCCAGGGACTGACAGGAGAATCTCTCCAATAACAGAATGTGGCTATAACCTCTGCAGGGGTAGGCACCATCCAGCTTAAAAGACAGATGTCTCAGAAAACGCCGCTGAACCTGCTCAAGACGAGAAATCTGTGTAGTATATTTTGGCGAACGGGGGAAGTATACAACAATCTAGATCGTACTAAGGCAATATAGAGTTAGAAAACAGCTGATATTATTAAAAAGCTTTTCTTAATATAATTAGGAGGCTAAGCGTTGCAATTGCCAACTGCATGATATGATCAACATGATGGTTGAATGACAGTTTTCTATCGATATACACACCCAGGTCCTTTACAACTGCACAGTCTTATAAAGCGCAACCATTTAGGAAACATATATAGTTAATTACATTATTCTTGAGGGAAAAGGTATTTTTTTACATTTGGTAATATTCAGTGGAAGCCTGTTAAAAGCACACCAATCGACCCAGAGAAGCAAGTCACCCTGTAATAGAGAAAGAACAGTCATGTGATGATAGAACTGGCATAAAGGGGTTTAAGGTCGTCCGCAAATAAAAGAGTGTTACACATTACCGTGGAAGTAATATCGTTGACGAAGACCAAAAAAATCGAAGGGATGCTACTTTGGGGATGCTACTTTGGGGTGCATCACAATTTGCAATAAATATATAAAAACTATCTCCATTAAACTCAACATGTTATGTCCTGTTTGCAAGGTAAGATTTAAAGAACGAATTTGTACTGCCATCAGCTTAATCTGCTCATTTTTTGGAGTATAAGTCCATAGTCAAGCACGTCGAATGCTTTCGAAAAATCAGTGTATATTGTATCAACTTGACATTTACTTTCTATTGATTTGTATATAAACTGAAGGAAGCATGTTAGGTTGGTAATTGTGGAACTGCCTGCCAGGAACAGGAACCTAATTTGTAAACAGGAGTGATCTTGGAGGATTTCCATGTGTTGGGAAACATGCTTGTTTTAATTGACAGATTGTACATTGTGTAATGTTACATTGAAATTTGGAAAATTCTATCATACATTTTACGATGTCTACAAATGCAATAAACCATTTATAACGTAATAAATTATAAAACATATCAGTTTGATAATAACAAGTAGAAATTAAAATCAGGTTAAACAACTTTCATTTCGTAAAAATTATATAAAGGATCGTCAAATACTATACGGAACATTGGCTAAGAACCTGAAATAACATAAAATTTAATTCAAATGTATCTATTTTTGTACCAAAATTTTAAACCATATACATATTATAACATTAACTCTGCAAATTAGCTTGTAAAAGTTTTAATAACGTAATTAAATAAACTTGTTTCATTAGAAAGAATATATTCTAATCAGATATACGGTGGCCACTATTATCTACCACCTCCTACATTTTTATTCCAATCTTCAAATGGCGGAAGAATTAGATACCTTTTAATATTATGATAAAAATATTTTTTAAATAAGTGTGATAAAAATAAATGATAATCGGGATGAAAACGATTGAAAAAGTCCTTTCTGATTTATCAAATATAAACCTTTTATGCCTAATGCTTGGTCCCATTTCTTTAACTGCAAGCAATATACCTTAAACTAATGCTGCCGCCCAGTGTCAACATTTACTTTATAGCTTTATAATCTCGCTACTCGAAAGCCATGATCTTCTTCGAATACTTCCCACCTACAAAATTGTTGATGGCGAATCGTTAATATTCCTTCAAGATTTTAATGAACCTCCTTAATCAAACCGTTGACGAGGTTGGTGATAATACATCGATCAATAGGTCTCCGGTCTGACAAATAAAATGCACTTTTTTTGCAAATTTCGATTTCAAAATCATCGATTCATCAATATATTCTCCTTGAAGAGCAATAAATTTTAAATCTAACATTTTTACATCTTTTTTAAAGAACGATTTCTCTTTGCCTTCACGATACCCTTCAGTTTCGGTATCACCTCATCATTGGAGCGAAATTTCTTTTCAACGAGCAATTTTGAGGTCTGAGAATCGGAAATAGTTGCTGGGGAACAAATCTGGAGAATGCGGTAGATGACGAAGCAATCCAAAGTGCACTGGTGGTCCACAGGTGTAATTCACAGGCATTGGTCTTGGTGAAACAGCACTTTTTTTTTCATTTGGAGCCTTTTTTGCTATCTCGTCCTTCAAACGCACCAATAACGTTATGTAATATTTGCTATTGATAGTTTTGCCTTTCTCGAGATAATCAATGAACAATATTTCAGCGCATTAACCTTGCCTGCCGCTGGTTATGTTTTTGGTAAGTCAACGGCTTTCACTGGCTGCTGGCCACTCAGCTGACTGCCTATTTGGCTCTGTAGTATAATAATGAATACACGTTTCACCCATTGTCGCATACCGCATGAAAAAATCCTTTTTATTTCGCTTAAATAGCTCCAAGTATTGATCAGAATCATCAATACATTGTTTTTTTTGGTCCGCTGTAAGTAAACTCGGTTCCCATTGCGATAACAATTTACGCATTTCCTAATGTTCATGCAAAATTTCTTTCGATATCTTCATACTATCTCCTACACCTTTACTTTACAGTTTTGCGGAACAATTTTGTGAATGTTTCTTATTTTATTTGGACGTCCAGTGCGTTCAGCATCATCAGTGATTGTATGACCACGTTTCAATTCAGCATACTAATCAATTATGACTGATTTTAATGTTACTTACTGCTTGTTAATATTACTTAGTTCTATAATAGCGTCCGTATTAAATTGAATAAAAGATGATATTTCGATCAAACTTCCAAAGTTCTTTGCACCAGCTCGAACAACACTTGAAAATACCAAATGAGATTTTGGGGAAACGTCGTCACTCTTCACAGAACGAACGCATCGACACCCGGAATGATTTAGGAACATCGTGAGCGCATGAAATCTTAAATAAAAGGTCGCTTTACAAATGAAAATAGATATATAATAGATAAGATATACAAATGTTATCGAATTTTACACAATAGCGAACAAAATTTGTTCAAGTCTTTAACCAGCCAAAACATCTATATTGTCAAAAGCATTTAACTTTATTGATTTTCATTTAAATGTTCAATTCTAAAAAGAAAGTTGCTGATTAGCAAACGAGGGAAAGAAAATCCAAGGTTATACGAGGAAAGGCAAATCCAAGAGAGATTCGAAATAATATGTTATATAAAAAAATTGCCTTTTCAAAAATTACCTCTGTAAAAGTTAGTAATAGTCTGGAAGATTTATTTGTTCTTATTTTTGCGAAGATGAGGTTTGTAATGTGTTAGTTATTGTTACGGCTAATATGGCTCTGGCAGAAAAAACCCAGATCTCGTCTGCAGTGGCCACCACCTTGAAAAACTTCGGACCAATCTCATTGCGGGAACTAACGCAAATTATCAGATGAATGGAAATGTGCCCTTATACACCCGCGGCACAAGAATGGAGACAGAACAGATGTGAACAACTACAGAGGAATCTCCTTACTACAAGTCACTTACAAAATCCTCTCAGCATGCCTTCTCCAGAGAACACAGGAACAACTAGAACACAAAATTGGCGAGTACCAGGCAGGCTTTCGCCCTGGTCGATAAAGTACTGAACAAATCTTTAACTTAAAAACAATACTGAAGTACAAAGCTATCAGGAACGTCCCAATCATCTGCACGTACATGAACTTCAAGAAAGCATACGACTGCATCGACCGAAAATCTCTGTTCAACATCCTAGAAGAACAAGGACTCGATTCCAAAACACTACGATTGATCAAGCAGACACTGATCGACACAGTCTCTAAAGTGAAATTTATGGGAGAAATTTCCGAACCCTTCCTGAGGCACACCGGCACCGGCTTTGGCACACCGGCTTTGTGCGCCAAGGAGATGGATTGTCCCCACTCCTTTTCAACTTGGTCTTGAACAAAGTGATATGGGAATGGGAAAAAGAACTGGAAAATCAAGGACAACTGGAAATCTCATGCCTAGCCTTCGCGGACGACCTAGCCATACTCGCAAACAATGAAGCAAGGGCAACCAAACAGATAAAAGTCCTCAAGGAATGTGCAGAGAAAGTTGGCCTACAAATCTCCTTTCAAAAAACCGAATTCATTTGCTCAAAATTAGATGTCCAAAATTTTAACACCAAATCCGGCAAGATCTTTCAAATACCTGGGCGAGATCCTCGAACACACAGGAGGAGAGAAGCTAGCACAGAAGACTCGATTACAGAAGATAAATAGAGCATACGGCAAGACACACAATATCTACAATAAGAAATGCATATCCTCACACACAAAAGTAAGACACTACATTACAGTAATAAAACCAGAGATACTATACGCAAGCGACTATACGACAATTACACTCCACACAAAAAGCGGCATAGAAAACATACTAAAAGAAGAACGCAAAATTATGAGGAAAATTCTCGGCCCAAAACTAACAGAGGAAGGATACAGACTATATTCCGGGAAGACCACAGAGAGAATGTCCAACGTAGCGGCGGACATAAGAAAAAGAAGGTTGAAATTCTATGGACATAACAGTAGACTCCCACCGACAAGACTCACCAACAAAATTCTTACATACTAGGGGTCAAGTCAACAGTATCATGCATTGCATAAGTCAGAACTGATCTGAGAAGGGCACAAATGGATCCGACAGAAATTAAGGAGAGAAGCAAGTACAGAAACAAAATACATATGTGGAACGACGCATCAGAGAGCGAAGTTTCAATGAGGTCGGGGAGAAGGTGGAGGGAGGAGAGAAAGAGGATCCAAGGAGAGAGGATGAGAGAGGTGTGGAAGATCAGAAAGAATACTCAAAAATGAGTCGGAATGCTTTGCGTAATCCAACCGGGTCTATACGCACCCAATAATAATTTATATATTATAAATAAATAAATAAATAAATAAATAAAACTTAATTCCATATAATGACTAAAACTAAAACCAGACTTGTGACCTATTTGATTAGATCAAAGATTAGGTCTACTCTAAACTACCATAATCTTATTTTAGTAAGGTTTCTCCAAACTTTACTGAAATAGAGAATTTTGATATAATATAAGTAGAGATATTTTGAAATAGAGACTTTAAATCAAAATAACTAATACGTAACTCAAAAGTTACTAGTTATTATTACTATTATTACTATTATTACTATTATTATTTAGTAGTTATTATTACGTAACTCAAAAGTTATTTAGTGTTTCACTGTACAGATTCCAACAGAACAATTAATCTTAACAAAAATATCTTATAATTGCTCTATAATATAACTTAATTCGATACATTATTTTATTATGTTCCATTTTAAGAGTGGATTATACGTTTGTCCTAAAAATTAAATTTAAATTCTTTAAGTTGTACAACACCACATTACATATATTTCCTTATAATTCTGCCGACTTAGGTGCTTATTACCAACAACAGGTTGTAAAATGTTTCATTGGCATTTATGAAATAAGTCTTAACGTAAATGATATGTCAACCATTCCTTCATATCAATCTTAATTTAAGTCGGATATAAAAAATGTGCTAATAAGATATTGTCTTAACAAAATTATATTTAGAGAAAAAGCAAATTGCTTTGTAATTGAGGGAAAAGATCCTTTTATATTTTGATAATTGACATTTCAATAAAGTCATTAAGAATGGAATGTGATATATAAGACAGTAAATGCGAACATTAAATCAATATTTTTTTTAAACATATTTTACAGATGTGATTAATTTATTATTGTTAAAGGAAGGGAAAAATGATTAAAACTAAATCTAGATTACTAGTACTTGAGTTTCTATGTTGGTATCCTCTAAATTTTTGATTATTGCTACTTTTAATTACCTGTCAATATAACGCTAAATTTCCTGCATCATTTTTCCTTTGTTTAACTTTCAAGGGATTGGCCAGGGTCTAGGTATAGTCCTTGATTCAGTTCTTTTGGTTCAACTTTGGCAAATTTGACTTTTTTAAAAGGATGTCCAATAAGAATGTCACAATTTCAACATGAGGAACAATGATAATTATACAAGTGACACTCTGCTAATTTTAATTTTCTTTTGAAGGTCAAGAAATGACGTGACGTTTTATAAATAATGTTCAAATGGAAACTCAATTTTCGATTACTCTTTCATACATATCGAGTAGTATATTTTCAATGGCGCCCTGAATGTTTCGTTTATGGTCGAGAATTGTTCGAGGTTTATTTCCGTAAACTAGAGATTTAACATAACCCCACAAAAAATAATCCAAAGGCTTGACATAGCAGTTGGTGGCCAGTTGTTATTACCATTTCCTAAAATAACGCGTCCAGGAAACTTTTCTCTCTATAAATTAATTGTCTAGTGAGATTTGTGTCCAGTCTCACATGTTGTTGAAAGAAAACATTGTTCATATCCACATTTATTGCTTCAGGCCAAATATATTCTGTAAGAATATTTCTATAACATTCATCATTACCGATTCTATCATTGACTTCAGAAATATAAGGTCTTGTCAGTTCTTCAGCCCCAAAACAGCTCCAAACAGTGATTTTCTGATGATGAAAAGATAACTTCTGAATCACTTGAGAATTTTCACCGGCCAATGAATAGTACAGCGTTCTTTAGTGAATTGGCACAATATATTGAACACAGCAGTCTAAGACATTTATATTTTAAATAGTATTACCGATATTACGTTTCAAAGTTGTGATACTTTTATTAGAAAACTCTGTATATGTTACGATTATTTAGCTCCTATTTAGCTCCTTCAATAATTTTTATTATTGCACTATTTTTGCAAATTTTGACTTTATTCATCAATATATTCTCCTTGAAAAGCGCGACAATCATTCCATCGCTTTTTTAATGATTTATATGTGCTTTCAAAATATCCTTCAGTTTCGACAATTACCTCTTCATTGGAGCGAAATTTCTTTCCAGTTAGCAATTTGTTGCGGTTTGAGACAGGAAATAGTTGCTGGGAGCCAGATCTGGAAAATACGGTGGAGGAAGCAATTCGAAGTGCAGTTTTTTTGCGATCTCGCCCTCCAAATGCACCAATAACACTATGTAACGCTTTAGCTTTACTTTACGATTTTGCGAAATAATTTTTAGATTTTTTCTGATGTCTGTGACTTCCAACGCATTCAGAATCATCGGTGCTTGTCCCGCCACGTTTGTATTCAGTATACCAATCAGTTATAGTTGATTTTTCTGTGGCAGAGTCCAGGTAACGTTTATCAAGCCATTGTTTTGCTCCAACGGTATTTATCTTTATTACAAAGCAATGCTTAATCAGCACACGAAATTGTTTTTTTTATTGTTTTAAAAATAACAAAAGTTATTTTGAGTTACTTAAAGCACAACAACTCAGACACTAGTAGACAGATTATCATGAGATTTTGATACATGACATTTGAAGGTGGACACAATCGATGGCTGGAAAGAATTTTTCGTAAGTGATGCCATCTATTTGTCAGACCAAGGACTTATTGACCAATTTGTTATAATATATGTTTGATTTATACAATTTTTGCTCAAGTTAAAGGCTTAGGGGATCTATAAAAATATAGTAACGAAAAATAAATATACGAACTATAAAAATATGTCTATAACAATATGAATAAGAAATTACAACTGAAACAAAATCAAAACTTTCAAATATGATATAAAAGGCAATAACAATGACAAAATTAGCATTTCTAGTAAATAATGCTAATGATTTCAAACTGAAAACAGAGATTCTATAATATTAGTCAATTTGCCGAAGGGCAGAAAGAAAAATTAATATTAAAAAATACGTTGTTACGAAATTGTTGATTAATACTGCCTAATTAATCATTATTATAGATATATTTTGATGCCTTGGATTACTTATCATAGGTCAGTAGAGTTGTTTTGATGTAGATTGTTTGTTTACACCTTTCCGTTAGAAGAATGACTAGTAGACGCTTGAGAAACTTTTTATATTAATTCTACAAGCGAATTGAACATTAAATGGGATCAGTCATATTTTACAATACTCTATATATGTACTATATTAAAGAGAGGTTTTTTTGCAAGCTAATTTACTATATATCTGACAGCAGAATTTTTTCGTCTTTACATATTAAAAACAATGGCAGCTTTACATATTAAAAATAATGGCTAAAAAAGTAATTATTTCAATGCTTATTACACTATAGGATCGATATTACAAAAGGTTTTACTTGTTAATCTAGATCTGAAAGCTGCTTTTTCATTTTAAAATTCGAGAAATCAAATGGCAAAAATTGAACAATGAAACTAATTGGATTTGTAAAGGTATTTCTCTTTAGCGAAAAGGTATATTTTCATCTGAACGCAGGTGTAAGCAAATATAATTACTGTAAATGAAGTGAAGAAAATTTAAAAGAGATTCGTAAAATATGATAATATCTTGAAAATGTCAGCGGTTATTATACTTGTTATATTGTATAGTATATGTTTTGGAGTGGTCAGGACCGAAACTATTTCGAACATAACGTTATCAACATGGTAACCAAGGAGCATATGAGGCAGAACAGCATAGGATGAGGGGACATATAACTACTTTGAAAACCTGCAATTTCATAAAACTGGACTATTTCCTTTGAAGCTGGGTGAGAACGAGAGGCGGATGCTTATGTAATATTAATTTGAAAACTTAAATGATAATCATTCAATGTATTTTCCTATCTGGAGACGGCAATATGTTGATACAATTGTCATTCTCTTTTCGAATATAGCGGAAGGCTTGACAAAAGTCTTCCCTCAGTCTTTCACAACTGCGATAACATTAAATATATTTATCTGAGGGAGCCGAATAATTGAACTAAGACTTTTGTCAAGCTTTCCGCTATATATAAGAAGAAAATGATGAAATAATAAAAAAACCAAGGTAAATAATATTCTTAAACCTCAAATAAAAAAAATCAAAATAATATATATAAAAACATTTGTTAGCAGTTCATCGACAAATTATTAACAAATTCGGGTATATTTATAATACAGACTAAACTATATAGAACAAATATATTTTAGTCGCAACAATTTTATTTTAGAATATCAGAAATAATACTGCAAGAGGAATATTTGTATGTTTAAATTTCATTTTCACTTTTATAATTCAACCCGTTTTCGTACAGTGTGTTTTAGCCGTTACATAGCTGCAACAGGGCAAGAAGTTCAGTATATATGTATGTATATATGTATGTATATATGTATGTATGTATATATGTATATATGTATATATATATATATATATATATATATATATATATATATATATATATATATATATATATATATATATGTGCTTTACCGATTGATTATTTTCAAATCAAATTTTCGGATTAAGTTCGTTCCTTAAATGACAAAGAAACTGATCTGAACCCTGCAATTTCCTGAAATTGTACTATTTCCTTTGAAGCAGGGTGAGATTTTTTTTTATGAAATTGGATCTGAGTTATGCGAAAATGTGATTGAAAATCTTAACATATAGATGGCCATTTTGGAGAATAACGAGAGGCGAATATTTATATATAAGAATATGATAAAATAATAAAAAAAACCAAGTAATTAATATACTTAAAGAACAAGTAAAAAAAATTAAAAATAATAAACATATATATATATATATATATATATATATATATATATATATATATATATATATATATATATATATATATATATATATATATATATATATATATATATATAGTCACGGATGGTAGATAATGTTTCTAAATCATTCCGGGTGTCGATCTGTTGATTCTGTGAAGAATCACGACGTTTCGCCAAAATCTTATTTGACATTTTCAAGTGTTGTCTGCTTCGGCTGAAGAGTTCAAATGACTTGAAAATGCCACGTGAAAATACAAATTTATATATATATATATATATATATATATATATATATATATATATATATATATATATATATATATATATATATATATATATATATATATATATATATATATATATATACATCTCGCCGACAAATCATTAATAAATTCGGTTAAATTTATAATATAGACTGAACTCCATAGAACAAATATATTATAGTCATAACAATCTTATTTTATTATTTTAGAATATCAGAAATAATACTGCAAGGGGAAATATTTGTAGGTTGAATTTGATTAGTATTTTTCTAATTTAGTCCGTTTTTTAGAATTGTATATCTTTTTAAACTAAGATTCATTTAAAAATAATTAAAAATATATATATTGTTATGGTCATCGAGAGACTTCTTATAATGAGAAATTAAAAAAGAAACTCTTTGTACGGTACACACCATGAAATAAAATACTGGTAAAAAAACAAAATCATTTGAATAAAATTGATTTTTTACGGGATTGACTGAATGAAAGAACTATTATATTTTCTTTCTGAAAACACCAACAGTTTTGCTTATAGCAGAAAATGAATAATGACTGAATAAATACAGTAAATAAAAAACGATTAGTTTTACTATTTTAAAACAGTTATTTTAGGGCCAGTTTATTCTTGCTTTAGATATGATAAAAGTATTCAGAAATTATTATAACATTTCGATAATAATAATGATATAAAAAAAAGTTAGGTACATACTGCATCTAAATTGTGTTGAAAGAAATAATTTTATACCTATTTTGATAATGAATCAATTGGGATAACTAATCAGTATACTAATAGCAGTAACTAGAAGTAGAAAGCAAATAAAATTTTCTTTATGTGATTACAAATATAACTTCAACAGGTAAAAAAACTGTAGGTTAAATCTAAAAGTACCCCATTCTTTTAGAAATAATTAGGTGTATTAATGCCACCGATAATCATTTCCAATGAACTTTCCATGTATAAATAAGTGTTTTATCTCGATATAGTTTTATCACCTAAAGAATTTTGACAGAAACAAAAATGAAACGTTTGAATGCCACAAAATCAAAAAAAAAAACAACCAAAAAACAATTTGAAAAATATTTACCGTTTTCTCTAAAGAATGTCAATCGGTCGTTTCTGTCACAAAATCAAACAGAAGCACTCTTAAACACTAACTTTTCAGTTTTCGTTCGAGTGCTGAGGGGACAAAAGAAATATATAATATGGTTAATTTCGCAGAACGAAAGCTCTGCAAATCGAACTGATAGGAAACACTTTAAGGGTGGCGCGCTACAATCAATGCCGTCCGCAGGATGTTCCGGTGCAAAATCCCGCCTGGTATGTTCGGCTTATTCGGCCAATATCATTCAGAAGTGATCTCGCGCGTGGTCGATCTTTCCTGCGGCCGCAGCGTCACGCAACTAATTCCTGCGAGCAGCGGTCGAGGACTGAATGGTGGAGACGCTCCGCCGTATCGAGACGTCGTCGTCGTCGCTGCCGAATGCAGAAGGGGTGACTCGACGGTGCGCGATCCTTTCTGCAGGATAATTCGCTGTGCAGCCTTCTTAGTAAATATTTATGCTTTGTAAGTTCCGATAATCCTAGAGACATATTAAAATTTAATCATGTATATAATTAAATAACCACATAATTCAATTTGATTTAACAAATATTTATAAGAAATGCACAAAGAAGCGGAGAAGAACAAACAGTTCTAAACATAAACTTAAAAATATTTTATTATATTTCAAACATTTCAAATCTAGTAATAAAGTTTTTTTTCTCTAACAATAATAATTGAAACATAAAAAACCATACATTTTCTGGGTTTTTTACAGGTGTATAAAGTATAAGGAGAATGTAAAAAAAATCTTCAATAATAGGTATAGCACCCGTTTTTTGGTAATAACTTGAAATATTTGGGTTTTCATCAAAAAAACTACCCTTTGGCAAAGCCAAGGGTTTGTTTGATACAACTTATCTTCAATTCTGAACATCGACTCCAGGTGCTTCTGGGGACGTTCAAACCCACCATTTTCTTATCCCGCAGATTAATAAGGTCGACATTCCTGGTAGGGTTGTTTTGAAGGAGAGACGTCCACCTTTTATTAATGTCTACGCTATTTTTCATGTCTGTGTCTATCCAGATGGATGACGCGATTTCAACCTACAGCGTGGCAGATTGTTGAGGTCCTTACGTATGGGCAATTCTGACATATTTGCATTGTGTATTCTGTCCCATTGTTCTTTCGCTACCTTCAACCTACGCAGTCAGGAACCTAATACACATATGTATTTTGTTTCTGTACGTTCTTCTATCATCAATTTCTGTCGGGTCCATTTGTGCCTTTCCCAGATCAGTTCTGACTGGTGCGATCCATGGTACCGTTGACTTGACTACTTGTATGTATGTACGAATTCTGTTGGTGAGTCTTGTCGGTGGAAGTCTACTGATAGATCCATAGAATTTCAACCTTCTTTTTGTTATGTCCGCCGCTACGTTGGACATTCTCTCTGTTGTTTTGTATGGAATGTAGTCTGTATCCTTCCTCTGTTAGTTTTGGGCCGAGAATTTTCCTCGTAATTTTGCGTTTGTTCTTTTAGTATGTTTTCTATGCCGTTTTTTTTGTGGAGTATAAGTCTTTCGCTTTCGTATAGTACCTCTGGTTTGATTACTGTGTTGTAGTGTTTTATTTTTGCGTGTGTGGATATACATTTCTTATTGTAGATATTATGTGTCTTGCCATACGCCCTCTTCATCTTCTATAATTGAGTGTTCTGTGCTATTTTCTCTCCTCCTGTGGGTTCGAGGATCTCGCCCACGTATTTGAAGTGAGTGACCTTATTTATCTTGCCGTATTTGGTGTTCAAATTTTAGACATCTGATATTGAGCAGAAGAATTCGGTTTTTTGAAAGGAGATTTACAGGCCGACTTTCTCTGTACATTCCATGAAAACTTCTATCTGTTTGGTTGCCATTGTTTCATTGTCTGCGAGTATGGCTAGGTTGTCTGCGAAGGCTAGGCATGAGATTTCTATGTCGTTTTTGGGTCGTCCGAGTCGTATTGGTTTCCAGTGTCCTTGATTTTTCAGTTCCTTTTCCCATTCCCATATGACTTTGTCCAGGACCAGGTTAAAGAGGAGTGGGGATAACCCATCTCCTTGTTACTCCGGTTTTAATCAGGAAGGGTTCGAAAATTTCTCCAATAAATTTCACTTTAGAGGTTGTGTTGGTCAGTGTCTGCTTGATCAGTCGTAGTGTGTTAGGGTCGAGTCCTTGTTCTTCTAGGATGTCGAACAGAGGCTTTCGGTCGATGCAGTTGTATATTTTCTTGAAGTCCACGAACGTGCAGATGATTGGGACGTTCCTGATAGTTTTGTATTTCACTATTGTTTTTAATTTAATGATTTCTTCAGTGCATGAGCGACCAGGGCGAAAGCCTGCCTGGTACTCGCCAATTCTGTGTTCCGGTTGTTCCTGTGTTCTCTGGAGAAGGCATGCTGAGAGGATTTTGTAAGTGACTTGTAGTAAGGAGATTACTCTGTAGTTGTTCACATCTGTGCTGTGTTCACATCTCTTTTTGTGCAGCGCGTGGATAAGAGCACATTTCCATTCATCTGGTAATTTTTCTGTTTGCCAGATGTTCGTGGTAATTTTCGTAAGTTCCCGCAGTGAATTTGGTCCGAGATTTTCCAATAGTTCCGCGGTAATACCATCACCGGATTTCCTGTTATTCTTTAGTTTGCGTATGTGCCTGTGGATTTCTTCCTGTGTTGGTGGTGGTGATTCTGAGTGGGTATAGATACAATTTTCCGTGAAGAATCTTGTGTCGCATTCGGTGCAATTGAGGAGATCAGAAAAATAGTGTACCAGCTCCTGACAATTCTCCTGATTGGTTAGCGCTATCTATCTCCCATTCCGTTTTCTGAAGCAAAGATTTTGTGGTGTGTATTCACGGATTTCCTATAAAAGTCTCTCGTGTTATAACTGCGGAAATTCTCCCCTATGGAGTCTAGTTGTTCCTTTATGTACTTCCTCTTAGTTTGCCTGATAAGCTTTGCGGTCTGTTTTCTAGTCTCGACAAAAAACTCTTGACTTTCTGGGGGCTTTATAGTATTGTTCTGTATTTTGTCGTGCTCTTATTTGGATAATTTGACATAATTATATTAAAATTCGATTTCGAATACATTGATTATATGCCAAACGTGGCTGATGACGACTGGAACCGAGTATACATGATTCAGTGCATCACCGACTCGAACGCGCTTGATGTCGAGTGGAGCCAAGTAAACCCGATTCAGCGTCACCGACCCAAGCGTGACGGTTCACTTACGTTCACTACTCATCAAAAATGCGCCTAAAGAAATTTTCACTTCAAAAACCGGTCGTTGAAAATACTTTAATATTATTTATTAGAAAATATTTATTATGTCCTTAGATTTTTTACACGGATTTATTTCCTTTAGACGCATAAGAAATATAGAGATTAAATTATCTCCTGATGATGCCAACATGGTTAGGGAAATGAGCGTTGAGGAATTTAACAAGGTGATTTGGTTTTTAGTTGTAAATATCTTAAAGTTTAAAGAAACATTAAGACTAATATTGATGAATAGAGTGATAAATGAGTGGCATTCACCATAGGATGGCGCGAGCTGCATTGGATTACAGCCTACATCCGACATGGTCAATGTATATGGTCGTACTTTTAATCATTCCTTCAAAAAGTCTAAAAAAAGAGCGGTAATCTTTACCAATATTCCATCTGAGGAGGGATTCTTGGGGTAAGAATTCCAAGTGGACTACTACGCGGATTCATGCGCGCATTCTTTCAATTGCTTTTCGAATATTCAGCCCGATTGATGAAGGTTTAAGGCCAGAAACGGGTCCCAAGAGACGCTTGTCGACATTTTGGTGACGGCTGAAGGAGTGAGCAATTTTTACGTGGAGCACAGATGAATTTTCATTGAATCTGAATATATTTATGTTATATTCTCCACGGACCCACTATGGAACTTTTCATCACATATAGTACTTTTGGAACTATAATATGTCGAATAGTCGATAGCAGTAACCATTTCATTGCGAACTGGCTTATTAATTAAATAATATTTTTGGATGAGATGTATTATAAAAACCTCGAAATGAATTTGTCTGCTTCTTAATTATTACACCCACTACCTAACCTTAATTCTAAAATTTCTACCCAACCTTAATTCTACTTCCTGCAAATAGTATAAAAAGAGGCTTGAGGAAATGAATGTTTTTCAGTCAATATGTGTCAGCAAATTTTTAATTAATTTCCTTTCTGATTCACCATTCTTGTCACCTTTATATTATTTAAAATACTTATTTCAGTTTTTTACGTTACTTTATCTTTGGATATATCTAAACCATCAAATAATGTTTACCAATTAACTGTATACGCTTCTGAAGTTTTTTGAAAGTGAAGACTTTTTTTCGCCCTTAGGAAATAATTTCCTTATTTTACGACCAACGTAATTTTTTTAAGTTGCATCAGTCCCATTTGGGTAATTAGAATCACGTAATGAATAAATTACACAAAACAAAATAAAGTTATTAAACATGACCCATAACCTTTGGGTAAATATGTTTTTCGTGAGGATGTAGGCACAGTTTCCCTTCTCTTGCTATGTTTTTAAGATGTTCTTAAATTGAGTTTAATTAAACTTTTCCAATTCCTCATTTCGCTTCACACAAAGTAAGTTGAGGATTTTAATATTAGACAAAGCAAATGATAAATTAAACAGTATGAAAAAATATTTGCCATTTCACACTAAATTTAAATCAATTTTGCTGAAATGTATAGAAATATTCTATTTCTATATATATATATATATATATATATATATATATATATATATATATATATATATATATATATATATATATATATATATATATATATTCTATAAAATATTGTATATAAAATATTCAATTTTGCTGAAATACCAAGCTGGTTCCATTTGTAAGATAATTACATAATTAGTAACATAATATTGAACTTGTATATTCCCTGACTTATGTTTTATTATGAAAATGCATCATTTCTTTTATGGGATATTTTGAAATAAATGTATATGTACCACGTGATCATTTAAACTTGCAATCAATATATGAGAAACTATATAAAACATTTTATTTTACATTTTATTGTAATTACCTATAAAATATTTTCAGACAGCTCCTTCAATTTCATTACAACTTAATGCATACAATGCGCCTAGTCATATTGCTTGCTTACATGAGGTCATCTGAGGTGGACCTTTTGGCTTTGCTGCGCGCAATTGCCAGCTCAATTTGTTAGCAACCCAGAGGTCGTCTGGCTCTTAGACCATATCCAGGCCACCGACTATATAATTATTGTAGAGGGCTACCGAAATACTACTTCACTGACTTTCGTCACTACTTTCTCTCGATAAAACCCATCTGAACAAAACAAAAATGTTACGATATTGAAAGATGCCCGTGGATATCACGGCGATTAACTCTCGTCTCGTTTCACACGATGCGCACACCATGAGAAACAAGACAGAAGTGTAGTCATATTGTCAAAGGCATTTTGTAACATTTAAAATGTTATGTGCACACAGCAAGAGAAAGAGCAATCCATACACCGAAATTTGAAATTAAGAGGAGTTTATATGGATTTTCTATGCCATTCACTCATGGATTTTTCAAAAGGTCAAATTCAGTAATTTTGCTTATTTACGAAACGAGTAAGACATCATAAAGTCTCATATGTTTTATATATATTTTCGTATTAGGTACAAAATTTTAACATGTGATATATAGATATAAAAAAAAGCTTTATTTACATAAGAACAGAAATTTTTTGAGTTTTAAATCGTGGCGAAAAACCCAACAAAAAAGCTAGCGTTACATTTTGGATACTCGAAAATAAGCAAAAAAAAAAGAAGAAACAGTTGAAAACAAACATAAGCACAGTATTATTAAAAATAAATGTAAATGTAAATATATCACAAAGTATACAGATGGTCTTTATATTTATATATATATATATATATATATATATATATATATATATATATATATATATATATATATATATATATATATATATATATATATATATATATATATATATATCCAGTATACCTCGCCTAAGGTACTGGACGGGTCACGGATGGTGGGTAGTGAAAGTTCCATTAGATATTAATGGACAGCTGCGAATATCTCAAAATAAGCAGCCCCGAAATAAGGCAAAAAAAAAATAAATCCATTTAGCGTCTGACTTGTATCAAACGGTTCAGTGGTCAGTTCACTAGTGGTGCGGCTGAGATTTAAATTCTGGAACTAACCCCCAGTCTTAATCTTTGGACCATCATGGTTCAAACCTTTAATTCATAGTACAAGATAAAGCGTTCCAGTAATTACAAAATTACCCTAGGAGGTAAACAATCTTCTGCCAGCTTTGCTGGTACAACCAGTCTTTTGGATTCTGAGGCGCCCGGGCTTAAACGCAAAATCTTTCAAAAGAAGTCGGAGACCTCTGGCCAATGTCTGAAACCGAAAACAAAAACTTTCTTTGAAACGGTAAATATAAACTCTCTCCGGCGCCCAAGAAAACTACACGAATTGGGTCGAACATTGAATCAACAAAAAATCCAAATTTTAGCTCTGCATGAAACCAGGTTGACAGACGATAACACCTTGGACTTCGGCAACTACAGACTTTTTAAAAGTAAAACGGACAAAAGAATACTCAACTATACATTAATCAATGCACATCTCCCAGTTAACAAAGAAAATAAATCTAATCGTGAAAAAATAAATAACTTCTTGGAAATTCTGGAAAAGATTATTTCTAAATTTCCCTCTAACCATGTAAAAATCTTATTGGGTGATTTCAACGCCCAACTAGGGAAAGAAAGAAAGTACAGAAAAACAGTCGGCAGTTTTCTCGCTCATAAATGCACTAACCATAATGGGAAAAAATTAGTGGAATTATGTTCGCAGTTTAATCTAAAAATAATGTCAACCTATTTTAAGAAGAAAATAACAAAACAAAAGACCTGGAGGTGCCCAAACACGTACGTGGGTGAATTTCAAATTGATCATGTTGCCATTTCGTACCCCAATTATAAAGAGATATTAAATGTTCAAGTCCAGAAAGGAGCTAACATAGACATGGATCACTACTTGACTAGAATCAAACTTAGCTTAAAACCTCTAAAACTTATTCAAAAGAGACCGCTAATACCAAAGTTGGACCCTACGAAAATAAAACCAACCCTAACAGAAGAGCTTGATAAACAGCCAACATAGAACTGGCAAGAATTGAAAAAAAAAATATTAAAACAGCCTTAAAGTTGGTCCCTTTACAAAAACGTAGAAAACATCCCTGGTGGGATGAAGTTTGCGAGCAAGCAGTATTAAGCCGAAGTAAAACATTCAAAGATTGGAACAGTAAAAAAACAGCAATAAACTATAACATCTTTTTGGAAGTAAGAAAAGAAACATCGAAGTTAATTAGACAAACTAAAAGAAAATATGAAAACAATCAACTTTATGAAATAGAAAAAGATTTCCAAAAAAATAACACCAGAAATTTTTACAAAACATTAAAACTAAATTAACAGGCTATCAATCCCAAAGAATTTGCTTCCAAAAGGAAAACGCACAATTAGCTCTAAATAACCAAGGCAATTGCAAAGAACATGCGAAATATTTTGAACAACTACTAAACTACTGAATATTGACCAGCCCATTAAACTGGAAAAAACCAACATCAATATTAATTGTCTGGCGTTTGCTGATGATCTAGTATTTTCTCAAGGCTCAAGATATATTAACGGCATAAAAACAGATTGAAATCCTAAAAGAGACAGCAGAAAAGGTAGAACTATAAATTTCCTTTGAAAAGACACAATACATAACCTGCAACAGACTAAGAACGCCATTTCTAAAAACAAAATATGATAACATCAGACGAGTCTCTCAATTCAAACATTTGGGTGAAATAATCATGGAAAACGGGTTGGAGAAAGCGGCCAATAAGGGTAGATGTCAAAAAATGGGAACTGGATTGAGACTTACACAAAATATTTACAACAAAAAAAGCATTTCTAAAAACACAAAACTGAGACATTACAACACAGTTATTAAGCCAGAATGTCTGTATTGGGCAGAAACGCTCATTTTGAATAGAAAGAGAGACATCGAGGATATTGAAAAGACGGAAAGAAAAATCATTAAAAAAAATCTTAGGCCCCAAACAAATAAATAGCACAACATACCGTTGGAGAAAACTCAGAAATCAAACAATACACAGATATACATAGCGATATGAGAAAAAGAAGACTTGAGTTTTACGGACACTAAAAACAGATGAATCCGAGTAGGCAAAGTAGGCCACCAGGGAGGCTTTTCAAAGGGCAGGAGTTTAATTTTGAAAGTTAATTTTTTGAGAAAAATCTTCTTTGATCCAATTCAGAAATTCACAATGTTTTTGCCAAAATGTTGTAATCATCAACAAATGGAAATTGCTTGGTCCTCAATAACACTTTCACGTACCAAATCAATATATTGTTATAAACGACCACTACGACTATAGATTGCTCTTCTTTTATCTTCCGTCGACCAGTTTCTTGAATCTTGTATCAATTCGACCGATAGGGCTTTCTGATGGACGATTGTGCAAACCGTTAATATCACCTAATTTTCTAAGAACATTTTTCGCTGAACCACCATTTTCATACAATAATTCAACAGTTCCAACTGGTTGTTGTATTGTGTACGACTCCATTTTTATAAAATTCATACATTTAACTTTTGAAATGAGAGTGTATCTGGGCAAATTCAGTCGCCCCCAGGTTCAATAGATAGAAACAACAATTTTGTTCAAAAAAATAATACGTAATATTAACTATTACTATAATATATTATAAATTATTATTACTATAAATAATCAACAATAATTTCCGAGAATATTTACTAATTGATAATTTAGACTTGAAACTAGTATTCTAATAAACCTTTATTTTAAATTTCTGAGGACAAATGAATCAAATTATCTCAATAATAATATTTATCATTATTTAAGGAATTACCCCATTTAGTAAAGTTCATCATCCAAAAATAGAACGTCAATTTTGATTTTTTTGCCAATTGTGCTCATAAAATTGCTTATCAAATTAAATCAAAATGAAATTCGTCAATAAAAAGCTTTTTGCTTGAAGATTTAGTTATAAAAAAAAGAGTTGAACCAATTGTACAGGGTATAGTGCACTTTACGTTGTAATATTTATAAATAGAAATTGTTCATTTTGAGAACAAGACATCAAATATATCAAATTAAAACTAGATTAACCGGCAAGAAATGCTCATTGCCCCATAATCCTATAAATGAGGGCGATTTCTGGGAAAGGTCTAAAAATAAAACCCCACATGGAGGCCAAATATTTCCAGACGGACTTATACGTTGGTCAATAGAACTGACCAATGGCTAAGATTTAGATTGATAGGGGTAGTTGACCGAGATTATTGGCAGCCGATATAGTTAGTCCATAGTTCGCTCTTAAAATATTACAATGAATTTGAAAAAAGTAAAATATTCATATTATTGGATAAAATTAATTGTGCAGTCTTTCTCTTGTATAAGATTATATTTTAAAGTATTAAGCCTACAGAATTTATTACTCTAATATGTGGTAAAATTTAATATGAAAACTACAAAAAAAATTGACACTCTCAAGCCAAAAATGTAAACCCACAAATCCTCAATACACGAACAAATATCAGTAACTTCTGGAATGCAAAAGTCTACAAAATTCAAACTTCTTTTTGTCACATGAAATCGTCTGTTTTCTTTCTGTAGGTCTATGGCCACCTAACAATAATATATTAATAAGAAAAAGTTAACCCGTCAGGTTTCATGTGACATTCATTTTTATAAAAAATGCACGAAAATACACTTACATTTATAAAATTATCCATTTATGCCCAATATTTACGATTTTCGTGAGTACTTAGCTTCTGGTACATACCTTTTCAATCTCCAGCCATAATCGGCTAACATTCCAGAACTCCATTTTCTTGATATCGCAGCTCTATAAGGGAAATATCACCCAGGGTTTTAAGGAAGAAATCCAAATGTGAGTCCAGGATATATATCTTCAAGGACATTGCACCACAAAGCTTTGTATGATATCAACAGTTCATTATTTAAGTCTCTAAATATTAATTTAAATTAATTTAACTTTGTACTAGGAGAAAGTAGATTCCATTCGTTTAATCTAGATCCCAAAAGATGAACCTGTTTTTTAGATAAATGTGCATCACGTACCAAATCATTTAGGTCACCTTGTGTCAATAAGTGTGGTTTGTGTGGTGATTCATTACATCATAAAGTAAAATATACCCTGTTTTAGGAAATAATAGTATATATACTCCTCAGAGATTTTTAGTGGTAGATATTACCACTAAATTTATGTGTACGCAAATGGTAGATATTGGTGTACAGGTTTCCTCAAATAAGAGAGAATCATAACTTACAACAATCATGTAGAGCCAGCAAGATCACCGGTTTTACTTTCTCTCCTCTTGTACTGTGTATATTTATTATGTTTCTATTTCCAATGGAAGTAATAACCTTAATACCACAATGTTCGAAAGTAAATATAGTCCGGTTGGGAAAACGGTTTCGACCATTAGGTTTCGATGTCCAAAATTCAAAGGTCTGTTTTCCACTTTCCGCATACCACTAAAATCCATTAATTTTAAGGGAGAGTATTAATTAAGGTTTAGTTAGAAACCTTTAATAAACATAATTCAATTTAGCGTGAAAATGAACCATGCATTTATTCTACAATTCATTGAAGCAAAAATAAAATATGCATTTAAAAAAGTGTACGTGGTGGGTTCATGTAAAAATTAGTTCCATTTTATTGAGAAAAATTGAAGAAAGATTTGATTACCAAAATTTACAATTAATCAATTTAGTATGTTCCGATCTGTTCGATAACTTTTCTCCACCTCTCTAACAGCTGCATAATCCTGCGCTCATACAAGTTTTAAAGTTTCTGGCTAAAGAACTGATCGAGATTAATTTTCAGATCCCCCAAGTGAGCAAAGTCTTGGCCATCTGACATGTTTTCAAGTGATCTAATAAAATTGAAGTCGGGGAACGCAAGGTCAGGAGAATACGGTGGATGAATGAAAACATTCCAGTCAAGCTGTAAAAGTTTGTTAACGGGTAGATAAAGACATATTTGGTGTTCATTGATGTTGCTATATCTCGCTAATTCAGGCAGCTTCTGGTCAATTCTTTGTATTAATACACTTAGTTTTGAACAGTATTTCTCCGAATTAATAATATGATTTGCAGGTAACCACTTATAATAAACGACGGCCTTCTAGTTCCATCAACGCATTTCACATCATTCTTTGAAAATAAATTGGCTTTTGCGCTGGATAAAGGGACATCTCCACGTTTACGCCATTTTTCATCACCTCTAATCATCCACTTTAAAAATGGATCATTGTCACAGTAAGTTTTCATAAGTATACGACGGTTTTCACTCACGTTTTTCTTATGAATGAACAAGAAAAGCAGTACATGCTGCAAATGCTTTGTATTTGGCTCCAAACTGAACAATGGCGTTTTGAAATGTACTGCCATAGCAACAAAATGACTTAAGAGATTAGACTGTGAGGTGACTTCTGTTTCCACCTCCATTTTTTAAAAAAACTAAGAATTATAAACCTCCACACCTGGTAAAATAGGATTGGAATTAGGGCAAAAATTCATTCTGATTGTTTATGTATTGATTGGTCCAAAAAAAATGTGGTGTATTTTTTTAGTTTGGTTCAAGGTTTGGTTCACCCACATTATATTTCTTAAGATATTTATGTAGATCAACATAAAAAACTACCTCAAAATACATAGATAAACATGTTTTAGTCACACGAATTTTATAATGATATTTGATTAGTTTTTTTGTGGAAGCTACATATTCAATTTCACTTCAGATACGTGTTTATGTTTGAATGACGTCATTTCTGAAGTTCTATAGCTATCATAGTCAACAAATTTAAATTTATTGATATTCGTTAAGGCGGTAAATATGCCAAGAAAGTGTTTAAATAACTCGGATAGTTTTTGTTATGTGGGTGGAGAATTAACTTTTAACTTTCAGCGTCGAAATTTCACACTAGTCGTAATCAAATTTTACTTGGGTTACTTTGGTTTTTTTGTGAACCATCAAGATACATTTTGGAACCCACACATCTACTGTGTAACATGTGTGAGACTTCTGCTGGGTTGGGCTAGGGGAGCTAGGCTTGCCCTTTACTCTGCCGATGATTTGGATGGAACCTACATATTCCGTAAGTGACTGTTAGTTTTGTTTGACTGCTATAAAGGGTATCACAACTAAGGCAAAACACATCATAAAGTACCCAGACCTGTGATCTGCAAAAAGATCAATCCCACTTAGTACCGAATTGCCTCTACCAATACCTCCAAATCCATTAGAAACTCATGAAGCTGCTGCTAGTCAGGACCATAAATTAGAGGCAGAGTATTACCCAACCTATGAACCAAGTAGTTCAAAAGAACCACACTTATTGACACAAGGTGACCTAAATGATTTGGTACGTGATGCACATTTATCTAAAAAACAGTTTCATCTTTTGGGATCTAGATTAAACGAATGGAATCTACTTTCTCCTAGTACAAAGTTAAATTAATATTTAGAGACTTAAATAATGAACTGTTGATATCATACAAAGCTTTGTGGTGCAATGTCCTTGAAGATATATATCCTGGACTCACATTTGGATTTTTTCCTTAAAACCCTGAGTGATATTTCCCTTATAGAGCTGCGATATCAAAAAAATGGACTTCTGGAATGTTAGCCGATTATGGCTGGAGATTGAAAAGATATGTACCAGAAGCTAAGTATTCACGAAAATCGTAAATATTGGGCATAAATGGATAATTTTATAAATGTAAGTGTATTTCCGTGCATTTTCTATAAAAATGAATGTCACATGAAACCTGACGGGTTAACTTTTTCTTATTAATATATTATTGTTACAGTAATATTGTTATACAGTAAGCCATTTTTTTTATGATTTTCTAACCCAAAAGGATTACATCATGGATCAAATAGCTTTGTCAATTCCATTTCACTATAAATGTCCCAATAACATTATTAAAATAAAATGTAGATTATAATAATCGAAACAATTTACGTTTGAATCACAGATAAATTAGAAAAGATTCGCTGAATAGATATATTGCTCTCCTCCATAGAACGTGACAATGACAATTTCTAATAAATACTAGAACATATGATAGATATTTAGATTAAATTTTGGATCTCGATATAAAGTATCTAATGAACTGAGAGTGGGTCAGTCTGTGATTGTCATTCCTCTAGCTTATCGATCTAATTATTGTAGCAAATTCAAATACTATTTATTCAGCTCTAAATATCTTATAAAATATTTCAATGGGAATTAAAGGTAGCAACATAATTGACTGAAATTAAAAAAAAAATCAGTTAAATAAAAAAAAATAGAAGGAAAAGTCGGCCCTCTCCCCTTTGCACGGGAATATTTACAGAAAAAATCAAACTTTTTTTGAGAGAAAAAAAAATGTCGGGCTTCGAAAAAATGACGGTTTTTGCCAACAAAATTAAACATTTCATAGAACTTGATTTCTGATTTTTTTTTTCGTATTTTTTTCTAAAAAGTGCATATAAAAACGATTAAAAAAAACGTCTCAATATGTCAATTTTTGATAAAGTTATGGCTATTTGAAAAAAAGAGCCATTTTTCAAAAACCCATAACTTTTTTTGGGTTGAGTAAAAAAATTTTAAAAAATTCTGAGAAACGGGGGTAAAAAAGGACACAAAAGTTTCAGCGAAATCTAAAGAGGTCGGGTTCAAAAGTGGTCGATTTGGCATGCAATGCCCCATATATTATGAGGCTTAATGTATGATAAAATTTGGTCCATTAGGCTGTGTTTCTTCAAATCTGTTTACACACTATATTACATATCGTTATGTTATGTTCATAGGAATAACAATGTAATATAGGAGTGTTCAGATGAGTGAAAATAATAAGAAAGAAGCATTCCTTACATGCGATAATGGTAATCTTGCATGTGCGCGTCTCTCATATTTTTATTTTGATTTTGCAAAAAAACCGACTTCGGTTTCGGAATCAGCATGCCAGAAATATAAAAGAACACTATTTAATCATTAGGCAATGATCGGAACGTATAAATCGCAGGTCTGTGTAATTGAACAAGTCAACTGAATGGAATATGTCCTTTATCCCGGTTTATGATTTTTTTTACATTTTACTGTTTGAATGCTTTCGAATGCATCCAAAGCCCTATTATTAGTTACAAGTAATAGCCAACAAAGCCGTCGAAACTATTCGTCGTCAATATATTAAACACATTAATCTTTTAGGAGATCCTGTTGAAAAACAAATTTGTTTAAAAATAATATAAAAAAGTAAATTATTCAAAATGATCTAAATTTTGTTGTAAGATTGCCATACTAAAAATCGTTTCAGAGTGTGAAGTCAATGTTAAGTTTTATGCCTTCGGAAAACTAATACCGAAAAACTGTGAATAACCTTTTTTTATATATTTTACTAGGATGTTCATTGGTATAAAACTTTCAGTTTTGCAAAGAAGTTTTCCAAAGTTTATAAAAGTTTTATGATTCGGGACTTGGCGATTTGAAAATCTTTCGCGATATACTTCGACGCCACTCCCGCAATTTCTTTTTTAATATTCCAAAACTAGCAACATAACCGTTCTTTAACCATAAGCGTATTTTCGTAGTGATTCATTGAGAAAGCTAATGGAACTAGTAAAATGTAGCTTGATTTGTTTTAGTTTTACATTACAGATTTAATCCAGGATTAGAAATATTTAAACACTTGCTTATACATGCGCATAAACAAATGAATGTTGATTATTTTAAGCTTGAAATAATTTTCTTTTTCAAATATTTTCAAATTTAATGCAATTATTTTATTATATTGTTTTTGAGTAGTTGCAAAGATACGTACAAAGCTGTAAATGTCTGGAGATCATTTGGCTTGAAAATAAACCAAAAGAAGAGTCAGGTCGTGTTTAATAAATTTGCTGAGGACAAAAGAATTTCAATTTTAGGAACGGATTTGGAAATTGTGGTATCATTGTGTATATCTTGGGCATAGGATTTCGATTGAAGGGGATACCGTCCGGAAGGTGGAACGATGCATTAAATGTGACTGGCAGGCATTTGGTAGGCTCAACATAGTGTTTAAGAAGAAACTACCAATTTGCCTGAATAGAAAAGTTTTTGATCAGTTTGTCCTGCCCGATATGACATACGGAAGTGAAACCTGGACACTCACATCGCAGTCACTTAAAAAAATTCATATAGCACAGCAATAAATGGAAAGCTGTATACTTGGCATTACTAGAGGGGATAGAAAAACCTGCACATGGATCAGAGAACAAACGAAAGTGAGTGGCACCATTGAAAGAATAAAATAATTGAAATGAAAGTGGACAGGCCATGTAGGGAGGAGGCGATGGGGCGAAAGATGGACCCAAACGGTCCTCGACTAGATACCGCTTGATCGCAAACGTCCACAGAGAAAACCGAAAACACGATGGACTGATGACATCATTAAGTCCGAATGGCAGAGGAAAGCCCAGGCCTGCGAAAGTTGGAAGGCTGAAAGTTGGAAGGCCTTTTGACATAGGCTGATGATAATGATGATTATATTGTTTATTTATCGTATTAATATCATATCCTTTTTTTATTTTAAAATTTTCAAAAAAACCAAATAAAAGAAAAAATATATGAACACGCCACAATCATTCAGACATTACTTAAAATTTTCAAGCTTCCCTACTATAAATTACAATTTTACTTTTTCTTTCTTTCCTTCATCGTTGACGCGGTGCCTAGGGCATGTTCGATGTCGTTCGATGTGATGATATATATATATATATATATATATATATATATATATATATATATATATATATATATATATATATATATATATATATATATATATATATAGATATAATATATATATATATATATATATATATATATATATATATATATATATATATATATATATATATATATATATATAATATATACAAGGTGTTCCATAACTTATCCGCCATAGAGCAACTGGTGATAGAAATCAAAATAAGAGGTTAATAAATTTGTTGGCAAATGTTTATATGTGTACAATATATACAAATACAGGGTGTTGAAAGTGAAACTACATTTTCGAATATTGAGATAATTTAAAAACAGTTAAAGATTCAGTTTCAAAATCGGGGTAGTTAGGTTTTCAAAGACGAGAAATCCAAATTTGGTACTAATTTAAGCCTAGTTCCTAGAGCTACCTACCTTGTGAATAATTAACTCGCTCATAATTTTTTATCCTATAAAGCTGGAAATATTTTGACTTCAAAATAAAGAAGAATCATAATTTCCACGTAAAAAGGTGCTCTTGATCAGTATCTCACACCGTTTCCGAGATATTCGTGTTCGAATAGTTCATTGCACATCTTGTCGATGGCTGAAAAATCTGCAATTCACAAAAGTGTGCCTTAAATACGAGGAAAAAAGCATTAAGATGACAAAAATACAACGGACTTTATTTAAAATAACAATTTTTTGAAATTTACTTCAATTGGTGTTGAAAGTGCTCACCGTTTACCTCAATACACTTTCATAGTCACTTTGTTAAGTGACGCCTCACATTTGAAAATATATTTTCTTCTTTTTAATAACATTGGCCGCTTGTAGAATTTTTTGTAAAAGTTCGTATCGTGTATTGATTTGAACTTGGTAAGAATCTTTATATTTAGCAGAATCTTTTATATTTAACGTAACCTCAGGGTCTTCGAAACATCTCTGTTCATCTCTGAAATTCAAACAAATGATTCTCTCACATGCTTTTAACGTGTTTTGAATCAAAAAAGGTGTAACTTGCGTATACTAACAGTAAACAGTTTAAAATGTTGAATATTCTATGTACTATGAGTGGGTTAATTAAAGTACTTATAATCAAATTTAGATTAAGCCAATTTAATATCGTCAACGTATACGCAACATGATTTCAGAGTTGATGGTGGAAGCTCCTTTTTTTACTGTATTTCAGTTTCCAGGCTAATTTTATTTCAGTGTTTTTAACGAATCTAATATAACTAATTAAATTGTGCAATTATCTCGTTATATTGATTGCTTTTGTTTGTACTTGTTTTAGTAGTGAAAAATTAGATTATCCGCTTTTAGAGAGTAATTTTGGTTTAGAATTTCAAACCTGCATTTTTATATATTTAAAGATGACTTCAATGTCTATTTCCTTTTCGGATTCAGGTTGCTTTTACCAACGATCAAGCGAAGCTCCGTTGAGAACGGAACCCTCATCTACGCCATCACGCGCTAAAAATGAGCGAAGACCCTCTTGAGAAGCTACTAACAATTTTATAAATTCCAAAAAATATTATTTAAATATTTAAATATCATAAAAATACGGGGGGTGCTATTTATACATCCGGAATAATAAATACAAATATTATTTATCATTGAAAATGGTTTTATTGTATTTAAAAATATTGTCGGCGATGATTGATATACTTTTTTGTACGTTTGAACCAATTTTCAAAATACTTTTTCCATTCGGATTGAGGTATCTCCAAAATATGCATCGATCACTTCTTCTGCCGTCAAAAATCGTTGCCCATGTAGTATTATTGGGTACCAAATAGTAGTCATGGCAGGGCCGGGTACACACGCATGTACCGGGTGCAGTGACAGTATTGTCGGGCGAGTAAAATTCGTGGCGTGCAAAGTGTGTGATAATTAATATCATTTACATTGTGTTAACATCAAGTAGGAAATATCTAAAACCATAAATGACTGTAAACATTTATTTTTGGGTATGTAATGAATGTGTGGTGGTATTTGAGGTGAATGTTGATCTTAGTAAAATATTAAAAAGATTGGAACGACATACTGACGAGTGTAAAGTGAATACAGAGACAATATTAAATAATTTGCAACATAATAATATATCCACTCCACAAGCAAAATCATGGACCGATATTGTAAAAAAAAATATAAATCCCTCCGTTAATAATTACATCGAAAAATAAGCAACAGAATAGTACTACGAAGAGGAATGCGATCACGGAAAAAATTAATCCGTCCGATTTATCGGTAGAAATAAACAAATTAAAATCGATAGGTCAGAGATCCGTTATGATTCAGTGTAAGGATGACGATTCTCCGAAGAAATTCCAAATAACAGCAATTGAAGAATTATCCGATAATGATAAGGTAGAAATACCTAAATATATTAACCTCAGAATAATTGTGGTGGGCGTTCAAGATAAATATGTTGCAACTAATAAAGACTTTTTAGAACTCAAAAAATCAAAGTTTTCTTAAAAATACAGATATGAATATTGAAGTTGTTCGAAAATATATTCCTTAAGGAAATAAACTGTGTAATGTAATACTGGAGGTGCCGACAGAGACATGTTAAGTGCATGTTAAGTAGTAAGAGAGTTTTCTTTGACTGTTACTGTCAAACTGTTACTGTTACTGACTGTTACAAGTGTTGGAGGTATGGACATAAAGCAGCAAAGTGTACTCAACAAGAAGTTTGTCCTTTATGTAACAAACATCATAAAAGCTTAGAATGTAATTCAAATACAAGGGAGTGTACTAATTGTAAATTTGCACATGATGTCCTGAAAATACCACATATGAAATATGATCACACAGTGTTTGATGAAAATTGTGAATGTTATAAACGAGATGTTAAAAGAATGAAGAACAGAACTAAGTATACATAGCAACCACTTGATTACTTCAGTTCTTCCACTGACAATATAGATATTTGCACATTAATATACAGAGAATGACGACTCACGTGTAGCAGCTGAGGCAGTTTGTCGAAGATAGAAACCCATGGGTCTTGAGTATTACTGAAGCACATGTAACACGCCATGTGGAAGAGAATGAAATTAATATAACTGGATATACGGCTCTTGTCTGTTATTCGAATAGTCGTCCTAGGGGGGGGGGGGGGGGGGGGGTTGACTTTTTAATCTATTTGGACGATAACCTAAATGACAATATATTTCAAAGAAATAAAACCTTTCTTTTGGGTGATATAAATATCAATTTATTGAAGCAGAGCAGTGAGCCTAGAAGGTTGAAAGACATTGTCAGGGGAGCAGGTTTCACACAGATTGTGACTATGGAAACCCATAATAGTGGCGCCTCACAAACACTGATTGATCACATAATTACCAGTGATTTTGGAGCTGTGGAGCTTGTTAGAGATTTTCCGATGATAAGTGATCACGAGATTATTGGTACCAAGTTTAAACTTCAGGGTATTGTATGTGAAACACCTCGACACACGTATGCTCGGAATCTGAATGCGCAAGCAATCTCGAGGCTGATTACAGAGTTGCAACAGTAATATATTAATACTGTATACTGTATAGTAATATATTAATGTAATATATTAATGTAATACTGTATAGTAATATATTAAAATGCAACTGACAATACGAAAATGACGTTGGAACTAAGTGATAATTTTTTATTATGTAGCTCTTGTCCAAAAAGGGCATCAGTGTTAGTTAATCAACAAACAGATAATAGTGGTAATACTAATGATAATAATAATTTTAGTAATAATAATAATGATAGTGATGTAACTGAAATAGTTTCACAATCAAGCTCTTCATCGCAAGTCTAATGCTTTTGTAGCGCATAATGAATAATGATTCAGCTACCGTTTTTCTAGTCATTATTTATTTTAAAGTAAATAGCGAACTTCAACACAGAACTCTAGTGATCATTTCAAATTGTCATAATCATGATGCCGTCGCTAAACATGTTTTCATCAAGATAATTAATGATTTTGTGAAAAGTATTTCTGACAGTGTTTTTCAACAAGTTTTTCAACAATTTAAAAATTTTAAAAATTTTGTCTACTTATATGACCATGAGAGTGATTTTGGCATACCTACCGAATGGCATTTTTCCGCGACTGCTCATGGAAAAGGTCCATGCGACGGCGTTGGTAGCACATTCAAACGGCAAGCAGCAAGAGCAAGTCTTTAACTTGCGGTTGATAAACAAATAACTACACCTCAGGAACTGTATGCTTTGGCTTCTGCACCGAATAACTTAAATATAACGGTTCGGTTCTCACCAAAAGAATATTACAATAAAGCTGTGAATGATTTGAATGACCGATTTTCTAAAACGAAATCAATTACGGGAGCTCACCAATTACACAGTGTAATTCCAGACACAGATGGTTGTCTTCATGTCCGAAATTTTTCTAATTCAGATGAATATGTAAAATATTTAAACGTCAAAGAAAAGCAAAATAAATTATTTGTTGAATAAGTATCAAGAAAATTGATAGTTAATTGTATGAACCGTAAAATCCTAATAATTAATTATAAGTTTAGACTATAATTTCAGAATAAAATACCGCAGAATAATTGACTCTAATTAATTTTACTATATAAACAAAGTTTTTAAAATAGACAAAGTGAAAATATTTGAGAAATAAAAAAAAAATTAATTCAATAAAAAAAAAATTGAAGGAAAAGTCGGCCCACTTCCCTTTGCCCGGAAATATTTACAAAAAAAAGTTTTTTTGAGAGAAAAAAAAAATTAAAATTGCGGAATTCGAAAAAATGATGATAAAACGTGATTTCTGATTTTTTTTCCTATTTTCTTCTAAGAAGTGTATTTAAAAAAGAAAGGTCTTAATAGGTTAATTTTTTGAAAAAGTTATAGCTATTTGAACAAAAGAGCCATTTTTTCAAAAACCCATAACATTTTTTAGGTTGGGTAAAAAAAAATAAAAAAATTCTGAGAATGGTCTTTAGGGGGGTAGAAAATGAGACCAAAGTTTCAGCGAAATCGAAAGGGGTCGGGTTCAAAAGTGGTCGATTTGATATGACATGCCCCATATTGAGAATGGCAAGTCCACGGTTTCAATTTTACTTGACTTAGTTTAAGAAACTTCTTTGCCTGGTTTTTCGCGTGTGAAGTGTTGTTGGATCTTTTCTCTTTAGTAACCAGCAGTAATCTGCCAGCCTGTTTTTGTTCCATTTCACAATCTTTCTCCTTGCTCTTCGCCCAGCATTCCTAAGTTCTCAGGGAAATAGTCCACTTTTAAACTTATTTTGCAGCCTGAATCTTGAAAAGAAACAAGCATTCTATCCACCATTTGTTTGTAGTCTGAATCCTTTGTGTTACCAAGAAAATTTTTGACCACATCCCGGAATGTTTTCTGTACCGATCGTTCTACGCACATAACATCTTCAAAATTAGCATTAGAAAGAGGTTTTTTGATACCTGGACCTGTGAAGATACTCTCTTGGTTTTTAGCATTACTGATGCCTGTGAATCGATGACACAGGTACTGAAAGCATTTACCTTAATTGTTTAGAGCCTTAACGAATTGCTTTATAAGCCCTATTTTTATAAGAATCGGGGGTAACAGTATGTGGGACTTATAAACAAGAGTTTTTTGTTTCATATTTTTTGAGTCTACAATCCACTGTCTACGTGGCCATTCTTTTTGGGTCCAGTAATGTAACCTTACTCGACTTTCCCACTTACACAGGAAGCAGGGGTGCTTTGTGTAACCTGTTTATAAACCTAACATATTACCTATCACTTTAAATTAACCACAAACTTGTGTATTTCTGATACCCCATTTTACATAACATCATCTCAATATTTCCGTTTGTTTCTCGCATAATAACTAAATAAGCAACGGGAACGGATGCATTGTGAAGAAGGACGCACTTCAAACAACGCTTGGAGGAATCGATAAAAAGTCTCAAGTAGATAGGGTCATACTGTGGTACTTCTAGATTCAGCATAAACTCGGGAATGTTGTTGCAGTAAACTAAAGTTTCCTCTTCAGAAAAGAAGAATGTAAATTCTTGTTCACGATGGCTGTACCAATACTGCGTCATCCCTGGTGCCAATATGTTCCTTTCACAAAGTCTGGACCCGAGTATCTTGACAGATTCCTTTGTAATGCCAAGATCTCGAACAAAATCATTTAATGCACTTTGCTTGAAAAATGTCGGAGCTTTTTCAACGCCTACCAGTCGAGATATCACAGTTAGAGATAGGGTGGGTCATTTCTACACCAAGTTGAGAAAAGGGACAATCCTGTAAATGTTTCGGACTCTGTGGTACTGATATATCAAGGCCATAAGGAACGGGTAAAATTGCGGATAGAATATTGCTTGGATACACAATGTTACTTTTGTTCATGCTATTAAATCCCTTCACATTCTCAGAACAGAAGTATCAGTGAGTACTGTGTTCTCTAGGTTGTCACCACACCATTGGAATTCTGAACCGTAACGCGGTTCTCGTTCACCCACGGTTGACCGCGGTACCGTTCACCCGTTGCCGTAACTGCTCTATACAGGTTCTATAAATCGTATGTGGTGCCCACGGCTAGTCTTGATCTCCCAGTTTGATGCCGAAGTAGGCATAATAGGCCTTTCTCACGAACTCGGTTATATTGCGCCGCTATCTTATCAACACGAAACTTTTATAAATATAGCAGAATGTATCTACATTGTTCTTGCAGCCACGACGTGACATGTTGATTTAAGTTCAATAAAGAGATTAATACAGTAGGTCACTACGTATAGAACACTTTTTTCACTAGCAAGCGAATCACCACTACAGAAGACTAGCGGAAAAAGGACAATAACAGAATGACGCCACTCAGCGAAACCTGCTGTGTTATACAGTGTTGCCGGCTCTAGACTATGAGTGTGATTATGTAGGGTTGCCAGATGGCTGCTGGACATCGCATTAATAAATGAATCTGGAAATCTTAATCAAAGCAACACTCCTAACAACGTAAGAAGTGCTTCGTGCATGTCATGAAAAAACGTTATATAATATTTAAGGTAGTTGCAGCGTAGTATAGTATAATCATAGCATTTACTATTGTCAGAAATGCGAAGCCTCGGCAACCAGATATTCATTCATACTAACAAATATTTTTGGTTATTATGATCTGGCAACGTTGCTCTGAGCACACTCATGAGATCGCGTTATTTATAAAAATTGGAAATAAAAGAAAAAATTAAATTATGTTGTTGCCATGCAGAAAGCAAATGAAAAAAAGCTAAATCGATAGAAAAAAATAAAAGTGTCAATTCTAACCTCGGATAAGGAAGGCGTATCATAGAGTTATTAGAACTTGGAAAAAAATTAAAATGTTTTAAATGTAAGCAAGTTTTATGTTTAGATTAAAAAAACACATTTTGGGCCTCAATTCCAAACTGTGGGTTAGATGTAAAAATTGTTCTTGTGTTATTCAAGTTATGACAGGTAAAGTATATGAAGGAGATAATAAATTACAGCTTTTCGATGTTAATTCTAAAGCTGTTCTCGGTAAGTTTGTATTAATATAAATATCTCTTTACTCTAATCTATTAATTAACTTAACTTCTCTTTACTCTACACTACTCGAGACAGCTGTACGCACAGCGTTGCCAAATCACTGTTAACCATAAAAATAACGCCTTGAAATTGTAAAATGACTCATGTTTTAAATTGTTATATCTCATAAAAACAGCAACATGCTACTTTTTTTTATATTTATTTTAAAAAAATTTCTCTTCACTCTCACACTTCACTTAATTATGTCGAGAGATTTTTTTAACACAACAGAAAATAGTTGAGTGTAAAGGAAGTTTGTCATGCTTTAAATTAAGAGTGATCCTGAAAATTGAAAATTTTCTTATTAAATATCTCGCGTTCTAAACGGTCAAAAAATCTTAAACTACAGAATTTATTAGTAAAAACATTATTCTTAATCTGTGACAAAAAAGAGCAAAATCTGTCGAAAAGAGGTTTCACTCTGGAACTATTTCAAACTAAAATATGGTGTGATGAGGGAATATTAACATCGGATCCTGATTCAGATTCAAAAGGCATCCTAAAAAGCAATATAGGATGGCGGCAATAAAACCATCGCAGGACAGTGTTATTAATGTAACTCTTAGTTAACTTCACAGGTATATGATTTTTACACGCCTCTTTAGGTACCGTTGTCATATAAATAGAACAGAGTTCACTTTTAGAATTAAATTAAATCATCTCCTGATGATTCTAACATGGTTAGAGAAACGCACGACGAGAAGTTAAAAAGCGATTTAGTTTATCTATTTCTTCAATTTTAGTGTTTCACACCGTATAATATAATTATAATATAAATAAATCGCATTTATATGGGGTAAAAAAAATCTTGTACTTATGTATTTAATTATATAAATAGCTTTGTAGACACAGTTATTTTGTAGCTAACAGTTACGCGTATAAAGTAAAACCGAGTAAATTAGAGAGGAATGCAGCGAAATTGTATTATATTTAAAATAAAATACCTTTTCAAGCTATAATTAAATTCCAAGACCGTGTACAGTACACACCAACATATTGTCTACATTGCAAATGAGTTTAAGTATGAATTCATTTGATGAAAGGGTAATCTCTTAAAACCAGAGTTAAGAGGGCAATTAAAATGACGCAAAAAGTTCTTTATAGTCGTTTTTTTGTAAACTGTATTGGGGTGTTTTCTTATTTAATAAGACAAGAAATTACTGAAACAAGAAAGCACAGTGTCTTTGTTAATGTAGCTTAGAAAAATAGAAATGTTACTGAAACACCATTATTAATACAAGCGATGAACTGTTAAATCATGGGCTTATGTATTAGAATGTCAATGTCATTGTCATTTGCTTAAAACACAGAAATTAAGGTATCTTATAACACAGAAATCTGGTATCCGGTAGATGCCAGAACCGCCACATTAGCTCATTCTATTGAGATAAAATTATATTTGTGATTATTACTAGAGCTATACGGATATTATTTTCAAGAGCTGCTTAATACAGAGTTTCAAGACATTAGAAGAATCCAGATTATATCAATAAAGGAAGGAGGCTGTTCAGTTCATCTCATCCTAGTAGCGTCACCAGGTCATTATTTCTTTGAATATTTTACTTGTATTTTAAAAATAAAGGACTGGGAAAAAATGAAAAACCAAATTCAATAAAAAAAAAATAAAAAGAAAAGTCGTCCCACTCGGATGCGGGGCATTATCCGCAGAATACATCGAAGTATTTTTTAGGAGAAAAAAAATTTAAATGGCGAACTTTGAAATATTGATGGTTTTTCTCAAACAACTGAAAAATGTAATAAAACTTGATATCTGAAAGTGTTTTTATATTTTTTTTTCTGAAAAGTACATTCAAAAACAAAAAAATATAAAAAAATCGTACCATTTAATCAATTTTTGAAAAAGTTATAGGTATTTAAAAAGAAGGATTTTCTTAATTCGTAACTTTTTTTTGTGTTGAGTAAAAAAAATTGGAAAAATTCTGAGAAACGTTTTTAGTCGGGTAGAAAATGATAAAAAAAATTGCCAAAGGAGCCTGGTTCAAAATTGGACGATTTGGAATGGAATGACCCATATATATATAATATATATATATATATATATATATATATATATATATATATATATATATATATATATATATATATATATATACATATATATACACACACATATATATATATATATATATATATATATATATATATATATATATATATATATATATATATATATATATATATATATATATATATAAATATATGTATACATCATCATCAGCCTGTGTCGATCCAGTGCAGGATGAAGGCCTCTTCAGCATGTTCCAACTTTCACGGTCATGGGCTTTTCTCTGCCACTCTGGTCCAATATACTTAACGATATCATCAATCCATCGTGCTTTCGGTCTTCCTCGCGAACATTTGCGATCCAGGATTGCCTTGGTCCATTTGTCATCCCATCGCCTCGCTATATGGCCTGCCCATCTCCATTTCAATCCCTTTACTCTTCCAATGATGTCACAGACTTTCGTTTGTTCCTTGATCCACGCGCAGGACTTTTTGTCTCGTCTTGTAATGCCAAGCATACAGCCGCATTTAAAACGCCGTTCCACCTCCCGGGCGGTATTCCCCTCCAATGAAATCCTCTGCCCAAGATATATAAAGCCGTCCACAATCTCCAAATCTCTTCCTAAAACTGAAATTCTTCTGCCCTGAGCGAAGTTATTGAACATAACCTGACCCTTTTTCAGGTTTATTTTGAAGCCAAATGGTTCGCCAGTCCTTTGCAGACCTTGTATGCGTCTTTGCAGCTCCTCTGGGACTTGTGAAAGGAGAACGATATCATCTGCAAATCTAAGATGGTTTAAGTTTGCACCATTGATCTTTACACCATCCAGTTTACGGAATACGTCTTTAAGGCCAGCCGAGAAAAGAATAGGCGTTATTGCGTCACCTTGTCGTACACCTCGTTCTACATTAATTATCATTTCAAGATCATCAAGGTGAATTGTGGCTGTAGCTCCATCATATATCGATCCTAATAGGTTTACATATGCTTTATCTACCCCTTGGCTAAGCAGTGCATCCATTATTGCATGCTTTGAAATGGAGTCTTATACAGGATGTTTATATACAGGATGTTTTCAGAGTTGAGTCATTTATTTTAACAGCTACTCGTAAAAAGAAGTAAGTAGGCGAAAAGCGAACATTTACGTTGCACGAGGAACATTCTTGCAAAATCCTGCGTCAATAAGAGGCCCCCAAACCGCACAAAATCCAGCCCCATTTCCGGGGTACAATCTCAGGCAAAATAAGTAAGAGCTCGAGGGTAAGTCTAAGTCTCGCTAAATTTTTAGTTTGGATTCGCGAAAAGTGTATGGTATGACTTATGACTTAGACTTTAAAACATGGTTTTTAACATAGCCCTCGGGCTTTTACTTATTTTGGCTGAGATTGTATCCTGGAAACGAAGGTAGATTTTGTGCGGTTTGGAGGCCCCTTGTTGGCACAGGATTTCGCAAGATTGTTCCACATGTATCGTGAATATCCGTTAAGTGGAAGGGTTCATACAAATTTACTAGTTGCGGGGGCGTAAAAGATAAATATACTTTCGTTTTTGAAATTTAAGTCTTATAGACCTCAAATACTTAGCGTAAATTTGAAACATGGGATTGTATCGTGAATCCCTCCCAATTTTGTCTTCACGAGATTTATAAATAGAAATTGCTCCATAGCATATAAAAGCTATGGAATTCTAAAAGTAAGTTTAATTTACGACTAGCAAAGCGGGCGGATAACAGCTAATATATATGTCTCAAGCCGTTCTTTTTTGATAAATTTTCCAAAATTCTTGACCTAGGAAGTGCATGACTTTTTACCTTTAACAAACAGATATGAGGGTGAGTGGAAAGCTAGTATATATATATATATATATATATATATATATATATATATATATATATATATATATATATATATATATATATATATATATATACATATATATATATATATATATATATATATATATATATATATATATATATATATATATATATATATATATACATATATATATATATATATATATATATATATATATATACATATATATATATATATATATATTACATGACTGCGTCCAATGAGACAGCAGTAGCTGAGTGTCATCACACACCCAACCGTTGGGTTCCACAATCTCATGTGGAACACACAATAACCTGCGTCTCCGCCTAAATAAACATTTTTGAATGAACATGAACATGAACATCTCATTGGACGCAATCCAAAAAAATCTAACACTACATATATACGCCGTCCGACGGGAAGTCGGCGACAACATGGGTTGTTGGCTGTGGATAGGGTCTCCATATTCTTGATGGTATGGTATATGTCGGCGCCCTGATGAGTCTAAACCTCGAGAGACGAAACATATGTCATCCAGTTGAACGAATAGATGGGGCTCCTTCCCGGTCAAGCAACCAACAAAAATGTTCATATATATATATATATATATATATATATATATATATATATATATATATATATATATATATATATATATATATATATATATATATATTATTGTATTATTAACTATCATATTATCATAAAGCAACTTATTAAGAAACCGTATTAAAAAATTCAGATAGCTAGCTATGCTGGTTTTAAAAGGAAATATTTTAAATAAAAAAACCAAGATTAATATCTAAATTTCCACTATATTTAAAAACTTGTACGTATGACAATTGTTTCGACACACAGTGTCTTTTTCAAATGTCGAAACAATTGTCATACGTACAAGTTTTTAAATATAGTGGAAACTTAGATATTAATCTTGGTTTTTAATTTAAAATGAATTTCCATCAAGTATCGGCTACCTCAGTTAAATAGGAAATATTTTTATATTCAGGGATGTTTCTTGCCAAATTTCTTAAAAAATATTTTTTGTTTCCGAAATGGCTCAAGATAGCATATGTTATACAAAAAAAGTATCCAAATACCTCATAGAGATCAATTCTTGAGATTAAATAATCTCCTGATGATGCAACATGGTTAGCGAAACGTGCGTCGAGAAGTTCAAAAAAGTGTTTTGGTGTTTAGTGGTAAATCTCTTCAAGTTCTCTTCAAGTCTTCAAGTACCTCATAGAGTGTAAAAATGTAATATTATATATATATATATATATATATATATATATATATATATATATATATATATATATATATATATATATATATATATATATATATATATATGTGTATATTATATATATATGTATGTGTATATTATATATATATGTATGTGTATATTATATATATTATAATATATTATAATATTATATATATATGTATTATATATATATATGTATATTATATATATATGTATATATATATATATATGTGTATATTATATATATATGTATGTGTATATATGTGTATATTATATATATATATATATATATATATATATATATATATATATATATATATATATATATATATATATATGTGTATATTATATATATATATATATATATATATATATATATATATATATATATATATATATATATATATATATATATATATATATATATATGATTGTATTATTACAGGGTTACAAAACACTTGTAAATATATTCAATTACAATGGGTAAGAATCTCTGACATAATATTTTGTGAGGTTTTTGTTAAACTACATAACGACCTATTTGCGAATTTTTATCTATATTCGATAAAATGGATAAAAGCATACCGAACAATGTTATTAACATGTACAATGAAAATAAAATTGCTTTGTGTTTTCAAACTACAAATTGAATTTCACAATGAAAACAAACAGATTGTACGTATTTTATTGTTTATTCAATTCTAACCTGCTAATTCGAAATCATTTCCAACAATTAAATTTTTTATTGCGAAAATACGCAAAGCTAATTAAGGAAATTAAAATAGATATTTGATTAATTATATATGCAAATTATAAATTAAATTAATTATGAATAATATTTCAATAAAGAACTAATTTTTTGAAAATCCAGTACATATTTAATAGTTTTTTTTATTGTATAGTATTTGTCTTATTTTGTATAGTATGACACTATTTATTATAAAGGGAAATATTTACATACATTTCAATACAACTTGTTCAATATTTATTTTAAGGTGGCCGTTAACTCGAAAAGATTTACCACTACCATTTATCGTTTAACACTAAATAACTTTGTTAAACATCTGGATGCACGTTTCGCTAACCATCATCAGTAGATTATTCCATCTAAATCTAAAACTAGGGTTTCCTTCTGGCAATACAAGACCAAGTTATACTTACTAGAAATTATCTCAAGTATATAATTCGGGACGGCAGTGTGTCAGATGATTGATGTAGATATGGGTGCTGAGTCTCCTAGACAATCCAGCATATAACATGGAGCTGTGAAGCATTTGCAGCAACAGAATATATATAAACGCACGACGCAGTGGTGAAGATCTTTCATCAAGAATTGGCAATCAAACTGCAGCTAAAGGAATCAGACAAAGTCTCATACTACAATTAAAATCCCCAACCAGTTCTGGAGAATAATAGTTACATAATGTATTGGGACCGAACAGTGCTTACCCAGCAGAAATTAAATATCAACAAAGTCGGCTGCTTTTGCTTTGATTTCTTGCTGTTCTACCGCATAAGTCATGTTACCGAAATAAAAATAAAATTAATAAAAAATAAAAAGTACCTTATATTTTAATACGCCGACCAGGAAATTTGGTACTTTCTATCAGAAATACTTAATAACGGAGTACGTTGTAAAAATGAATAATCTATTGAATGCTTCATAATAACTACAGGGACTTGGTTATTAGGTACGTTATATCCGTAGGTACCTAATAATCGCTCACATTATAAGTGAGCTTTACTATATATATATATATATATATATATATATATATATATATATATATATATATATATATATATATATATATATATATATATATATATATATATTATATCTAATACTTTCACGGATGGTAGAATATGTTTCTAAATCATTCCGGGTGTCGATCCGTTGATTATCTGAAGAGTCACGGCGATTCGCCAAAATCTCATTTGGCATTTTCAATTCTGGTCGCTTCGACTGAAGAGTCCACCTGACGTGCACAGATCGTGGTGCTTGCTTTTATAATCGGCCGGCGACTACGCAGATAATAAGGCTATATATCGGGGTAGTTCGGAACTATTTGCGGTGCTCGGCAACGGTGTCGGGCGTCCGTTTATTGATTTTTCTACCTCGGCCGCCACGTTGTATATATACCGGGTATTCCATTAAGAGGTTTCGAATGTTGGAAACGAATAAAAGAAACGTTTCATAACATACCTGAAAGTTATTTATGGTAGTGCGAAGCTAGACTGTGTACAATTATACGTGGAATACAACATCTGTCAATGTCAATGTCAGGTTTCGAATGTTATTCGGTTTCATTGTGGAATTCAGTACAATTTCAGCAATGGAGCGCTACAGAGTAGAACAACGTGTTTACGTGTTACGTGTTAAAACGTATTTTCAAAATGGATGTTCTGTGAGAGCCACATTTCGGCGAATTCGTGAATACTTTGGGGTATGCAATCGTCCGTCAGAAGCAACCATTCGCAAAATAGTGCGTAGATTCGAAACTACCGGATCTGTGAAAGATATCGAAACAAAAGTCCGGGAATGTCCTGCTTGTTCGGTTGAAAATATTCAGACGGTTCGTGAAAGTGTTACTGAAAATCCACAAATGTCTGTTAACAGGCGCGCGCAACATTTGGGTATCAGCAGAACTTCAACGTGGCGAATTTTCAAAAAAGACTTAAGTCTATATCCTTACAAAATTCAGCTAACACAGGAGCTAAAGCCAGCCGACCATGGGCAACGCCGTGCATTTGCCAATTGGATCCTATAGATGAAGGCAAATGACAATAATTTTTGCGATAAAATCATTTTCAGTGACGAGGCTCATTTCCACTTAAACGGTTACGTAAATAAACAAAATTGTCGTATCTGGGGCAATGAAAATCCTAGAGAAATCCACGAAATCTCGATACATGCTCAACGTGTCACAGTTTGGTGCGGTTTTTGGACTGAGGGTATCATTGGACCGTATTTTTTTTGAAGATGAAGATGAACGAGCTGTTACAGTAAACGGAGAACGATACTGAACGATGATTGATGTTTTTTTATGGGATCAAATAATGGACATGGATTTAGAGAATATGTGGTTCCAACAAGATGGTGCGACATGTCATACAGCACGTGAAACATTGAATTTATTGCGTACACAGTTTCGAGGGAGGCTGATCTCCCGGAATGGGGACGTAAATTGGCCACCAAGGTCATGTGACTTGACGCCGCTAGACTATTTTTTGTGGGGCTATGTGAAGAGCAAAGCTTACGAAAATAATCCGCAAACCGTTCAACAGTGGAAAGAAGAAATTAGGCGAATAATTCATTACATAACTCCGCAAATGTGTTCAGCAGTAATCGAGAATTTCAACAAAAGAATTGTGAGCTGCCAGAGAAGTCGTGGCGGTCATTTGACAGATGTTGTATTACGTATAATTGTATACTATCCAGATTCGCACTGCCATAAATAACTTTCAGGTGTGTTATGAAACGTTTCTTTTATTCGTTACCAACATTCGAAACCTCGTAATGGAATATTTATATATATATATATATATATATATATATATATATATATATATATATATATATATATATATATATATATATATATATATATATATATATACCCCTTTGTGGATCAGACCTTGACGTGGTAAAGGGGTTTGAGTAGGGCAATGAAGTTTTGAGCTATGCCGTCTGTAGTCTATGCTCCTGGGAGGGTCACTCCTAGCGGACAGGTCAAAGCAGAGGCCTCAGACTAACATGATCCAAAATCTGCCAACCCGCATTGGACCAGTGTGACAGATTACGATCCATACCTTCAATATGGTATTTCAATATGTTTCAATATTACAGTACAACCTCAAACACGGCCCTCATTCCCCGGAGGCCAAGGGGCAACTACCTACGGCAGTGGGAAGACCTGCCCCAAGGCAGAGGATGCTAAGAATCGCCGCGTTAAATCAGGCTGCCATTGGACTTTGGACAATGCAACGTTATTAGTTCGATAATTCATAATTAACTAATAATTTAAGTAAGTAATTGTCTCAGTAAAGAATGGAAGAAATTAACCATTCGAATGCAGTGATCATAAATTTATTTATTTAATATGGACAGTGTGACAAAATTATCGACCACACCCGCAGACAATTTAACGCCATGTATCCTAATTTAGCCCGAACGGATAAAAGAAATTTTAGACGGATTCAAACTAATATAATTTTATAAATTTTGGTTTTTCGAAGGCACCCCGGAATTTGACCAAACCAGTAACATCTAATGAGGATAACGACGGTTAACGGTTAAAATTAATGGCTTAATTAAAGACGAGCTACGTGTAACATTCTCCTCAATACAAAAAATACCGAAAAAACACGGCATGCGTCCTTACAAATTTTCTAAAGCTCAATTTCTCAAGGCAGACGACTGTCCTCAAATAGTGGCATTTTGTGAAAAATTTATTAAAAAGGAGTTTTCAACGGACGAAATTGTCACTTCTGGGCCAATAAAAATCCTCGTTTTACTAGGGATTCCGCATTCCAAGAGAAATTTAGTTTTAATGTTTTTTTTTATTTAATCATGGACAAACAAATTCGATACTTTATTTCCGATGAACAGTTAAGTTCACGAAAGTATCTAGAAATAGTAACAACAGCAGTAGAGGATTTGACAGAAAACCTTCCACTGGCATTGTATCGAAGCAGCTGGTACTAGCTTGATGGTTCTCCGGTACACTGTTCAGAAGAAGTAAGGAGGCAACTCTATGGACTATTCCAAGACCGGTGGTTTAGACGTTTGGATCTACCAAAAGTGTTTCTACACCGCTTAATTTTTTATTTAACTTAGGGATTTAACTCGCCTTGATTTCTATCTTTGGGGTACTGTGAAAGACAATATCTACAAAACGCCAGTAAACACTACAGATGAGTTAAAACATCGGATGACTCAAGCATTCGCAGCCTCAGATCCTATTGAGATAAGAAGAGCCCTCACGGAAGGGGTCCATATTAGAATCTTGAATTGTTTGGAGGTAAACGGTCAATGTCTCGAACATTTGCTATAAAAATAGTTTTTAGATAGTATTATGTTTTTAATTTTAATTTTATGTAATTTTACTAAAGTAAAATAAACCGTTATCTTTGGTTTAATTGGATTATTTTGATTTTTTGTTTATAAGTCGAAAACCGTTAAAAATAGGTATACCATCACTTAGTACTTTTAGTTTTATGTTATATAAAAAAGATTCAAAATGGTTCACATAATCTAGAAATGCAATAACATATAGAATATTCTATTTAAAAAAACGAAGTTAGAATCAGTTTCGAGTAGATTTGGCAACACTATATACAGAAAATATTTAAAATAGAGAGTTCATATTCATTTACATAAGTATTCAACATTTAAAATCATTACTCCAAGAAGTTCTCCGTAAACGTCTAATGTAACATCCAACGTGAATCACCCTGTATATTTGGAAATATCAAATAATAGATCAAACAATTATTTCATATTTATTTTATAATGCATAATAATCATGAAATAAATTCAAATGCGGATTCTATTTAATTATTTAACAACATTATATTATACAATATTATACCGAATGACGATAAAAACATACACATACGTATATAAATGACACAGACACGTATTTTGTTTATATAAGTTTAATGAACTAACTTTGGGTCAATCATTTTAGATACGTCTATTTTATTGCTACTAAATTATACACAATAAAATAGATAAATATAACAGTTGTTTAAATCGAACATAAAAATGAAACTTTTCATTCCATAGCATACGCAAGTCAGTAGGGAAATAAAAGTGTCTATTTATATAACAGTACAGGCGAATTCTACATTCAACTGCAGGGATTTCTGCCTGGAAACAAATTATGTGAATACACTTTTAAACAACAATATTAAACTTTTAATCAATTACTTGGTCCTATGATTTCTAGACATATCCGAGGCTTTTTTAATAGCGTGGAGATTTACTGTTCTAAAATCTCTCAATTAATGGGTACTAAGACTGCCCACTGATATATATATATATATATATATATATATATATATATATATATATATATATATATATATATATATATATATATATATATACGTTCTATGCGGCTGATGGTCTTCATTGTTCATCATCCAGCTCACGATTCTTCGAAAGGATAATTCAGATGAAAAAATCGTCTTCAAAAAAATAAGGTCCTCAACTCCTTCAACCTAAAAACCGCATCGAACTATTTGTGAATGAAGATGTAAGTCCTGAGGATTTTCATCGGTCCAAATATTTCAGTTAGGTTCGTTTAAAAAACCATTTAGCCTGCTCTTCGTTTAAAAATAATATTTTTTCCCAAAAGTTTCAATTTCTAATTTCTACGCGCCGTTGAATCATGTATCTTTCCATGATGAATTAACACAATATATTGAACACATCAGTCTATAAATGACATTTAGATAGATTACATTTCAAAGCTGAAACTCTTATTGGAAAACTCTCTATAAATAATAGACACGTCAATGCTTAGGAAGTAATTGTGTTACTGTTTATTTACTCCATTATATTTAGAAATTTTAAGTTAGATTACTTGATTAAACAATATATTAAAATATACAAAAAACCAAAAAATTAATTTCGGAATATTTCAGTTATTCACAAGACAACACATTTCCGAATCTTTATCAGCATCGACAATAAAGCGAATAACGTCATAAACATGTAGAATACGCGTTAACTTCCTTGAATTTTCCAAACTAAAAATTCAGTTTCAAAATGAGCGTCAATATAGTTTGTATATTTCACTATTTAATTATTTATAATCAACAAATTCGAAAACCAATTAATACAAAGTCGTATTTTTTACTGAAAAATTATTTATGATATTCAAATTCAAATTTTAATATATGGGGTGATTTTTTAGCGCGTCCGAAATTTAAACTGAAATAAAACAGCAACCAAATTAGATGACTTGAACCTAATTATTTTACCAAATGTCCAGAAATGACGTTTATATTTAATTACTTGTTCGTTCCTAGATGGCGCAGAACGCGCTGGTCATATTAACTTTACAACGAAGCTTGGTTGAGAGAAAATTAGTTGCCATTGAGCGTGGCAATGGATAATAACGTGGTTTCTGTGTTTTCGCGTATTATCAAAACAACAATTTGCTTAATACGGCTCGTCATCTTTATATGGTCGAGTATAATTTACATGACATAAACGAGGCACCAAGTGTGAATTTAATAAACAAATAGACAAAAAAGTTTGAAACTACAGAATCATCTCTACATTTACCATCTACGGGTAAATGTAAAGATTCCAATCCGTACGGAAGCAAAGTAGCCAAGTACACATTAAGAAATCTACACTACATATAATTTTAAAAAAATATCATCGTCTTCATCCCTATAAAATTCAAATTGTGCATGAAACGAAAGAAACTGATTTTATTATGTGCTTGACATTTGCCAATGGAATATTGGGAATATTTAACAACTGTGACAATATTTTCTTAAGTGACAAGGCTAACTTTAATTTAAACGGCCACGTAAACAAGCAAAACTGCAGGTAATGGGTGGAGGATAATCCCAATGAAAACACGAAAAACCATCACATAGCCCAAAAGTTCAATTCTTCTATTAGAACCTTTGGTGTGAAACACTAAACTTAAAGAGATTTACGACTAAACACCAAATCACTTTTTTTTAACTTCTCGACGCACGTTTCGCTAACTATGTTAGCATCATCAGGAAATGATTTAATCTGGTTTAATCTGGAGATTAAGTTATCTCCTGATGATGCTAAAATGGTTAGCAAAACGGGCGTCGATGATTTAATCTGGTTTATTCTGGAGATTAAATCATCCCCTGACGATGCTAACATGGTTAGCGAAACGTGCGTCGAGAGATGTTTAGTGGTAAATTTCTTCAAGTTTAGGCCAAAAGTAGTTGTATGGGCTGCAATGTCAGCTAGAGCCTTAATTAGAGCTAGAGCCTTAAGTTTTTTTACACTAATCACTGCAAGAATTAAAGGATATCACGAGGAGAGTTGGTTTCAGAAAGATAGCGCTACGAGGGCTCACGAGATTCTTTGGAAGCTGTACAGGAATTATTCCCAGGAAAAGTGATATACCATAGAGGTGAGATAAATTGGTCCCCAAGAAGTCCAGATTTAACTCCACTTGATATTTTCTTGTGGGGTTATGTCAAGAACAATACAGCAGGGTGATAGCAGATTTTCGATCATGCCTTCAAGAATGCCAACGCCGCGAAGGCCGCTATCTCGAAATGAATATTTTTGTTAAATTTACTTCCAAACGGTGTACTATAATGTTATTATAATAAAATAGAATAATAATAATAATAATAATAATAATAGAATTCTATTAATCATACCTACAAAAATAAACAACAACATTAGACACCTTGTATGTATTTCTGGTTAGGCGATTATGTACACCATAAGCGAAGTGCGAAGAGCTCTATAAGTTTAACACACAGAACACTGGTTTTGATAAATAATTGCTCTGATGTTAAACGTTCCATGATGATTTGACAGCGACTCCTATCGGAAATTCGAATAAACTAAAAAAATACCCTTTATGTTTAAATGATATACATACTCATTGGGCAGTGGGGAAACAAAAATATCTCTTGCATCACTGGCAAGTTATTAAAGGTGAGGTAAATATCACGCTACCATTTTTTTTTCGATATTTTTTCGATATGCCCTGCATTGAAGATCCAAGAACAAGAAGCGCTGAATATATTGTCCCTGTGGAGAAGCCTCAAGAAATGTGGATTTAACGACGTGTTGCATAATTGGAAATGTCTCCAGGCAGTTCATGCCAAATTTTGAGAAGTGACTTGCACATATTTCCGTATAAGATTGAAATTGTTAAAGATCTGTTGCCTACAGACAATAACAAGCTATTAGAATAGTATAATTCCATCATAAACTACTTCCATCAAATCGACAATTTTCATGCATAATTGATTTGAAAGCTCCAGCTTACTTTTGTGGGGATTTTTGAAGGAAAAGGTTTACATGAATAAGCCACAAACAACACAGCAACTCAAAGACTTGCTTAAATATCTGCATTAACACCAGATAAGTTAATAAAAATTATTGAAAATATGTTAATAATGTATAAAGTTGTACTGCCGCTAATAACTTTTTTTTGGAATAATTTGCCTTTTTTTGGCATAATTTTTAAAAATTAATTAACACAAAATTTACAGAATTATTATGAATAAAATACTTGCTATTTTTTCACAATATATTCAAGATACTCTCTTTGAGAATGGTCGCGAGGCCGAAACATGTCAAATAATATCTTTAATATATTGTGAAACAAATACCAAGTGTTTGAATTCATTGTTACTATGTTTCACCAAGAACCAACCGCGTAACCAATCGAAACAAAATTTATATACGAAATAAATATATAGAAACAAAGTCTGTCATGATTCTTTTAAAAGTTAAATATAATTAAAATAGTAGCGTGATACTTGGTGTGAGTAGTATGTTATTTACTAGAAATTTTACTAGATTACTAGAAACCGTAAGGCTAGAAAGCTATCTCTAGAGACACCTGTTGACACAATGGTGGCGGATGAACAGAGACGAGCCAAGCACCAAGTGGAGTAAAGATAAAAGATCTTTGTATTTAATATAGCTCTCCACGTCCCTGCTATGCCGTCTTATGACGAAAATGAAATGTAACAACTGTACAACAGATCAGCCAATTGAATTTCATGAGACTTTAGGCAAGAATATCATATTTATACGAGGAATTAGGATGAATGTGTGTAAACATACCAAAATATGAGCTCTTAATTATAGGGAACTTGAAGTTGAATGTAGGATGAAAGATTATATGAAATATAATTCAGGAAGTAAGGAATTCACACAAAACAACCTACCATATGGTGCGTCCACCTGGTTCAACTTTTCCGTTCAACATGTATTTCAACGTGCTTTTCAACTTGCGTTAGTGCATCCTAGCACAGGGCGTGCCTTCTTCTGTCCACATGTTTGGGTCAGTTTCATTCAACATTTCTGGCGAGTTCAGTAAAGATGGTTTTTTTTTAAAAACGTTAAAAATATTTTATTTTGTAAGTACTTATTTTTAACTGTTTAATTTCAGTTTTATGAATTCATCAGGCTTTGTCGTGTTAGCCGGTTTGAGTGCTGCTATGCTGGTGTTAATAAGAGCACTGGAAATAAGGGAAACATTGAGAAAATCTGTATGGACAAAGCAATATTATCACTTTTTATTTTACTTTATTAATCTTAAAGGTCGTCGTACGGTTAGGTGTAAGATTGACAGTTTACATTTCAGCATGATGGTATTTCATCAATTTTTACTCCAGTGAGGTCCTGTCCAGTGCTAATTTTCTAGCTTCATTCCAATAAATTCCAAGTTTTTCTACCGCTTGTCGAAGTTGTTATTCCCATCTCAGTATTGGATATCCAACTTTACTTTTTTCTCGTGTTTTCGGTTCATGAATTTGTTTTGCTAATCTCTCTTTACTCATTCTGTGGATGTGTCCTAGCCAGCTCAGTTGTCTCTCTTCTATAGCTCTTTCTATTGTTTCATTTCCAATTTTTCCATCACTATCGTAATTCTCACTCTAACCCTTCTTTTAATTCCCTCTATTTTGCGTAGGAATCTCATTTCTGCAGCTGCAATTCTACATTTGTTTTCTCTCTTTTTCCTAGGAATGTTGTTTTTAGGATATTTGCCTACTTTTCTCAATTTTTTCGTTTAATTCAACGTCCATTTTTCCATTATCTTCTGCTCTTGTGCTTAAATACTTGACTACTCCATTACCTCCCCATCGGGTAAACATTTTATGTTATATTTTAGTGCCTGTAATTATGATTGTGCTCGCCATTAGGACCATATCATCAGCGAACATTAAATCTTGTGTTGTCAGTGTTTTCATTTTTCTAAAACCTATTTTTGAATTCTTGCCTTGTCCTTTGCTATTTTTACAACACCGTCAATAACTACTGAAAATAACAGTGGTCTCAGTACGCAGCCCTGTCTTGTTTCCTGTTTCAAATTCTGTGGATTCATCGTTATGCCTTCTAACTTTATTCTTGTTATTGTATAAGCCTTGATAATTCTATTACTCCCTCTTCTACTTCTTCTTTTCTTTTCAGATTTTTCCAGAGATCCCTTCTTTTTAATCGATAAATGCATTTTCGGGATAATTAAACAAATATGGATTTCTGTTTATTTTCTTAACATTTTTTGTCCTAGTTGTCTAATTATAAAAATCAGATCTTGTGTTCCTTTCTAATATCATGCAGTTGTTCCTCTAAAGTTACTTCTAACTTTACTATAAGCCTATACTCTATAAATAAATATAAATATAAATCTCTCTGATAAATATTTTTCCAAGTAAACTTAATGTGATACCTCTATATTTTTACATTATCTGATATACTCGTTTTTAAACAAGGGCAATATTATAACCATATTCCAGTCTGTTGGTACCTTCTTTTCTATTGTGATATCGTTTAGTAGTGACAAAGATTCCTTATTTGCTATTTCTCCCATATATTTCAGCATTTCTGCTATGATTTCGTCTTGCCCTGAAGTTTGCCAAAAAATAAAAATAAATTTATTACTTTCAAAATTATATATTTAGTTTTGGTTCTTAAATATATAATTTAATATATTTATTTAACTTAATAAAATTAAAGTACTTTGCTTTAAATTAAATTTGCAAACTATTAAAAAACATGCAGGTTATATCAAGAAGATTAAAGTGAAAGCCCAAGATACCCAACATCGATGGGAGTCGATGCGCTACATTTACGTCTCGTTCATTGGACGTTTCTCGTTCAACAAACTTTGAACAAGTGTGGAGATATCTATACAACAACAATCTATACCAGGAAAACTAGTTCTTGATAAACTACTTTATTTTATTATTATAGGTACTTAAACAGACTCCAATAAGTCTTAATATTGTAGAATAGACAAAGAATGGTTTATGATGTAAAGCGCTTACAGGAACATTACATACATCACCCACTTGTGCTGATGAAGATTAAATTATAAATAGTTGAGGGAAAAACTAAAAGGAAATAATCTTGGAGCAACAAAATATAAGAAGGATAGTAAACTTATATAGTCCTAAGAAATGAGAACAGTATTAAAAAGTTTAAATGAACAAACGAAATATTCGACGAAATAATAAAAGACATTTTCAGTTTTTATCAAAACTATTCTACAGTTAATTTTGCAAAACATTTTAACGCCGCCAAACTAATCCATATTATGATGTAACCATATTTAAGGCGAAATTTAATTGGAGTTTAACATTGCCAAGTTATAAAACATTCTTGCTTGAAATTGATAATTCAGTTCGGTTGCTTTTAAATACCGAAAACTTACGTGTTCTAATGAGATAATAAATTTTGTTGAAATTAGCTGATTTCCGGTAGCACAAATATTATGAAAAATAATCCTGTATTTCGTAGAAATGTTTTAGTTCGCTTATTGATATATTATTATAATAATTTTATTTGAGTTTAATATCAAATATACTCGGGAATAAAAAAATGTAACATTATGTAAAATATATTTCATTTGCTTAGTTCTACACACATTAATGGTGCTATGTAATTAAAAAAAAATCAAAACATTCTACTTACATATGCTATAAAAAACAATAGGGGCATCACGGTTATAATATTATTCAATAACTCTGCAAGGAATGAACAGAATATCATCATCTACCAACAGTATAAATAAAGTCATGAGACTGGCTGCTAAACGTTTGATCTAACAGCACTTGACTTTCTCTTGCATGGCAGGTAGGCCAACATCTGGTTTGTATCCAGTGCGAGTTTGAACTCTCTACAGTCACATGAAGGATCAAAACAATTCCTTTCTGAATTGTTCCTTGACCTTGGCCTTGACAAAATACTGTTTCAATAGGCCAGTTGAAGTTTTGTAAAACTTTCCGTCAAACTGTACCTTCACTCATTTTCAGAACGCACTAAAAATCCGGTTTACGAAAATAATTGCAATAGACTACCAAGTAACTCTAGGGAGTTCGAACTCCAATTGAAGACTCATAAGATATTGGTATACCTCCTCTCCGAAGCGGAAGGCAGTAGTGCTGCCAGACGAATAGTAATTTTAGGATATATTACTCCAAACTACACATCAATAATATGCCACTCGATTTGCTAACAATTCTTTCTGTTTATAGGGTAATTTTTTGCGTCCGAACTTCAAATTCAAATATATTTGAATATTCAATTCAAATAAAACTAAATTAGATGTCTAGAAACTATTTATTTTGTGTGAAACAAAATTCAATGGCATTAATGTTTGGATTTATTTATTTTCATTAACAATTTCGAAGAAATGTCCATCGCCACTGCTTCTCTAACGGGGGATTTTTTACTGTGTCTAAATTTCGGATAAGCATCGCTGTCAAAATGTGATTTTTGCGTGCCTCTCGTTTAAAAGTATAGCCTGGGAAATAATCATGGGACGTGTAAAATCAGAGCAATGCTTGCAAATTGTTGAAATTTATTATCAAAATGAATATTCCATGTGGCAAACTTATAGAGCAGATCCACTACTTATTTTTTTTTATTTAGGTTTTTCGCCACGATCTAAAACTCAAAAAATATCAAAAATATCTGTTCTTATGTAAATAAAGAATCACTGGGTAAAAACAAAAAAACCAAACGGAGACAAATTTCTCAGTGAATGTTTTTTGTAATAAATTTGACTAACAAACAAAATTTTGAAAATATTAAAATGTTTGGTTTTTTTGTTTTTACTCAGCGATTCTTTATTTACATAAGAACAGATATTTTTTATATTTTTTGAGTTTTAGATCCTGGGGAAAAACCTAAATAAAGAAAAAAATATATGAACACGCCACAATCATTCAGATATTACTCAAATACACTACTTTTCGACGAAACTGTACGGGTGAGGATCAGCGAGGATGAGCTCCATACGACCAAATCCGGCTTATGTGGAGTTTTTTGATATTTAAAAAAAGTCGATTTTTTAGTCGTTTTCAGAATTTTATAGCTCACGTTAAATTTTTGTTTCAAACTTAAATCCGGCTTGGCTGGGCGCTTTTAATTGAATCACTATTTTAGCATACTTTGACCTATTTTTAAAACATTCCCAGATCTTCATTTTTTAAAGTAGAAGTCTAAATAACGGCTCATATTTTTTGTCTAGATATATTCTGATGGTATCTACTCTAATTTTCATTGATTGCCTTAATAGATATATGACTTCGCACAGCCAATCAATTTTTAAATAATCGCTGTTTTTAGATAGCTATAACTTTTTTCTATCAACTCGAAATCGCTTGAAATTGCTTCAGAGAATATATTTCGTTCCATTCCCAAACAACCCTGAAAGTTTCCACGAGCTGTGAATTTTAAAAATCTTCAAATTTTCTACTTTATACGTCATTTTGATGGTATTATTTTTAATTTCTTGAATTTTAAATAAGAAATTAAAAGTTATCCATCTTTTTAGAGAAAATAAAGTGGAGCATAGAAAATTCAATAAATACTTCAGTAATATTATGAAAAAATATAAGATACTTAAAAATTATTTTAGAAATTATTTTTATTTGTTACAGCATTATATAAAATATTTTAAAGCACATTGCACAAGCACATGTATTATTACACACACACATACACACACACACACACACACACACACACACACACACACACACACACACGCACACGCACACGCACGCGCACGCGCACCCGCACACGCACACGCACACGCACACGCACACGCACACGCACACGCACACGCACACGCACACGCACACGCACACGCACACGCACACGCACACGCACACGCACACGCACACGCACACGCACACGCACATGCACACGCACACAGACACAAACACACGCACACGCACATGCATGCACACGCGCACACATTCACACACGCACCCACACACGCACCCACATACCCACCCACACACGCACTCACACACCTACCCATACACGGACCCACGCACGCACGCACCCATCCATTCACACACGCACGCAGAATGATGGGACTTTTGCCATGCCACATGTAATTTATGATTTGAATAAGACTTCAGCTAAATTGCCACCATGGCTCTTTTTGCAGATACGGTTTTTTTTATGGCCCTGGCACACATTTTGGACTGTATTATCACTATGACTTGACGAATGTTAGTTACCAAGCCACCAATAGTTGCGGCTTTATTACTGTAAACCAGTGTTTTCACATGCCCCCAAAGATAATAATCTAAAGGAGTTAAATCGCATGATCTCAACGGCCAAGCAATGGGGCAATTTCGGGAAATTAAGGAGTTACCGAACTTGGCTCACAATAAGCCCATATTTGCTCGGAAAATATACAGTGGTGCGCTATCCTGCTGAAAATAAAGGTCAACCGCATCGATTCCATTAAATTCCGGGGAAAAAAATTTCAGCTTTACCTTGTAGTGCTCGGTATTGATGGTAACGGAGGCCCCTTCCTCATTTTTAAAGAAATAAGGTCAGATGACTCGACCATACACACCAAACTGTGATCTTTTGCGGATGCAAAGGACTGTCGTGTATCTCGTGTAAATTAGATTCGCACCAATACCAACAATTTTGTTTATTGACGAAGTCATTGAGCCAGAAATGAGCCTCATCGGAGAAGATGATTTTGCAATGAAATTCCTTGCCGGCTTCCATCATTTCGAGGGCATAATCCATCAATCGGCAAATTCATGACGAATACGATGGTCAGTAGGCTTTAATTCTTATGCCAGTACCATTTTATATGGCTGCAAGTATAAGTCCAACCTCAAAATTCGCTAAGTTGTTATTGGCGAGAGGCCTAACTCTTGAAGTGGCGAGTAACTGAGACGTTGTCATTTTCGGCTACACTTGCTTAAACGGCGGCAATAGTCTTAACACTTCCGGCTTTTTTAGTCGTACAGGCATCACACTATCGTGAACTCACTTTCAATTACACGATTTTTCTAATAACACGATCAATAGCCTGTTCGGAAGGACCACCACGACGAATACCAATGGGTCTGAATTGCTCATTGAGTAGCATGAGGGGACCGCGAATTTGCGTATCAAAACTGGACAATTTGCAAACATTCTTCTAACGTGGAACGAACCATGGTTTAATTGTAAATCTTTCGGAAAACAATTGACAAGATTTATCAAAAATCGGTAAATAAATAAGGCCGCCATCAACTGTCAACAGTTGATGGCGGCCTTTATATATATATAGATATATATATATATATATATATATATATATATATATATATATATATATATATATATATATATATATATAAATATATTATATATATATATATATATATATATATATATATATATATATATATATATATATATATATATATATATATATATATATATATATATATATATATATATATATACATTTGAACAAATACTAAACTGTTCTGAGCCCTTAAACAAATTAACAACACTTAAACCTAAACAAACAAACCCAGATTCATTACCACCGAATGAAGATGAAATAATTAGGCAAATCAAGCGGCTTAAAAATGACAAGGCTTCTGGTGAAGATGGAATCACTGCTGAACTTTTGAAATCCGCTGGTCCAGGTACAATCAAGGAAATAACCAAAATTCTACAAGAAGTTTGGCGAACCGAACGGATTCCGGAAGATTGGAAAGATGCTCTAATCCATCCACTACATAAGAAAGGAGATAGAACGGATGTAAACAACTATAGAGGGATATCTCTTCTCCCAGTTTGTTACAAGATTCTATCTCAATGTCTACTAGACAGAGCACAGGGACAGTTAGAACCTAACATTGGTGAATATCAAGCAGGTTTTCGACCGGGCAGATCCTGCCCTGAACAGATCCTGAATCTGAAGTTGATTCTAAGACATCAAAAACTGTACAATAAAAATCTCGTCTGTACATTTGTGGATTTCAAAAAAGCATATGATTCTATTGACCGCGAATCTTTATTCCGAATCTTGAAAGAACAAGGACTAGATCTGAAAACACTGGCAATTATTAAAGCAACGTTAACTAACAAAAGGTCAAAAGTTAAATTCATGGGTGAGATCTCAGAGCCCTTCGAAATTAAAACTGGAGTGAGACAAGGGGATGGACTCTCGCCACTCTTATTTAACTGTGTTCTAGAAAAAGTAATACAGGAGTGGCGTGAAAAAAAGTCGGCCCTGAATATTGACCAGCCCATTAAACTGGGGAGAACCAACATCAAAACTGATTGTCTGGCATTTGCTGATGATCTAGCAATTTTAGCTCAAGACGTATTAACGGCACAGAAACAGATTGAAATCCTAAAAGAAACAGCAGAAAATGTAGGACTCCAAATTTCCTTTGAAAAGACACAATACATGACCTGCAACAGACTAAGAACGCCATTTCTAAAAACAAAATATGGTAACATCAGACGAGTCTCTCAATTCAAATATTTGGGTGAAATAATCATGGAAAATGGGTTCGAAAAAGCGGCCAATAAGGGTAGATGTCAAAAAATGGAAACGGCATTGAGACTTACACAAAATATTTACAACAAAAAATGCCTATCTAAAAACACAAAACTAAGACATTACAACACATTTATTAAGCCAGAATGTCTATATGCTGCAGAAACGCTCATTTTGAATAGAAAGAGGGACATCGAGGACATTGAAAAGAAGGAAAGAAAAATCGTAAGAAAAATCCTAGGCCTCAAACAAATAAATAGCACAACATACCGACTTCGAGAAAACGAATAAATCAAACAATACACAGATATACATAGCGATATGAGAAAAAGATGACTTAAGTTTTACGGACACATAAAACGGATGAATCCGAGTAGGTTAACTAGACAAATAGTCGAATTTTATGAAAATAGGAGTAAAGCTAAAGTAGAAATAATTAAATGGATTGCTGCAGTTAAAGAGGACCTAAGATCAGCAAATATTTCACAAAGTGAAATTCGGGATAGAGGCTGTTTCAGACACAAGGTGAACGTTTGGAAGGTTGGCTAGAGAGAAAAATGTAGGAAGACTGGAACAACTTGGTCTGACGAAAGGAAAAAAGCTCATAGCGAAAGAATGAAATTAGTATGGGCACAAAGGAAGGCTAACAACAACAAACGCATCTAATTGTACTTCGCGTGATCCACTAGGGCCCATACGTGAATAATAATAATAATAATAATATATATATATATATATATATATATATATATATATATATATATATATATATATATATATATATATACATATATATACATATATATATATATATATATATATATATATATATATATATATATATATATATATATATATATATATATATACGTATATATATATATATATATATATATATATATATATATATATATATATATATATATATATATATATATATATATATATATATATATATATATACATGTGAAGTCCAAATAAAATAGTATACATTATACAATGTATTTTGTTATATATTAAATAAAATATATAAGTTAGTTAATTAAATAATGTTTTATGGAATATATATATTTTTTTCTAGTTTCTGCCATTTAATTATATACATAAAAATGATTCTGAAAAATCAACTTTTCCTCAAACTAAAAGTGGTTCTGAGAGTTTGACTATTGTACACTTTTGAAACTACTTTCGATGGCGCCGCATAGTTCGGTAGGTAATCAAATTTGTCGAGATTCGACGGAAAACTTTTCCCCGAGGGTATTCAACCCTGTCTAGTCTTTTGGCGATCAGGTCGCAGAAAATTGTCCCTCCCCGGAATGGTCAGTGTTTTAAAGTTGATAACTTACTTAATAATGTAAGCGCGAAATTCGGAGGAGGTCGGCATTTGCCGAGGGCCGATTTTATGACGGGTCCACACTAGAGGAAAATTGCTTTCATACGAAATGGAATTCTACCGCCGCGTGAAATCAGATTGTATATAAAATTTGAAATGGTATGGTGTTACATCGACATTGCGGATAAAGGATCTTCATTTTTCATCTAAATTTTCTCAGAGTTTTTTAAATTAAAAATAGGATAACAAGTAAGGTTTACTTTAAATATATTTTCATGCATTTTTTTACTGCTTTTTCATTAATCCTGTTAGCTTTAAGAGAATACCATTAAAATAAATATTTTAGAGTTTATACACTCTTATATCTCAAAGAGAATTACGGAAATGTTAATATTACGTTATTACAGATTATTTCATCAATCAAACTCTTAGTATATTAATTGAAAAGCGAAATGATTCTATTTTAAAGAGTACCGAGCCATTTTCAATTGTACATATCACTTAATTAGAGATTTTAATTATCTATCCACATTCGTTCACAGCTCACAGCCATAAAGCACCACTAGTGTATTATGCGCTTCTAAATGTTGTCCCTCCCAGCAGGTACTTTGGAATTCAAATGTAGCGCTGCTTTTTAACGACGTAACTTATGTCCACATGTGTCATCTAGAGGCCCGGCAATTTAATTATCGACCATTTTATGATGGGAGAATGGAGACAATGAAGAGACGAATAACGGATTAAATATAATGCAGAATTTTGTTATAAAATTAAATTTTACGCCAAAACTCATTTCCATCCCATAAGTTATGTCAAAAAGCAAAATTATAAGATTTGGTGAAGTGGAAGTCCTTGAGGAATTACAGAAGAACTCTTCGAGTAACACTGATGTATATTGTGGACTGGAGAGGTTATAGGGCCATTTTTTCATGATAATGACGATCGTGAAATGGTAAATGTTAAAGACGAATGCTACCGCAATACGTTAAGAAATTATTTATAGTTCCAATTGGATAATATGTAACTTAACTGTACATTCTTTCAACAAACTGGCACCACGTACAGTTTTTTGTTACAGAGGGTCGGTGGTGAGGAGACGACATATTTTTGCAATCTAATATTTATTTTTTATAAACATGCAAAAGGTGTTAAATCTATTCAAAGACCATACTGAGGATTATGTGAATACAAAATATATTACGATGGTTGATCAGTAAGTACAGTATGTTTGATAACAGATGGTGTTGACGAGTGAAATTAACATTATCATCGTGTACTGCAAACCGTTAAACCACCTCATGTTGAATTTCAGATATATTTCAAGTTTTTTTTTTGACAGCCAGTTGTATCATTCGTGTTTTGTATTCGTTTTTATTTTTGGATGGAAAAACATGCGAAGAAATCGACAACCGTGAGATATTGGTTTAACGACCATGCTCAAACGTGGTCGTGCAACTGTTTTCGATAAAGAACGGCCAGGACACCCGTACCATGATTCTTGCTGGTCGCCGAACGAAAGTGCGCGAAGTAGCTGAGGCCGTAGGTGTCTCGTAGGAAACGGCAATCAGGATTTTAAATGATAATATAGGTGGTAACAATGCCAAAGCTGTGTTTGGACCGCTTTAAGCGAAATCTGCAGGACTTTTTACGTCGAGTCGCCACCGTTGATCCAAGCCAGATTTTACGCCAGAGGCCAAGAGACAGTCAAAATAATGGATTTTCTGGATGAATCTGCCCCGATCTGCCGAAAAAGGCAAAAACGGTCGTATCAGCCGGAAAAGTTATGGCCACGATTTTTTGGGATTCCAAAGCAATAATCTTCATGGATACCTCACTATAGTGAGTTGTTGGATAGATTCGATAAGAAACTGAAGGAGACACGGCCTCATTGGGCTAAGAAAAAGTGCTCTTCCAGCACGATAATGCTCCGGCACATTCATCTTCAATTGTCGCGGCCAAATTACACAAACTGCGCTACGAATTGCTTCCGCATCACCTTACTCGCCCGACTTGGCACCCAGCGACTTTTTTCAATTCCCTAAGTTGAAAACATGGCTCGCATGAAAAAAAATCAGCTCAAATGAAGAGGTTATCACCGAGACAGAAGCGTATTTTGAAGAGTTTGAAAAATCGTATTTTCGTCGCCTTAAAATGTCTTAAAAAAGTTGGAGAAACGCTATTTTTTATAGGTTTTCAAGAGTTCATAGAAGCTTCCTTATTTCATGTCCAATAAATATGCCTTCTTTTAGTTTTGCATCACTTAATTGAGGAAATATTAACAAACCATAGGAACAGCAAACGGCATAGATTTTTTCTTAAGATGCATTCACTGCACTAAATTTACGTGACAACTCACATAGCTTCACAATCACACAACTTTTAATTTGATTTCCAATTTGACACTTAAAATAGAAAAGATAAATTTTTTTGACTTACTCGGATATAGATCTAGTTTGTGACTTTAAAATAAATCATCTGCATATATAACAAAATTTTACCGCTGGATCTTTACAAAATCGACGACTAGAACTTGTCATTTTATTATAACATAAGCTTAAACACTTGTCTGTACCGTAAATGAGACAGAAACAAACTAAACTACAGAAAGCAATAAACCTGCCCTTATAGTTTCGTAGAATACTGTGGAAATATCCTCCCTACAGTCTTGTAGTAATTCCTACATTGTCCAGTCCAAAGTCAGGTACAAATAATTTCAATAACTCCAAGATATAAAGTAGAACCAGGTACTTGAGAATGGGACGTGCTAGGCTATTTATGTGAAAAGGTGTTTTAATAACTATCTAAATGAAACGCAAAAAGAGAACTCTCATAAATGTTCCAAAAAATCATGTCGACCTGTGTCATGTACAAAAGCACTAAAAGAGCAGCGAATTGTTGAAACTTATTATTAAAACAGATGAAAAATTGATATTCTACTACACAGCGGTGCGTAAAAGAAAAAGGCTGAAAAAGTTATCACAAACCACTTCGAAAGCAGAATCGAAACTGAAGAAAATTATTAATTTTGATTACATTCTAATGCAGTATATGAGACCAAATAATATCCATAAAATGTCTAGAAATGATAAATATGAATTTTTTTTTTGACTGTTGCTGTCAACAATACGTTACGAACTATCAATTAAAAATTGCTTCGTCTTGGTTCCAATATTATATTCCATTAACCCTCAAACTGTAAGGTTGAGGTTGAATGCAACCCCAGCGTAACTAATTTCCTTAGTTCTCTCTCCCAGCCCTTCCAATAGCCGCGAGAGGACAGGGATCCTACCAGGCAGTACCCAGGACACCGTCAGAGGAGCACCTTTCTGGTAAGTGGCCTTAAACTACGGTGTTTATTTTTAACCACCTTACTAGCTACGTTACAATTTTGCTATTAAACATGTTTTTTTCAGCCCCTTGACGCACGAATCATTATATATGTTTCACACACTTGAAGAGGTGTTGGTTGAATTCCTGAGGCAACAATAAGAATCAGATGATGAAAGAAATTAAATAAATGAAAAATAATAATGAAAATTACGAACTGGGCAAAGATTTAGAAATTGTGTGGAGTGATATGCCGGTTTTTTTTAATTTTCCAGAACAACTTGTGACCTATTATTTTCTTCTTTCAGAACAAAAGAACAAAATTAGAAAATACAGATCACAGCGACGGCAGCTGTTCGCCGGGAGCACCGGGAGCACCGGGAAGCAGGTCCAGGACAGAATGAAACTGTGATACAAAATAAGCGCCACCCGGTTCGTTAATTTATCTAATATTTAGAAAGGATCCTGGAACCGTGAAGGGGTCTAACTTAAATAAAACTGTTAATAGATTTTACACATGTATTTCACAAAAAAAAAACAACACACTCAAAAAAAACGACAGAAAGCACATTAAAAAAATGAAAAAATAAAACTACCAAATCAGGACACAGGAAGGTTTAGGGAAGGTGGTTCTCTAAACCTTACAGTGAATGAAATCAAAAATAAAACAAATCACTCTAGATTACACCAGCTGGTATCTAAGTCCCTATACTTATATAGGGAGAGTATATATATATATATATATATATATATATATATATATATATATATATATATATATATATATATATATATAACTCAAGGGTAACCAAACATGGTCACACGGCATTTAGATAATAAAAAAATAAATGGCAACTGCGATCTTTATCAGTACATGCAAATATAATAAAAATGTGTTTATCTGGCGTTATTTCCTTATGTTTTTCTTCTTGCCTATATTTTATATTTAAACCCTGCGTACGACTACGGGCACTTAGGTATCCCTATGCGGGGGTCCAGAAATAATCTCGATCTGACTAACCAGTTACTGTGCCATGTGGACCCAAAAAGAGTAAGGTGTCCACAATGGTCGGGCTCTGAAATAGGTGGTCTTTCAATGGCCTGGTCTCTATTGATCGGATTCTCTCCTGCCGTATCGTAAAACCCTCTACAAGAATATCAGAAAAACAAACCCAAGCATGACTTGGCCAGCCTACGTACCTCTGTCGGAAGGGTAAGGTGCGAAAACGTCCGGCTCACCTGGAGATTTGGAGTTAGACTGTCTTGTCCTTGTCATAATGATACAGGAGCTCTTTCAGTTAAAATTTCGCCCGAAATAAACCTACCAGTAGCGATCAAGAATGTTTGAACGCTACAAAGTACCTCTAATATAATAACCCATCTTCCAGGACCTAAAGGGTAAGCACGAGGGGTTACTACCGAATGTAAAATATTTTGATTGTTTATAAATGATGAGACAATAAATAAAATTATTTCTCATACAAATAATGAAATTGAAAAATCTAGACTTCAATGACAAACTGTCCAGTGGTTTTTATCAATAACAGATGGAATTGACATCAAAGTTCTGATTGGAATCTTATACATGAGTACTGCACTACTAAAGAACTTAACACTAAGCCTTGAGGATATGTTTTCTACAACATACATGCCTCCTGTAGTTCATTGTACTATGTCAAGGAAAATATTTGCTTTTTTCACGAAACTTGGGATTCGATGACAAAAGAACAAGACACCCACGATAAATTTCCCCATTTAGAGAAGTGTCGGATATTTTTGGAAACAATTGCTTAAAAAACTATAGTCCTTCGGAATATGTTATAGTAGACGAAACTCTGCCCATTTTTTGCGATTGCTGTCCATTTAAAACCTACATTCTGTCGAAACCAGTTAAATACGGGTTGAAAGTAGTGTAGATTTGGAACACCAGAACTTTTTATTGTATAAAAGGATCAATATCATATATTGGTAAAGAAAAAAAAATAGCTGAAGGGAGATTTACTCTTGCCAGAACTGAAATTGTTCTTACTGACAGTTCTGCTGTCTTACCCAGCTCACTGAGTCTATAACGCGAACCAGTAGAAACGTAACTGCAGACAACTGGTTCTCATCTTATGATTTGTCCAAAGCACTCCTTGAAAAAAACTCACCTTTGTGGATACCACTGGGAGCCCTAGTGGGGTCTTAAAAATTCTTATAATATTCTTAGTATACCAAGATGATAAAATATTGGCATTATTAAATCCGAAGAAAAACCGAAAGGTTTTGCTGATATCGTCGATGCATTTCAGCGGATCTATAAATGAAACCTCCAATAAATCGAGTTTTATAATTTTATCAAAGGGGGGCTTAACTTTCTGGATATGCTTTGCCATCACAATGCGACAAAGAGAAAATGTCGAAGAGCCTATGAGATATTTTTATGGGATTCTAGATATCGTTGCAGGAATAGTTTTGTTATTTAGAGATGGAACTCAAAACTGGATAACTTCTCCAATATCGCGAGATTCTGATTTCTAAAACAACTTTCTCTTGCGTTGACGAAACGCCAAGTGGAGAAACGAATGCAAAGCATCGTCTTCCAAAACAACTTCGTATCTCAATATGCAAGCTTTTGGGCAAGAAATTACAAGAAGTTTCTATACCAGTGGAAGTCTAAAAAAAATGTGACTTTTGAACCGAAAACCGAAAGTGATTATTAGGACTACGCAATACTAATTCAATAATATTTTTCGCAATAAAAATTGTCTATTGTATAGTTGATTTGAATCTATTCTCAAATTTAGGTATAATCATAATATATAATCACAAAAATATAATCACAAATATATAATATTTATATATAATAGAAATATATAATCACAAAAATTTAAAAATTATTTCTCTATCCATTGTTATATTGATTGACTCAGTGTTTTTTTCATTTACAATATGTTTTATCTACAAATATTTGACTCTATACTAAGGCCCTATATCTTTAGGTAGTAACGAATGTTAAAACTTATATTAGCATAAAAGTGAAACGTTTTACCATCGTTTGCAAATAAAACTTAGTCTCCAGCAACAAGTTCTATTTATATAAAAAAAGGAAAAGGTTGAAAAATGGCTCCGAATTCACTTGGGCTGTGCGCTATATTTTATTTTGGCAAGTTAACGTCCTAGAAAATTTGGAAACGGATCGTAAAATTTACATATAAATAATTTCAATTGTCATTTCAACCAAACAATTTTGTTTTAATGTTAGAAATAATTATAATATATATATATATATATATATATATATATATATATATATATATATATATATATATATATATATATATATATATATATATATATATATATATATATATATATTATAAACCCTGACATACAAAAAAGTAATTATTGCGAATCACATATAATTAAGCTATTAATTTTCGATTACATATAAGTTTACATTTACTTCTTACGTACCGTTTCTAAAGTTTAAGTACAGCATTAAAATTACATTTAGTGTCCATATAAAGAATGTAAGGAAAGTAATAAAGAAGTAAGGGAATGTAAGACAAAAAGCTAAAGGTTTCCACAAAAAGAAATTATAAAATTATTAAATCACCAATCAAAAAGCTTTGATAAGAATTATTTAGGCAAATATGTGTGAAAATATATTTGATAAATAATATTGGTTACTATTTAACGGATAAACTACAAATAAATTGATAAACATTGTTAAAACATTTTTTATTTCAATTAAGAAATACTCCATACATCAGCCAACATAGAAATGGCAAATTCACATTGACTAATTGAGATGATCCTCAAGACAAAGGATGTTGCCGACAAAAATTATTTTAGTTTTTGTCAATGTGTGTATTTAAATTTAATTTAAAAGCAACACTGTATTCTGTACGCGAATATGACTGCCAACCTTATTAGAAATATACCAGGACTTTTGTTTGGGGAAATAAAAAGGTAATGGTCTTGAATTACAATTAATCATATGTTTCTTAATGCGATGTGAATAATTTAAAACATATTAACGTGTGAAAAATTAGTGCTAGTAAATTCAACATTAAACGACATTAAAGAGTAAGTTTTCTTTTTTTGTAAAAATACACCCAAATTTATGTTGAAACGTATGGAATAAATGGTATAAAAATATTAGATTTTATTTTCATATAATACTTTAAGAAGATAATGAATCAAAAATAAATAAGTTCTGGCCTGTTTTCCGAGGAAATGGTTAATTTTAGAATGATAGATTTTCTGAATTAGAGATTTTTGGATACGTATTTTACGAAACTTAAGAAGATAATGAAACAAAAAAAATAAGTTCTGGCCTATTTTCCGACGAAATGGTTGAGTTCAGAATGATAGATTTTCTGAATGATAGATTTTGGATACGTATTTTACGAAACTTGTTTAAAATAATGTAAATAATCGTTGGTTAGGTACTTACACCTTCTATATGTATGTCAATGTATATGTAAGTTGAAATTCTGAGTTCATGTACATAGTTATATCTAACAGCCTTTTTTCATGGCAAGCGATTGTTTAACTGATTAGGCAGAAAATTTCAACTCTAAACCATTAGAACTACACGGATTCTTCTCGATTTACAATTTCCTGAGTATCTCTAGTCCCGGTGAAAAATATATAATCGATTCAGAATACTTCCAAAAGGTTTCTCGAACCAATTACACTGACCAACAATGTAAAAAATCACCATAAATACCAATTGGCTCTTGCTTTCTAGATATAGTGAAATGTCATTTGTTATAGTCTATATTTTCAGTTCGGGGAAAAATTTTGTTTTCTGTAGTTGTCACACCTGTCAACTGACGAAACACAATGTTCTCGAGCTGTTTGTAGGTTATAAACATAATTACTTTTGCTGTGAAATTACAATTTCCTTTTCCTTTTTAACCCAAAAAAAGTGTTTTTAGGGGCGGTCAGATCCGACTCCACCTTACTATTCATGTCGCAGAAATCCACCTTACCTTTAGAGGGTTAAAACTACCAATAATCATTCCAAACAAACCTTTTTATAATCAGTTATTTCAATCATTACAACATTAAAAATCCTTTACTGTTGAGGTGAGCATATAGGTCGGTTTTCGGTAAGTTCGAGGCGTAATGACCCTACGCAATTTGAAAACCAAGAATTTTTTTCCGCGCTCCAAACAAAAGGCCCATCGCCTTGATTTTGAGGAAAACGATGATAAACCATAGACATGAGTCAAGCGGAATTGAGTCAAGCAGAACTTCCAGACTGCAGCAATGAAATCTTCTCCACCATGATGTCAGGGTCTCACATTACAGACAACGTCAGAGTGACCTGCTTCCTTTTTTTGCGGAGAAAAACAATCTTGCTGTTTGCTGCCAGGTTAATGCCTTGGTGAAATGTCTGAATTTGAACCATGATCCAACTGAATGGAGGCTATTCATAAACTTTTCCAAGCTTAGTTTGAAAGCTGTATTACTTCACAACTGTATGAGAGACGTCCCAGAACTCACTTACAAGAGGTAAGCCAAAACGATCTCATAAAGCCACCACATGATTCTCTTCAGACCCAAAGTTCTAAGACTTCAAAATTGATAGGAGAATCATAAATTTTAAACTCTTATAATGTAACTGTCATTAAAAAAAATCAAATGGACTTTCAATGTTGCTGGCATATATAGTTAAAATGTATCGTTTTCTCTTAATCCGTTAAAATAAAATACTTCCATCTATTATATGTGATAAAACAGAAACTAGAGTTAATAAAAATGTTTCTTTATCATATTCGTTTTTCTCAAGCCAGACTTAGTGAGATTTGACTTATGAAGTGAAGGAAACATTAAAAAAAAATTGTTGTAGGTCAGTGTTTTGAAATAATTCCGCAGAAAGAAATTTATAAAAAAATGTAAGATCTAAGTAATAACTAATAATTTTAATTTGAATAAAAACATAGTGTCATATTGAAAAATAGAAACAATATTAATTATTTTTGTAAGCAGGTGTCTAAAATCATTTTATATACCATATATATATTTTAAATTTATTTCGTCCATCCACAGAGAGAATGAACTTTTTTAAATAATGGAGAAAATAAATTATTAAAAGTAAAATTTCATATTGTAATGTATAAAATATTGATTTTTTAGATTTATTATGAACATTCTCCATTGTTTTGTTTATAACGGAAGAATCCGCCTTTGTAGTTGGTTTATGGAAATATATATATAAAATTAAAATTAATTTCGTATTTTAGCCAAAGGATTTTAATTTGTTATCGAAACATTTTAAAGCTATACTATCAGTAGCACTTTTGTTTGTTATTCTTTTCAAATTATGTGTTCGTATACTCTGGTAAAAGGAATCTTTATGTAAGAAGTAGCGTCTTCAATAATGTATGGAAGAAATTTTTTATGGGAGTAAGGTTATATTGTTAGCATGAGTTAAGAAAAACAGAGCTATTTTCAAACAATTGTCCGTACTTTAACAACATTAGGTACTCTGGGCGAGCAAGAAGTATTTCAAAAGATTTTGTTATGATATCTGAAAATCCCGAGGTGCTAGTCAGTTATCGTCACAGATCGGATAGCAACTTGATTTAAGGATAAGTGATAGGGATATGGATTTAGGGATAGGGTAATCAGACCCATGTTTAGCGTGTATCAAACTCCTGTGATTTGGGCGATGATATAATATAATTTTAACACAATGTGTGACATCCAGCAACTTCGTATAACGACGGATTTTTTCGATGCGCTATTTTTTTGAATTTCAACATTATCTTTGTTTTCGACTCATTTTGTGTGACATTTTCGATCCTTCCCGACACTATAAGTTAATTTCAGGAATTCAGCAGCCTAAATTCTTGAAATAGTACAAACACTAGTTAGAAGTATGTAAATTGATACTTTGGTAAAATTGATTAAATTATATTCATAATATGATTATTTTTAATAAAAGTTTTTTTCCATCGGCTGTATACGTATCAAATTTAGGTAGATACTGCCCTTTCCCTTTTTATATCATTTTATATGTCTTGCATTATCGGATCAATTTGTTTTTGGATCAGTGGAGATACATCAACAAACTATAACACAACCAGGATATTGGATATTGGATTTGGAAAAAGTCACTGAAGATTCTGAACTTCTGAAACTGAAACGTTCAAACTTCAAACGTCCAAACTGAAACGTCTACAATCAACATATATCTGTCAGTAATATCAATTTCCATTGCACAACTTTCACTTATGTCACAACTACTTGCAACTTGAGAAGCTAAATCTTATTTAGTCGAAATATTCCTTCTTTTGGATTATAATTTAACTATATTCTTTTAAGTGGCTACATCACTGTGATATTATTATTATTATAGTCCATTCTTTCTAATCTTCATGTATTTTCCATTCAATTATTCTTATTATCGTACTTTCTCTTTTGGTCTTCTCCTGGTCTCCCATACCTATGACTGCTATGACTACCTATTACTAGTGTTACGATACAAAAATTTAATTATTCTGGCGAAAATATATTTGCGGCAACGGTTGTACGCTCCGAGTATTCTAATTGTTGTTTTGGACATGTTTAGCTCTCCACGACTCTCGAAGGGGAATAAAAGGAACAAAGGGCAGCTAGACACTGTCTTTAGTAAGTCTTTTTTGTCAGATCTTTGGTGAATCTCTTGGGTAGTTCTTCAGATTACTGATGTAGAGTAAAATCTATAATAAACGTTTGAAACATTATAAAGCTACAAGTGTATAATTTAAAATCCTTGTATTTTCAAAATGTTTCACGAAAAACCAACTGCAGAATCCATAAATATTATTAAAAGTATAATAACTATAATAATTAAAAACTATTTATTAAGTCCTGAATTATATAAATTGTTTATGTGTTTTTATCCAACAGAAAGCTTTAATAAGAAATAAAATTAAAAAATATATTTTAATTTTATTTTGAAATATATAGAGAACTTTATGAATAAATAAGTAAGCCATAAATAAAATTAACTAACTTTAAAATAAAAATAAATTAATTAAAAAAATAATTTATACCAGGTTTATAAATAATAGATAAAATATAAATGAAGGTTCAACTTAATTTCTTTAAAATGTTCAGCAAAATGAACGAAAAATTCCCACAATCTAAAAATACTTCCTCGAAAATAAATTAGAGGAAAAAAAAGGTTTTATTTCAATGATTTGGTCGCCATTAGCGACACGTCTTGCGTTCGCCCACATTTCCAAAACTTCCCGAATACCCTCGAACTGCCGCAATAATCTACATAATCTCGGAAAACGCGTACGTCACCAAAACTGACGACTTAACGACCCACTTAATCTGCTTCTTTTGTCCCCCCAAATCTATTCCGCGTTACTTCCTTTATCAAAATTTCAAATGCTGCTATTCTCTAGAAGAAAGACTGTTCCCTTATTACTCGGTGTATTTTATTTTGATAAATGCTTTCCTTACGTGAAGCCTGAGTTGTCGGAAAATGTTTGCCAATCCCTTGTAATATATCAAAAAAATTATCTACCACAAAAACGAAATTGCCTTTAACTAAGACAGTGTGTTAGGTTATGTAGTTTATCTGAGCCTGTTAAAAGCAGAGCGAAATATTTTAAAATATGCTTCAAAAATTCAATTGTTACAGAAAGTGAGATGTTCTAAATAAAATGCCTGTAAATATTAAAATGATAAAGCCCATGCTTAATCTTGTATGAATTATAATTTCACTTAGGAAACTGTTTTTATGCGATGGACTCGTTTTTGAGCAGAGGCAGATTCAAATTTTCTAATATTTTTTCTCTTATTAACTACATTTATATTATAACCAGCATTCAACCCATTGCTTGTTACGACTTTTATATTTGTAAACTTTCTTTATGGACGAACTCTAATCAATAATATGTATGGGGTTGAAATTAGGTGCTGTTTTGGTTCGGACAATCTTTATTATTTCTTATCCATAATGGTATGTGTATCAAACATAGACAATAAAAACTTAATGTTATTGTAAAGTATCTTTACAATAATGTAATAATGTTTAGTTTTATTTTATTAATATTATCTGAAGGAGGTATCATTGTTAGGAATAATCATTACGTATATGTATATGTAAGACATATACGTACATATGAGACTGTTCCCTTATTACTCGGTGTATTCTATTTTGATAAATGCTTTCCTTACGTGAAGCCTGAGTTGTCGGAAAATCTTTGCCAATCCCTTGTAATATATCAAAAAAATTATCTACCACAAAAATTAAATTGCCTTTAACTAAGACAGTGCGTTAGGTTATTTACTTTATCTGAACCTGTTAAAAGTAGAGCGAAATATTTTAAAATATGCTTCAAAAATTCAATTGTTACAGAAAGTGAGATGTTCTAAATAAAATGCCTGTAAATATTAAAATGATAAAGCCCATGCTTAATCTTGTATGAATTATAATTTCACTTAGGAAACTGTTCTTATGTGATGGACTCGTTTTTGAGCAGAGGCAGATTCAAATTTTCTAATATTTTTTCTTTTATATTTGTAAACTTTCTATATGGACGAACTCTAATCAATAATATGTATGGGGTTGAAATTAGGTGCTGTTTTGGTTCGGTCAATCTTTATTATTTCTTATCCATAATGGTATGTGTATCAAACATAGACAATAAAAACTTAACGTTATTGTAAAGTATCTTTACAATAATGTAATAATATTTAGTTTTATTTTATAAATATTATCTGAAGGAGGTATCATTGTTAGGAATAATCATTATATTAAACGAGCTAAATATGTGCTCATAAATGTATCTCTTTGATTATGGAAACTAATTTTTATCATGATATAAAGAATGTTCCAATAGGAATGCCGGTTTTGAGTTTTAAATAAAACATATATTTGTGTGGCTTAAGTTTGAAACATTTATTGAATAATAAAGTACACATCATGAGGTTATGAATGAAATAAGACATTGGACAAATGACCGCCTTAGCCTTGCTGGCCTAGACGTGCTTTTTTCATGAAATTTTCAAGGACTATTGCGCATAAATTTGGCAATATTTCAGTGATAGAGCGTTGAATTTCGTTTTTTAAAGCTTTAATCGTTGTGGGTTTGTTCACATAAACTTATGACTTTAAAAAACCCCAAAGAAAAAGTCCATAGGAGTTAAATCGCATGATCTGGGAGGCCAATGCCGATCTCCAAAAAGAGAAATAACACAACTAGGAAATCGTGCAATAATAACTAGGACTCGTGCAGTAATTCAACAGTTTCTCTGGCTGAATGGCATGTTGCACCGTCCTGCTGAAACCACATGCTGTTGAGATCCATATTTTGCAATTTTGATACAAAAAAGTTAGTTAACATTTTACGATAACGAACACCATTCACGGTCAATGCTTGACCGTGTCAACTGCATTTTCGAAGAAAAATGGCCCGATGATGCCTCCAGCCCAAAATGCACACCAAACAGTAACTCTTTTTGCATGCATGCATCTGTTTCTCAACAATTACTCGTGGATTTTCGGAACACAAAATGCGACAATTTTGTCGATTAACGAAGCCATCAAGATGAAAATGTACTTCATTACTAAATATGAAGAAAGTCACCATCCAATTGTCATTGTTCCAAAATCTAATTAACAAACGCTCTTCGTTGTCCATGGTCTTCCGGCTTTAGCTCATGAGTCAATTGAACTTTGTACGCATGAAGTTTCTTTGGAAGAAATCTTGTGTTAAATTCGATGCATAGTGGTTGTGAAAACACCAATTTCCTGAGCTCTATGCCGAATTAATATGGTTGGACTTTCCTCAACATTTGTACGCACTGCTGCGATATTTTCCGTCGAGCGACCAAGACGAACGCGTGTTTCTGGTTTCACGTCATTAACAGACCACGTTTGCTCACATTTTTTTATTAATCTTCTCAGAGTGGCATCTTTTGGAGCATTCCGATTGCCCATCGTGGCTAACTGTGGCTGCAAAACTTTCACCACTTTGATAGTAATTTTACACAATGAGAATTCATTGCTGGTTATTGTAGCGCTCCATTTTATTTAAACTCCTGCTGTCTACTAATGAACGGCCATTTTTTTTTAATATCAAATCAGGTCACCACAGATGGCGCGCAATTCAAAACCGACGTTCTTATTGGAACACCCTTAATGACGGTAAAATCTCATTTCATTATTCTCCCACTGATTCATCATTTTCTCATTGATTCTCACACTGATTAAATGAAAAAAAGACGAACAATGGAAAATGCAGGGAGTACTTTGGACAGGGTCGAGTACACTGAGCTCTGCAAAACTCTAGGAAAACGCATCAGAGTGGAGACGCGCCGATTCAACATGCAACTAGTGCAAAAAGCTCTGGAAGAAAATAAGGGAATTAACAAAGCTAAACAGAAGCTGAAAAAGAAAAGTTACAGTTACACAGTTATATGAAGATCAGAACCAATCAAAGATAACAATACCCACGGAAAAACAAATGCCAGATATAATAGTGGAAGAAGTGACAAATGCTATAATTGATGAAAACGGCAAGGCTCCAGGAAATAACAGTAACTGTTGAAATGCTAAAAGCTGGTGGTCGGATTTTACATAAAAAACTGGCCAAATTGTACTCAAAATGTACTCTTACTCTTACTTAACCAGGGGATAGACAAAGCATATGCAAACCTATTAGGATCGATATAAGATGGAGCTACAGCGACAATGCACCTTGATGATCTTGAAGTTGGAACTAATGTACATGTAGATGTGCGGCAGGATGACGCAATATCGCCTATTCCTTCTCGATATGCCTTGAAGAAGTATTCCATAATGTGGATTGGGAACAGGACGGTGCAAAAGATCAATGGTGCAAACTTAAACCATCTTAGATTTGCAGATGATATTGCTCTCCTTTCATAAAACCCAAAGAAGTTGCAAAGAAGTATACAAGAGTTGCAAAGGACTGGCGAACTATTTGGCTTAAAAATAAACCTGAAAAAGAGTCAGGTTAATTTCAATAAATTTGCTAAGGAGAGAAGAATTTAAGTTTTAGGAAGGGATTTGGAGATTGTAGGCTTGTTTATATATTTTGGGCAGAGTATTTCAATGGAGAGGGATATCGCACAGGATATTAAATGTGACTGACAGGCATTTGGCAGGCTCAACATAGTGTTGAAGAGTAAGCTCCCACTTTGGCTGAAAAGAAAAGTTTTCGATCAGTGCGCTGTGTCCGTTATGACATACGGAAGTGAAACCTGAACACTCAAATCGCAATCAATTCAGAAACTTCGGATAGCACAGAGGGGAATGGAAAAATGTATGCTTGGCATTACAAGACGAGACAGAAAGCCAGGGACATAAATCAGAGAACAAACAAAAGTGTGTGAAATTATTGGAAGAGTAAATCAATTAAAAGGGTGATGGGCCAGCCATATTACGAGGCGATGGGACGACAGATGGACCAAGGCAATCCTGGAGTAGATACCCTTTGATTGCAAACGTACTTGATACCCCTTGATCGCCCGATGGACTGATGACATCGTTAAGTACATTGGACATTTGAACGACACTATTCTCGAAACATAATGCCATTAGTTCCTCTTCAAGATAAAATTAAACTTACTAGATGATCACTTATAGTTATCATTGTGCCTCATTTTAAAGTTAACATTCTCACTGGATAACGATTTATTTTAAATAAATTAAGAATTAATATAATTATTCTCTATTAATCAGAAAAAAATTATTTCCATTAACAATATAAGAACGGAGCATATTCATAGGCTAGGAAGACTTTCCAAATCGTTTTAGCTTTGCTGTAGTATCTGTAGTGTAGTGGATTATAAATGCCTTGACAATGAATACAACGATAACGATAAATATCTAAGAATATTCTGTGTTATCCCGATAAAGGTCTCTTTTACGCTAAAGTTTAGTTGATCAAAAACATTTGTCAGTTGAGATTTGAGAACCCTATTTTATAAGAGACGAGAGCCTCCAAACTGGAACAACATTTGATATGGTATATGATGTACGAGAATAGAAAAAGTGAAGTAATATTTTTAATAAATACGTATAATTTTCAAAGCTTGGTTGGTTTAATTAATGTTTGGAACGTGTTTTTGCATGCAGATGTTATGGTTTTGTTCGTTTATATAATAACGAGCCACATGTATTATAAAAGTAATATACAGTGGACATATATTTTCATAAAACATTTCATATTAACAATAGGCGATATATTTTAATACTCCAATTCCAGATGAAGCTTTTAAATATTTAATTAATAAACTTTTGAAGAGAATTGCAAAATCCAGTACGGTAAGTAAAACTCTAAAACTCTGACAATATACAAATTCCACAGAATTCTCGCAGACTTTCTCTAGTTTCTTATTTAATTACCTTTGTGGAGCTCACAAAGGCAGGGGCTCAATCATGACAGTCAGGACAATCAATATACTAGTTTCTAAGTTGTCCTTTAAGTAACGCTAGTTTTGTTATTTTTAAAACAATAGAAAAAAATTAATTTCGTGTGATGATTGAGCATTGATTTTTGATAAAGAAAAATATTGTTGATCAAAACAATGGTTTGATAAAAATTACATTCAAACAACAATCGAACATGGCCGTACAAGCACGGATGATGCTAAACATCAGAATGTAACATAAATGCAGAAAAATTCACAAAATTATTTCGCAAAACCGTAAAGTAAAGCTGCTGGAGATAGCTGATATCATGAAGATACTGGAAGAAAGTGTTTACATCAGGTTGCATAAACATTTGTGAATGCTTCAATTGATATCGAAATAAGAATCGCGTTTGCTCACAGCGGGTCAAAAGCAACAACGTATTGATGATTCTGAGCAATGTTTGGAGCAGTTTATGCGAAATAAAAAGGATTTTTTCATGCGGTGTGCATGATCATGGATCATGGATCAGGGAAACCTAGATCCATCATTACATTCCGGAGTCAAATCGACAGACACCTGAGTGAACCGCCGCCGGTGAAAGCCATCCTAAGCGATCAAAAACAATCATCGGCAGGCAATGTTATGGCCTCTGTATTTTGTGATGCGCGTGGGATATTGTTCATAGAATATCTTGAGAAAGATAAAAGCATCAATAATGAATATTACATAGCATTATTGAAGGACGATATCGCAAAAAAGACCTTAAATGAACAAAAAAAGTGCTGTTTTACCGCACTATGTTGCAAATGCACCGTGTCATAAATCGTTGACACCAATGGCTAAATTGCATAAATTGCACTTCAAATTGCTTCTCCATCCACCGTCTTCTCCATACCAGGCCCCCAGCGACTATTTCCTGTTCTTAGATTTTAAAAAATTCTCACTGGAAAAAAATTTCGCTCCAATAAAGAGGTAACTGCCGAAACTGAAGAATATTTTGAAGACAAAGAGAAATCGTTCTATAAAAAAGGTGTAGAAATGTTACAAAGGTTTGGAATGATTGTATTGCTCTTCAAAGAGAATATATTGATAAACAAAGTCAAACTTTGCAAAAAAAAGTTTTATTTGTTACACCAGAGACTGATTGACCGAAGTGTTATGATGTACGAGAATAGAGAAAGAGAAGTAATATATTTATTAAATAGGTATAATTTTCAAAGCTTGGCTGGTTTAATTAATGTTTGGAACGTGTTGGAAAATGTTTCTAAATCATTTCGGTTGTCGATTCGTTCATTCTGTGAAGAGTTACGACGTTTCGCCAAAATCTCATTTGCGCTCGGTCTCGGCAGTCGCCGGCAAGCTATAACATCGAGCGCAACGACCCGCAACGACGTGCACATCAGTTGGACTCTTCAGTCGAAGCGGACAACACCTGAAAATGCCAAATGAGATTTTGGCGAAACGTCGTAACTCTCCACAGAAAGGGAGAAAGAACGTATCGACACCGGGAATGATTTAGAAACATTATCTACCATCCGTAAAAATATTACATATATATAAAAGCTAAGGAAGTTCACCCGTGCTCCCTGTCGTGCTTTGCCATTCCTTCATCCGCCAGCAAGCGTCTCCGAAGAACTGTTGCTGGCCTTAAGTCGTCATGAGTTGAAAAGACATTCAGAGCTTCATTGGCGAGGCTTACGTTATTTGGGACTGAAAACTGTAAATTGTATATTGAAAATCTATTATAGATGACATTTTTGACGTTTAGTGTCATTTAAACCCCTAGACATTTGAAGAAGGAAAAACCAAAAAGAAAAAGCATATCCGGGTATCAAATCATTCCGGGTGTCGATCCGTTGATTCTGTGAAGAGTCACGACGTTTCGCCAAAATCGCATTTGTCATTTTCAAGTGTTGTCCGCTTCGACTGAAGAGTCCAACTGACGTGCACGGGTCGTGCTAGCTTTTATAGTCGGCCGGCGACTGCGGAAATTATATCGGGGTATTTCGGGACTATTTGCGGCGCTCGGCAATGCTGTCGGGCGTCCGTTTATTGATTTTTCTGCCTTACCGCCACATTGCCGCGTTTCTTCTTTTTTCAGAAGGGATTTCCATCTTTTGAAATGTTGCGAGCGTTGTTTCGCATATTTAGCTCACCTCTTTCTTCTATTTCAAGGGCCTCTCTGATTGTTCGGACCTTGTAGTTTTCAATATTCGCTATTTCTTTGGCTCCTTCAAAATTGTTATATCCTATTTGTAGATGGTGCTGGAACAGAGCAGAGGTGGTTTGTTTGTTTTTTAAGTCGTTTTTATGTTCTTGTATTCTGGCCCATATTCGTCTGTTGGAACAAGATATACTATATACCCCACGATTTTCCGATTTTTCGAAAGTCTAACTTTGTCCTTGGGGTTTTTAGGATGTTTGCAACAGTTTTGTGCCGCTTGTAGGCTGTTCTGATCTTATGTTTCCTGAATAGGCTGCCTATCCTATCTGTGATTCCTTTTACGTATTACCTCCTGATGGCGAATGGCCTTCCTGATACAATTTTCAGAATATCCATTTTGTCTAAGGGCTGTGGAAATTTTTGGTAGTTCCTCGCTTCGTGTATCTGGTTGTGCTTTCAGAAGGATCTGGAAATGAAGGTGTTCGCTACTCCTTGGATTTGAGAAAGATGATGATGGGATTTAGCGTTGAGGTATCGATCGGTGCGAGTTGGTTTCCTATATACTGTGTATTCGATTGTTCCAGAAAGTTTCCTTGTGATAAGGAGATCTAAAAATGGCAGTTTTCTATCCTGTTCGACTGCCACAGTGAACTGTATTCTGGGGTGGATTTCGTTTAACTGGGTTAGGAAGTTGTTTAGAAGTTTGTTTCTGTGAGGCCATATTACAAAGATATCATCCACGTAGCGTTTCCAAAGTTTAGGCTTTAAAGGAATGTTGTCCAATGCCTTTGTTTCGAAGTCGGTCATGAACATGTTGGCTATAACGGGTGATAAAGATGATCCCATTAGGGCACCGTCGGTTTGTCTGTAGCTGGTTGTAGCTGGTTAGGGCACCGTCGGTTTGTCTGTATCTGCTGGTTGAAAGAAAAGTATGTATTCTTCAAGCAGTGTTCGGAAAGTTCTCCCACAAACGGTGGAAAGTCTTCGTTCATCGAAATTAGGTTCAGGGCCTCGTCTATGGGGATACTTGGATACAGTGAGACAATGTCCAGCCTTGCCAGTGTGTCTGTATCCTCTAGTTGGAAATCTTTAATCATCCTTATCGAATTTTCTGAGTTTTGAACATAGGACTCCACAAGTTTGACGCTTGGTTGCATGATACTTGCTAGATATGTTTCCAAATTTTGTGTTGGAGAACCGAAGGCACTTACTATGGGCCTTAATGGTATTTCTGGTTTATGTATTTTGGGTAGACCTAAAGTTTAGGACATCAGCTTAATTTTTCCCTTGGAATTATTCTTCGTTCAATGTCCGGTTCTAGTTTCCTTGTTTTGATTTTACTTTTGGTCGTTTTTTGAAAATAGGTTATTGGATCTCTGTTCACTGGTTTATATGTCGTATACATGTAATTTATTCGTCATCTTTGCCATATACTCTTCGGTATTCATTATGACTTTGCGTTTCCTTTGTCCGCCGGTAATATAGTGATATCCTCGTTTCTTTTTAAACTTTCAAGCGCTCTGATTTCAGTTACCTATTGAGATAAAAAGTCGTCTAATGTCCGTTTGCTTTAACCGATTTTCCTCAATTTGGATTCATTTAAAAGGTAATTGCTGGGACAATCAGATAATCTGGGAGATACATTATTTAGTTCATAAATGAAACCGCGAGGTGGCGTTACATTCAACAATAGTTTTTTGAAGTTTTGTTCAGTTCTTTCAAATGGAATGGTACAGCTTTTACTACATGGTAAGAAAGGTAATTTAAAGAGGAATCGTCCAGTGAAAACCCGAAATCGATATCTATATATATATATATATATATATATATATATATATATATATATATATATATATATATATATATATATATATATATATATATAATAATATATAATAATAAGAATTTCAGTTTTAGGAAGGGATTTAGAGATTGTGGACAGCTTTGTATATCTTGGGCAGAGGATTTCCATGGAGGGGAATACCGCCCGGGAGGTGGAACGGCGTGTTAAATGTGGCTGGCAGGCATTTGGTAGGCTCAACATAGTGTTTAAGAGCAGACTCCCACTTTGCCTGAAAAGAAAAGTATTCGATCAGTGCGTTCTACCCGTTATGACATACGGAAGTGAAACCTGGACACTCACATCGCAATCAATTCAAAAACTTCGGCTGGCACAGAGGGGAATGGAAAGATGTATGCTTGGCATTACAAGACGAGACAGAAAGTCCTGCGCATGGATCAGGGAACAAACAAAAGTCTGTGACATCATTGGAAGAGTAAAACAGTTGAAATGGAGATGGGCAGGCCATATAGCGAGGCGATGAGACGACAGATGGACCAGGGCAATCCTGGAGTGGATACCGCTTGATCGCAAACGTCCGCGAAGAAGACCGAAAGCACGATGGACTGATGACATCGTTAAGTATATTGGACCCGAGTGGCAGAGGAAAGCCCAGGACCGTGAAGGTTGGAAGCATGCTGAAGAGGCCTTCATCCTGCAGTGGATCGATACTGGCTGATGATGATGATGATGATGATGATGATGATATATATATATATATATATATATATATATATATATATATATATATATATATATATATATATATATATATATATATATATAATAACCAACGTATTGTAATGTAACTTTCATAATACATGCCTTGTAAACAAGGCATGTATTATAAAAGTAATATACAGTGGACAAATATTTTCTTTAAAAAATCATATTAACACTAGACGATATATTTAAATATTCCGGTGAAGCTTTTAAATATTTAATTATTAAACTTTTCAAGAGAGTTGCAAAATGCCCAGCGGGCTAAAATTAAAACTATCAAACTCTGACAATATGCGAAGTTCTACAGAATATTCCTAGACTTCTCCAGTTCCTTATTTAATTACGTCTATGGGACTACAGTGATATCCTCAAAATACCTTTTTACACCCTCATTATGCTTTTGTTTTGATAAAATTAGTCGTAAAAGCAGCAATATAATATTTTAAGAAATCTTGTGAAAATTGACTTGAAAAGTATTGATCGTTGTAAATAATATGAATTATTACTCCTCAATTTTAACACGAATAATTCACTTATTTGCAATTGTAATTACATGTAGTATGTAGAATATACTAGTTTATTCAAATTGTTATACGAATATTTTCTCTTCTGGTCAGCTTTCTTTGTTTTAACACTTAACTAAACTAATTAAACCAACAAGTTTCCTGAAAACGACGGCAGAAGGACACTGCTTCGCCTCAACCTCGCTAATTATACAGATGTAGCATCTGCATGTACCAAATTATTTCGGAGTTACACCCATTTTTGTTGGTGATCATGGAGCCCGAATAAACATTTTTTCGAATGCAATAATTGAGACTTATCTTGTCTATTATTGTTGGGTCGATAAACAATTATTATTTTAGTTTAATTTCTATTTGTTTCTGAATTATTTACTCAAAGATTTTAGTCCTATAGAGCCCGAGAAAAGTCCAACTATTTCTTCTTCGGGGCTTATTAGCTTCACAGTATCGTCCACATAGGATTTTCAAACACCACCCATCGCTACTCCAACCATCTAGAACCCTTCTCAGAACAACTTTACCGTTGATATTATATTGATCCCCTAACCACGTCAAGGCCATTCTTGCATAGGTTCTTTATCAGGGAGATGAGGTGGTAAAATACTCCGATTTTCCTTAACACACCGCACAGTCAGCAAATTCAGACTGTCAAATGTCTTACTATATTTAACAAAACAGAAGTATGCTGTATATAATTTATAAATATATAATCATATAAGTATAATAATAAGGTATATAATTTTCTTGATTTTTTAATAACTATTCTGATGTTCAGAAAGTACGCGCGAGTTCTTTTACTCTTAACAAAACCAGTTTGGTTGGGAGGTAACTGCCAATTCATTTTTTAACCTTTAGAGGATAATACATTTTTCACTGGCATATGGCAACCATGGATAATTACCACGAAGAGGTGGTAATTATCATAAATGTCCCCTTTTTGTGACCTTTCGTATGAAATAGAATAAAAATTGAACGCGTATTTAGGTCATTTACAAATTTCCGATATTTTATTACAGATGTGAATTCTAATCTTCACCAGTCGCCTAACGATTTTTCAATGCACAGGACTTCAAATTTTAAGATATTAGATTTGTTTTCAGAGGAATGTGCAAGAAATCCCGGAGTAAACACCTTCGCAATAGTCTCTCTATTTATTTTCTCAATTTTATTTTTCAAATACTAACACGAAAAAGAAAATAGCACTGTCAAATACGCACTGCTCTCAAAATATTTTTTTTAAGTCATTATTAAAATGTGTGCACTAATTAGATTTGATTTTATTTGCGTTTTGTAATATGATTTTATTTGCGTTTTGTAATACCTGGATATGAAAAGTGATCCAACACCAAAATACCTGGGAATCACACTAGATCGCATCCTGACCTAGAAGCAGCACTGCACGAACACCAAAGGCCAAGGTTATAAGAACATAAGAATATGATCATGTTAGTAGAAAACTAACAAACAGATCCTGGTGCGCAAACCCGCACATATTGAGGACCCCGGCCATGGCTCTTTGCTTCTCCGCCGTAGAATATGCGGCACCAGTCTGCAGAGGGTAAACATATGCATCATGTATGTGTACGGCATGTTTGAGACCCATCCAAATAAAAAATCTATATTCGTTAGCCGGCCTAGCGCCGCCAAATGTACGTAGAGGTGTCGCTACAGATGAAGAGAGAGTAAAACAAGAGACAGGTCGCAAACATCTAGTGCACGGACACCAACTAGCACCGCAGCAACTAAAATCCAGAAAGAGCTTTATGAGGACACGAGCCCTGGAAAGGCCATCTGCTGCAGACCGTATTATAAGATGAGAAAACCAGCTAAACCATCCGAAGCACCAAGTCAGGGAGGAGAAGCGAACAACCTTACACAGTGTGGAGAACATTTAACGGATTGAGAGTGGGCATATCACGATACAAGACCAATTTGCAGAATTGCCACACTGTGTGAGGGCCAGGATCGCCAATACCTTCTGATTTGTGTGAATCTGGACCAACCCTGCACAATGGATGACAATAGGTTAGCGAGTGACAAAGCTGTATCGGCTACACTTCACTGGAAGAATATTGTTTGACCGAACATGGAAATGTGTAATAGTAATGGATTTTCCTACAAGTGAAGAAATAATTATTATATTATTAAATATTATTTACTATAATAAATAATATAATAAGCAAGTATAAACTTATTGTCTTAAAGAATTAATTAACTCCTAACGGTTCGTAGTTTAGTGGTCAAATATATGGAAGTACTAATTTTTTACACATTATAGCTACCAATTCTACTAAAATATATATTCATTTTGTTGATACAGCAAAAACGAATCTATTTCCCACTATATAAAAGTATAATAAACGTAGGACTCGATAGACACTGCACTCATGAGAAAAAGGCCTTTAATTTTGCAATTCAGAAGACAAAACAAAATCCTATAAATTTATTACGAATGCATTCAAATTGTTACCTTGTGTAATTGCTAAAGTTTTGACATCTAAAAAAAAACGAGTAAAAAAATGGATAATCATATATATGTGAAGTTTTGAAGGATCGTTTTGCCATGCCGGTTATAAAAAAAAATTGACTTGAGTATCAGCACCAGAACTATAAGAACACGTTTACAACGTAATAACCTATATGGTAGAGTAGCCAAGAAAGTTAAGTTTTTAAATAAACAGCATATAAAACAGCGGTTAAAATTTGCAAAAATGAACTGTAGTGAAGATTTCCAACATAACTGAAAAGGATAGTAATGTAAAATCAAAGTATGGTAATGGTATTTCATATGAAGGAGTAGATCAATATTTTAGATAAAAGAAAATATGACAAAAGAAATTGACTTATTAGTTTTAAGCTAAGATTTTCTAGGAAAACCAGGTCGTTATCTAGCGATCGTGATATATCCTGATGAAGCGAACGTAAGAAAACGGCCGTAAGAACGGGACCAGAAGCGTTAACTTAAAAAAAAGACGGTCAAAGAACAGTGCGCGAATTGCTGTGGAGAATAGACGATTTAGATATAGTATTATTACTATATTTGAAAGATAAGGAGTCATAAGAAGTGGAAAACTATCGTCTCGAGGAGAGTGAGATATTTAGAAATTGTCCTTCATAGGGTGCATTTCCATTTTTTTTTGTTTTAAGTAGGCTTTTCTATAGATTTTGCTCTTCATGTTATATAAAATTTAAAATATCGTCATCTTCGCTAGCCCAAATCACGTTTGCAATCATTTTACATTTCAAAATGGTCACCTCTATACGGGAAAAAACTTTCCACGACTGTTTGTCACCGCTATGTCATGCAAATGACGGCACCGCTTTTGACGTTACGCTCAGAACCATCGCTTTCTAGGAAACCAACGCCATGTGGTTTACATAGATCACGTTTTAGTGACGTCATCCATCGCTACCGTAGTCGCTTGATAAGCGGCCGTAATCGCTTGATAATCGTAGCTTTAGAGACAATTATGCTACCTTACGCTGAAGAGAACATGCATTTACAATGGCTCTACCATTTACTAACAAGACAATGATCCCAAATATATGACCCATACGGCGAAGCAGTGGTTCGAGAAGAAACATATTGAAGTATTAGAGTAGCTTTCATAGTCACCGGATCTAAAATCTATTCACCGAAGAAAGACAGTCGCCATAAACAGTGGCCAACGTGTGATCAGCACGTGTTATTTTAGCCAGAAACGCTGAGCGCCTCTCTCACACACCCCTGATTTTGTTTTCATTTGTTGAATTGCATTCGATTTATTAATCATTGTATTTTGTTTCCATAAAATGTTTGATAAGGACACAACTGATGAAGTTGTCGATATTAGCTATACCCCGCCCAAAAAGAGGAGTTCAAAGAGCAGTTTTTAATGCGGTCCTGTAAAGATCACGTGCAATATGCGTGAATATTTTTGGATTTAGTTTTTTTCTTCAATAAATGGGCTATAAATTCCATCGAGAACTTTTGGAAAAAGTTAAAATGACGTCTTCTTGATAAATAGCAAACAAGAAGACATTGTGGCAAGAACTTCAGTCAGCTTAATGTCATCCATTCTGTAGGCTTGGTCTAGATTCACACAAATCAGAAGGTGTTGGGGTTTCTGGACATCCCCACACTCACACAGTGTGGCATTTCTGCAAATTGGTCTTGCATCATGGTACGCCCACTCTCAATCGGTTAAGTGCTCTCCACACTGCATAAGGTTGTTCGCTGTGGAGTAGCAGCTTCTCCTCCCTGACCTGGTGGTTCGGGTGGTTCAGCTGGTTCTCCCATCTTACAATATGGTCTGCAGCAGATGTCCTTTCCAAGGGCCGTGTCCTTCTCATAAAGCTCTCTCTGAATTTTAGTCGCTGCGGTGCTGGTAGATATCCGTGCAATAGATGTCTAGGATCTGTTTCCTGTTTTACTCTCTCTTCATCTGCATCGACTCCCCTACGTATATTAGGCAGCGCTATGCCGGCTAATGGATATCGGTTTCCTATTGAGGTCGGTATTAGATATCACATATATCACGTGATGACAGGTGCGGTCTCGTTCAGTGTAATGTCGCCTTGCTTTGCATATGTTGACCCGCTCCAGACTGGTGCCGAATATTCTACGGCGGACAAGCATAGAGCCGTGGCCGAGGTCATAAATGTATGCGGGTTTACACCCCAGGATCTGTTGGTTGGTTTTCTGATTATGCTATTACGGGCGCTAATCTTAGCCTTGGTGTTTATGCAGTGCTGCTGCTAGGTCAGCATGCGATTTAGTGCGACTCCTAAGTATTTTGGTGCTGGATTTACTATTCATATCCAGGCATTACAAAACGCAAATAAAACAAAACCGCAACTAAAATCAAATTATAAAACACAAATAAAATCAAATCTAATTAATGCACATGTTTTATTAATGACTTTATCAAAAATATTAATATTTTGACAGGTTGGTATTTAGGAAATGAAATGGTAAAAATAAATGGAAAAACTCCTGCCAAGGTGTTGGATATCATCTTCGTCTGAAAACGAACCTAACATCTTAACTATCTCATGGAACATGGAAGCGAACAACACTTGATATTTTGCCGAAACGCCATGACCCCTCAGAGAACGAACGGATGGATACCCAGAATTAACTACGAATATTATGTACCATCCGTGAAAATATTCGATGTTCAATAACAATAATTAAAAATTATTCACTATAATTATCAACTATAATTTACCATTTTTTTAAGAATACTGTTATGCCTTACTGTTTATAAGACATATGAAGCTTATTGAAAAACAAAAAAAACTTCACAGAGAAGATTTATTAATTTGCTCATCAACACTTTTAATTATTATCATACTCATCGCAACATTTTAATTATTAATATCCATAGCTTGTACGCAGTAAACTGCGTACTCTCTAGTTTTTTAGGTGCGTAAGTAAATTACATAGTCGCGCAGAGAAAAGGAGCCCAAATTGAATTGAACCTGCATCGAAAAATTAACCGAAAGAGCTTATTGGTCAATTAAATAGTATCCGGTTATAGATTAATCTTTTTGTAATTCGAAAAATCCTGACAAATTATGTGAATCTCGAAAGGATGCAGAAAAAAAAATATTACAAATACCTATATATATATATATATATATATATATATATATATATATATATATATATATATATATATATATATATATATATATATATATATATATAATATTACTTTTAATTTTCCATTACAATTTTGTAATTATCTATTTCTTTATATAACCAATTTTTTAATTTCAGAAGTTATGTTGCTTATATGTTCCAGCGTGTTTTAATCTGTTTTTTTTATTTTGTTAAAATAAATGCATAACTGAATTGAACAAAAAAAATTAGACACAACAAACATAGTTTTTTCACAGTTCAAACTATAAATCCTCGAACAAAAATTCATTTCGCATTTCCTATAATTTAATTAATACTGCTTTATGCGTTGTTGCGTATTCACAAAACCCTTTGAAAAGTTCCAACTTTGCAATAATCCACATAATCTGGCAAACGCGTGTGATACCGAAACCGAAACCGATATCCTAACGCCCAACCAATTTGGTCTCTTTTATTCTCGCTTACACAGTCTGTCCAAAGGAAAAGGTAACTGATGTGAAATTAAATATCATAAGTTTTTTTTTTATTCAAGATTACATACACGTTACATAAAACACTGGCAAAATTATATTCAAAATACCTCAAAGAACAAAAAGTACCTGACTTATGGAAAAATGCAGAATTGATCCTTTTACATAAAAAAGGACCACAGGAGGATTTAAAGAACTACTGTCCATGTACGTAATGTACAAAGTATTCACTAGGATAATTCCTAAAAGAATATTAAAAAAAACTGAATAACGCACAACCAAGAGAACAAGCAGGATTCAGTACAATGGATCACATCCAGGTTGGACAGAAGGCCATAGAAAGGCAGAACGAATCACCATGCTACTGTGCTTGGCTTTTATCGACTACGAAAAAGCATCTGACTCCATCTCTAAGTATGCAGTAATGGATGCACTGCTTAGCCAAGGGGTAGATAGAGCATATGTAAACCTATTAGGATCAATATCTGATGGAGCTACAGCCACATTTCACCTTGATGATCTTGAAGTGGGAATTAATGTAGAACGAGGTGTACGGCAGGGTGACGCAATATCGTCTATTCTTCCGTAACTGGAGTATTCCGTAAATTGGATTGGGAACAGCATGGTATAAAGATCAATAGTGCAAACTTAACCCATCTTCTCCTTTCACAAGACCCAGACGAGCTGCAAAGACGCATACAAGAACTGCAAAGGACTGGTGAACCACTTGGTTTGAAAAAGAGTCAGGTTATATTCAATAACTTCGCTCAGGAGAGAAGAATTTCAGTTTTTGGAAGGGATTTGGAGATAGTGGACAGCTTTATATATCTTGAGCAAAGAATTTCAATGAAGTGGAATACCGCCCGGGAGGTGGAACAGCGTGTTAAATGTGGCTGGCAGGCATTTGGCAAGCTCAATATTGTGTTTAAAACCAAACTCCCACTTTGCCTGAAAAGAAAAGCCTTCGATCAATGCGTTCAACCCGTTATGACATACGGAAATGAAACCTGGACACTCACATCGCAATCAATTCAAAAACTTCGGGTAGCACAGAGGGGAATGGAAAGATGTATGCTTGGCATTACAAAACGAGACAGAAAGTCCTGCGCATGGATCAGGGAACAAACGAAAGTCTGTGACATCATTGGAAGAGTAAAGCGATTGAAATGGAGATGGACAGGCCATATAGCGAGACGATGGGATGACAGATGGACCAAGGCAATCCTGGAGTGGATACCGCTTGATCGCAAATGTCCGCGAAGAAGACCGAAAGCACGATGGATTGATGACATTGTTAAGAAAATTCGACCAGAGTGGCAGAGGAAGGGCCAGGACCGAGATAGTTGGAGATATGCTGAAGAGGCCTTCATCCTGCAGTGGATCGACACGGACTGATGATGATATATATATATATATATATATATATATATATATATATATATATATATATATATATATATATATATATTTTAATAAAGTTGTCTATACTAAACTCGAAACTCATCTAAAAGTTAAAGTGATTACATGTTTAGTGATAAATCTCTTTGGGTTTATTGTTTCACGCAGAAGATTCCAATAGAAAAGTGAAGCTTGCTTATACTATTTCAGAATTGTCTAACCAAAGAGCGTAATACGTAATTTTACACTAACTAGTAATCCTACCTATCTGAAATTACACTAATGGATCTTCTCTGATGTTTATATTCTTTAACACTTAAAAGACACATATTTCTCGTGCACCTATACTAAGGATTTTACTCTGCCTTTAATTATCACCTTCATGCCTACACTAACTTAACGGACCATTTCCTCTTAAGTCAGCTCACTAGAGATTGCTTGTTTGCAAAAAATTAAATACTGTACACGTTGGTATGCTATCTACAATATCTTCGTTTCTTCGCAAATTTTTGAATATGGTTAATATGATGGTTGCTATTTATATATCAAAAATAAAAAATAAAAGCAAATGTTTATCATTGAAAATGGTTTTATTAGTTTTTAAAATATTCTCCGTGATGATCACACACGATTGAATTCACTTTTGCATGCGTTTGAATCAATTTTCATAGCACTTTTTCCATTCCAATTGAGGTATCTCCAAAACATGCATCAACCACTCGCTACTTCTGGCGTTGAAAATCGTTGGTACTTTATCGCCAAAAGTCGAAATGAATATCGCTATCGTTATCCTTCTCAGTTGTACAAAAAATAAAAAAATTTATAACTTAATTTTTTTTAAAATAAGGCTTTTTAAAGTTCGCCAACTGGAATTCAAACCAGATTTTTCGCAGACAACCCTTTATCATCGTATTCGCAATAAAATTACCTTTTTTTTTTTAAAGATTTAGTTATTAAACACATGAGCATAAATTACTAGTATCGACTTATCTGTTTATACCTGCCAACCTAATAGTTACGCCAGGAAAAAAATTGACAACCTAACGTTTGCATATTCTACAGACTTCATACTTTCCATTGGTAGAAAATTTGTTTCTTAAACAAATGAGTACAATGTTAAAAAAAGATTTTTGAATGTTTAATCAATCATAGTCTGGCCAGGAATTTTTAGCCAACCCACTCGTGATATATTTTTCAACATATTAAATTTGATAAAAAATACTTTTTATGCATTAAACGGATGAGTGAAGATTGCTTTTAATTCGGATCTTAGACTATTAAAATAAACACTGTTATCTTTAAGAATTGATAGAACCAGATCTTCTTCATTGCTTGAATTGGCAAGTAGGTTCAAAACAAAACGCGGCTACAAAATAAACCTAACTAAATGTTACAACATACGTTTAATCATTGCTGAAAGATTTATGCCGATCTGATTCCATGACAAGTTAAATGTAGCTACTTTTCGCACATAAAGCAAGTTTGGGATATAAATAAAAAACGAGGAAACATGCGTCAGACTTCCTAAACTTACTTAGGGTACAGAAAAACTAACAGTTATTATATTGAGCTAAATATTGGAGGTTTGAGTAAAAAGTTAGAGACTTTAAATGAAATATTGACTGAAAATCGATTTATTTTTGGTCGTACTTACCTTTACATTGTACAACTCAGTACATTTTACTCAATAACTTCTAAACACTACGACTTGAAAATATTCTGTAAAATAATCCTCTGATCTGATGAAGATCTACTCATTTGATGTAAATTTCTTTCGAATCAGCCATTTCTTCATGTTTGGAAAAAGAAAAAAGTCGGAGGTGGTAAAGTCCGGACAATAAGGTGGTTGTATAATCAATTCGTGGAGCAAATTGATCAACTTGGCTGTTCCAACAGGGGTCGAAGGGGCAGCTGCATTGTCGTGGTAAAACAGCACTTTTTTCGAAATATTTGGACACTTTTTTTCAATTTCTAATAAAATTTGAGCGAGAATTCATTATAATATTCTCATATGATCGTCCAAATAGTCGTTGAAGATAATACCAGTCGAATCCCAGAAAGCGGTGGCCAAAACCTTCTTCACGAATCACGAATCTCCACAAAAACTCCTTTAGATAGCACTTTAGCACTTTAGTACACGTTTAAGTAGCGCCGTGAAATAAAATTCGTTTCCGTTTTTTGTCAGTAGTGAGCAAACGCTTCACCCATCGCGCTTTTTCATGCCCAAATGTTCGTATAAAATGTTCTGTACGCATTCGTCTAAGATGTCGATCATCTTAATAATCATGGATTTGTTGACCATTTCCTCAGTAGTAACTACAACGGGGTAACTTAGGTGGCGGACTACACCGTACTAGTTGAACAACATCAAAACTCAATAAACCTCTTATAAACCATAACATTTGAAGGGGCAGAGTTCCATAACACGTTTTAAACTTTCTACGGTTTGTGCGATGGTTATTACACGTAAAAAAGTGGCGTGTCATCAACATACGAAATTCAATTTTTCCCGTGATAGCAAAAGTACTGAATCTATTTTCGAGACATGTTTGAAGAAAGTCAAAGAAAAATAAATGCCATATTGGTCTAAAATTCGTAGAGCGTTACTAGATAGAAAGCTACGTTTCAGAAATCACCAACAACTTTTGCGATAGCACATCCATATACTGGGAAACTATCATCACTATCCTGGTCTATGTTGTTTAATTAAATTAATTTCAGAAAAATAACTGATAATGAAGGATAATTCATGTTTTATAAACGAACTGAATTTAATACGTGAACTTTCATCTAGTTGGATACCAGATTTACTCGATGTGAAGCTGAAAAACATTCAGTTCAAATTTGAAATAGACTTTTGTTTGTGTATTATTTCGGATAAAACGATATACAATAAAACGCAATACAATGCGAAATTTGCAGAAAATCTGGAGGAATAGGGACATAACACACAAAGGCACAAATAGTAAAAACCTTAAAGAACAAGACCTTAAACGCATTGATTATTTTGAACTTTAATATTGGAGGCGAATTCTTCCCATTCCGTGGTGTGCTGGGCGAACTAGTTAATGAACACGCAAGGCTATCCCAAATTTTTTATGGACGAATTAAACTCAGGGAGGGCAGTAACCTAAAAAGTTTGTACTGTAGAGACGGATGGAAGATTCTAGATCACGCTGCAGACCTCCAAAAAGATGGACATATCAAATTAAAACCTAACTTGTTCTCCCACCTCCCCAATATGCAATCAAGGAAAGCAAAAAAAAACTCTGGCGAGAAGTAGTTCGAATATGAACGGATTAGTTCGAATATGAAACGGATTGAGTTTCCATAGGTTGAAGCATTTAAAAATTATCGCCCGCTACAGGTAGAATTGTTTTGCGGTATACTGCGTAATTAATGACGAGGCAGTCGAAAACCTCGCTTCGTGCGGATCACTTGTCTCCATACCAAAAAGACTGATAGCGACCTAGCAGTCGACTCCACAGACAGTCCAGCTTAAGTAATCCCTCCGTTAGAAATATGTTTATTAGTTGGGCAGGCCCTGCTTAGGTTTTTTATATTTTTTTAAATGGTTTTAGGATTCAGACATTTTAGGATCCGGACATTTTAGACTCCAGACATTTTACACCCTGAACATTTTAGATATGAAACGTTTTAGTAACCAGATATTTTTGATACGGGGATTTATGGTACCAAACGTACGACTCTGTACATGTCAGTAACCGCCCATCTTAGTTACCGGACTTTTCAATAACTGGATTTTTAAAAAGCACCACAAAGAATAAAGGTCAGGCATTATTTTATTATTATTTTCACTATTATTACCCATTTATTATTAAATCACTATTTGTCTACCATCATTTTCTGATTCACGAACGTTCGATACATCGATCGATAGATTTTCATCTTTATCATGCCTAATTAAGTAGGGTGTAGGGTAGTTGTGCATCACTTTTAAATTTTCTTTTTTTTTGGTGTTATAATTATTTATTTTTTATTTATTTTTGTTTTAATTTGTCTCTAAACTTGTGCTTATGATGATTTTGCTTGTGCTTATGAGTTATGATAACTTTTACAATTACAGCTTAACGTGGATTCCACACCACAGTCATCGGCTACCAAAAACCGTGGTCAGAACCCCCCTCGGGCTATCAACCCTTGGTTCTGTACTTAATCATGGGCATCTCGAGAAGTACACCGACTGGCAAGTGACCAACGTAGAAAATCTCCCAGAAGGCATCCAGTCTTACCCGGCCTCGAACTTGTGTATTTAAAGGGTAATTCCTTGTCAGATTTTACACTCTTACCTAGAAACATTCACAGGCATTTAGAAAAAGTCCATGTCTAGCACCGGAATCGAACCCGTTCAACGCTAACTACCTTAGGCACCGCGGCTAACGTGGCTACATGGAACTACATGGAACTAAAAATAAAACTAAAGGTATATATAACTTTTTCATTTTAAAAAGTTTAAAATTTCAGTAATAAGATATATAGACTTCGAGAGAGAGCAAGAATTTAATCATATCACCTGTTGTTAAAACGTGTACCAAGTTATTCATAATGAAACTATGTATTAAGCGTAAATTACTTTTACATGTAACTAGCTGTTATAGATATAAACGAAACCAGATCGTCTAATAGCGAGAACACGTTCCAGACATTAATTAAGCAGCCAAGCTTTGAAAACTATTTAACGTCACACGTAATGTTCTTGTACATTATGTACCATATCAAATATTCTCCTAGATTAGAGGTTTTTGTCTCGGCAATATTTTGATTTACTTTTATGATGTCCCCAAAGAGGAATTAACGACCACAGAATTAATATAAAGGAAGTTATTATCAAAAGAGGGTGTACTGCTTACTAGAAATGCTATCTTTGGTATAAAGAATAGTGGCATTTTACATTTTGATTGAAGTGTGGCTCGGAATAAAACTGAACAAAGGAAGCCGATTAACTAGGACCCTATATCATAAAACATTACAGAAAATAACGAAGTCGAAATATAATATATATTATATATTATAATTTTTTCTTATTCATTTGTATAAGCATGTTGTTTAAAAAAATGATCGAATAATCTTATGCGGTATACCTTTTATAATAATACAATTATTCCTAAAGGGCAGAGAATCTCATTTCGAGTTGAAGTTGGGTGGTGAGGTTACCACGAGGTACCAGTATGTGTACTATAGACCATCGCTTCTCAATCGGGGGATCGCGTCCCCTGAACTCTTGAACGCAACCAGGAGTCGCGAATAATAAGATTTTCAATCTAACTAGCAATTCCAAAAGGCTCGTTAGAACTTTTCCTCGCGACAGCCATCTGACTTCAGTATGGAAAAACAGTGAGACGTATTTGGCTCCCATTTCTTCGCACAATGTGGAACAGACACAAGACAACAAGACCACTACAATGGTATCCAAAGGGGAAAAATAAGTCGTGCAACCCTAGAAAAACGTAGACAAAAAGGACACAGCGGGAGACTGGTACGTCACTTACGGAGATGGAATTCCTAGAAAGGGATATACGTAATTGGAAACAATTTACCAATACCCTATGCCCCAAATGGAAATAAAGGGTTTACTACTACAACTACTTGTAGAAAACAGAGAAGTAATACAAAATATTATTATTAAGGCCCTCTGTGAATGCTGTTTAACATAATATTTTTCAGGTTTCTCCGCAAATACTAGTTAGACAAGTGATGGAATACCATTGATGTTTTATAAACGGTAATAAATAATATATATCATTTTATATATTGTATGTGGTGACTTGAAATGGAAGGGTAATACGTCATCATTTTTTTGGTTAAAGATATTCTCCAAAACGGACAAAAAATAACAAAAACATTATGTTCCTTACGCTTTATTACGATTCTATAACGTAAAAAAGTTTAGTCGCATACGAAACTTTTTGCTTCGAACTAAGCTTCGACTTGCTGCCACACCTATCTTTTTCAGACTTACCACCTTCAGAATACACTCAGTTGTCATGCTTAAAAATTACACAGCAGATTGAAAATTTTCGGCAAATGACATTGTTAAATCTAATATGGATGCCTATTTGTAAAAACTTGAGAGCTAGTACAAATGAAAATAAAATCATAAATTATCATGTAAAATTTTTCAAAGTAAACGAATATATGTACATATATGTTAAATATGGCAAAATATTCTATAATGATGGTTATAATGGTCGTTAAGATGGACATCTGTGTTTTTGTGATGGTTTATTTCGAAACATTCTAGTACATGCATTTTGGTGTCCTTATTTTATATGTGTAAGATTTTAAAATCATTATTAAATGTATGTTTTTCTTTAATAAGATGTTCCGTGTACTTTGAGTCCATTTTGAAAAACGAAACGAAAGTATAACGTTAGCTTAAAAGAAATAGAAACATTGGGTGTGGAGACTGAAATAGCTTTAAAAGGTCAACCAACCGTCTGGTATGAATAAGAAATTTCATAGTGAAAATATTATCAAATCTGAGTTGTTTAAAACTACCAGAATTTTTAACTGGAACAAAAATGAACAGATACAATCCACAAAAAAAGCACAAGAAAACCAGTTAATATTAACAAAGGCAAAGAGACAAAGAGAACACAATGACTGTTGAATGAATGTTACGCAAAGAAAACTTTAGAATTTATAGGGAAAGGAGATTACGAAATTTTAAAAAAGATCCAATAGACAAATTCAAAAAACATATCAAACTCCAAATTGAAAACTTACCAAACATCATACCACAAAATGGTATTTTTAAAATAAACAATATGAACCCTCAATCACCTCAGCTCTACTCTCTTATCAAATTACACAAAGAAGAATACCCAGTCAGACCGGTAGTGTTATATATGTCGGCACCAGTATTCAAGATATCAACTTTTTTAATAAATATGACAAAAAAACAGTATTAAAAATTCTAATGAACTTATTAATAATATTAGAAATAATATTTAGAGAGAGAATAAAATTTAGAGATACCGAAAAATTGAAAACTTATATCTTTTGATGTCCAAATTTTATTTCAAAGCATACCGCCAGAAGACACGATCATCCTATTGGAGAATTTATTAATTAACAACAAAGTGAACCCGGTAGATGCAGCAGATATAATGAGCTTTTTAAGAACGTGTCTTGATCAAATTACTTGGCTTTCGAAGAGAACATTTACAACTGTAAAAAGGCTTAATTATGATCAGCCCAGTAAGCCCTTTACTTGCAGAAATTTTTATGAACAATATTGAGGAGATAATTTTCAAAAACAAAGTTAGTCAACAATGTTTATTACGCAATATGTTCATGACATTTTGACATGCTTCACGGGTACTAAGAAACAGTTGGATGCTTTGTTATTATATCTAAATTCCATCCATAAAAATATTATATTTATAGCCGAAATGGAGACCAACAGTTCAATACACTTTTTGGACCTAACGATGTTTAAAAATTCGAATAAGCATTCGTTTTTGATTTTCCATAAACCTTTTCATACTGATATTACGATTTACAATGCATCCAACCACCCACAACAACATAAACGGGCAACCTACAATAGCCTGATTGATGTTTTAATCAATGTTTCTCTAAATCTAGCCAAATACAATACAGAATTAAATTTAATTAAGTAAATTGCAAATTGTAAATAAAAAATATTGCAAATTGTAAATAAAAAATATTGCAAGTAATGTAAATAAAAACAGAAGCCTACCCTAGGATTAAAATTAAAGAATTTGGATTTAAAACTCTTTCTTATTATGGACATATATCTAAATTTTAAAAAACTATAAACAAAAAACGGGGAAAGACAATAAATCAGGCGTCTACCAAATGGATTGTGGCTCGTGTAATAAATTTTATATAGGACAAACAGGTAGATCATTTAAACTCAGAATCGCAGAACATAAGCGCAGCTATCTAAATAATAAAATGGACTGAAATGGAATATAAAGGTGCGCGGAATATCGCATTAAAGAAAAACATGCATTTAACCCACAACTGATATGGTGATATGGATGGGTGACCCACAAAAATTATATAATTATATTCAAACGTGTGTTTTATATTTTTGTCGAATTGATTAGATATATATTTTTATTAAAAAACTATAAAATACAAAAATTAAAATATTTTACTCTTCAGTATTAAAATATATAAAATATATTGTTGACAATATATTTTGTTGACATTTTAATAAGTGGCATTTTAATAGCGTTCATAATAAATATTATGAACGTAAAAAAAATTAAAAACATGAAATAACTCCCTCAAGACATAGTTTTGGCTATCTGGAATAAAAAAAAAACACAATAAATAAATATAAATTAAAAAAGGTAAAGGTAAGAGCCTTTCCACATGAGCGATTACAGATCGCGCGGAAGTCGCGCGGTTGTGGGACAGTTGAATCGCCAGGCATTTCACACGGACGAGCGCGGGTGAGGCTGTGCTCGTAAAATGCACTGTGCCAGTGGCGGAGCTTTGCCCAGTGTAAAAATGGACATTGATGAAGAAACAGCGTTCGCAATAGTGTTGCTGCGGTGAATTCGTAGAAAGCAAAGAAATATTCGCCAGAGTAGTTATTGAGTACATCCAATACTGAGATGTAGACTCTTGAAAGGACAATTCTACACTCTTTTTGAAGAACTAACTGCACACGAAGCAAAATTTTTCAACTATTATCGAATGTCGTTGCGTTCTTATAATGAACTATTGCACATTTTAAAAAGAGATATCACAGGAGACACAACCAACATGCGATTGTGTATCCCGCTAGAGGAAAGGTAAGTTTTTGTTCTTTTTTTAGTCTATTTTTTTTTTATTGTACCCACTTTCACCCTTGTTTCTTCGATATATAATTACCTAACGCTTGTCAAAATGAGCCAAAGATCGTACGATGTCATTCAAAAGTATGTGTACTTAAGACCATACAACATCCGTGAAAACTTCAACAAGGCAAGATTTATATATTATGACACACAAATATTTTTGTCTGTTGTATATTCACGAATAAAATAGTTATACAGCCAAAATTTTTTACTGCAAAAAATGCATTAGTCTACACAGAAACAACGAATATTCATTAATTATATGAACCATATGATGAGTGAGATATATCAGTATATGAAGGTGAATGTAGTGACACTTGTGTTGGAGATGATCCGGGATTGCCAGATGGAATATATCTTTGCCACTTCTTGATGGCGTGGAGAATTTCTGTCTTTACATCCAATTTATATTCATTGGGAACTTTTTTTAATTCACCGGCTAATGACATAAGAAATAATTTATCATCATCTGCTTCTTCTTCTTTTTTGTTAGCATTGTGTGCCATCCTTTTTGCCATAACTTGTAACAGGTGAAATTCGGCACTGTTGATGTCGTCTTTCTTACGTTTTATAGCACTGCCTGAACTTTCGCCATGTCTAATAGGCCGTTAACTATCTGCCACAGAAGAATTATCAGCGGATTGTTCTTCTATGTCATCTTCATATCGTGCTTCTTGCGGCTGCTCTTCCAGTTCTAGATTAGATACCGTTTCTTTGTTATTCATTGTTGGTTGAAGAAACGTGAAGCTATCGAAATAAATATATTTCTTTCTGCTGCATTTTCCAGAACCCGATTTCTTTTCCTTGCCTTGTAAATTACGTCCCTTTACGTAAGAATCTCTTAAATTCTTCCACTTCTTCTGAATCTGCCTTTCTGCAACCAAACAATAAACAATATAGTCCAATAATGCTAACACAAGCGCCGTAGAATCAATAGGTGACAATTCGCCTTTTTAGATTTATACTTATTTAGTTTCCACCCCTCTAACAGTACATAAAAAATTGTCCTTTCCGGAATCGATGCAATTTAAAATCTCCAGTTATTGAATTAATATGATTTTGTTTTGTTACAGATACCTGGGACGTGGCTGTACGTTTACAGATTTGCATTATTCCTATAGATTAAGAATATCGACTGTATCAAAAATTGTAAAAGAAGTTTGTTGTGCGATTTGGAGGAATATGAAACAGCAGTGTATTCCTAGGAAGTCAAAAGAAGATTGGTTCACAGTAGCTGCGGGTTTTGAGAAACATGCAAATTTTCTCAATTGTGTGGGAGCTATATACGGAAAACACATACTTTATTAAACCTACAGAAAGCGGTTCTCTTTTTTATAACTACAAGAATTACTTTTTCCTACTGCTATTAGCAGTTTGTGATTCTAATTACTTATTAACGTATGTAGACATTGCTTTATATGGAAAATGCTGCGATTCAACAATTTTCAAAAATTCAGTATTTTACAAGAAACTTACGGATAATTCTTTAAATATATCAGAAGATAAACCGTTGCCAGGCAGTGAAGATCCTGCCATGCCCTTTGTTTTAATTGGAGATGAAGGATTTGGTCTTTCGACAAAATTACTGAGACCATATGGAGGAAAGAAGAGATCTCTATGGAGAATTTCCATAGACCCTTGAACGTTTCTCTTGATTTGGCGGAAGACATTATAAAGGCATGTTGTGTATGGCATAACTTTGTACGAATTCGAGATGGTTATAATTTTGAAGACACTAACAGTCGAAGGTTTTATTGACATGCCAAATAACCCCATACAAGGCAGAAGGGTAGCAAACAGTATTCGAGATATGTATACGAATTACTTCATGTCACCTTCAGGAGCGGTGTCTTGGCAGTTAAATAAAATTTGATTTTTATGCACAATTTATATGAATGTGTATAAAAATACATTATGTGTAACAAAATAAAAAATATTTGTTTTTTTTACTTACCAAATTCAATTTTGTCATGTGGAGAGATTTCATTAAATTCTGGGTTAAGTGCTTGACAAACTTCATTCCAGACATTGTTTTTTTTTTGTTTTATTCGCGTAATCGTTGCTTTTAGTGTTCCAAATAGCATCCCTGTTTTGGATTTCGCTAATGAACAAGTCCGTATCAAATAGACTCTGCATCGCGACTGCGTAACGGCACTGGTAAAAAGCGACTCTAGCAGCTCGTGTGAAGGAACAGATTTAAAACAATGGTCGGCTAAAAACCGCGCGGCAGCCAATCGCGCGATTTCTAGCTAGGTCCAGCAGGGCGAACGCGGCAACCGCCCGATTATTTTGCCGCGCGGCTCCGTGTGAAAGAGTGCATTTACTTTAACGTATTTGTGAAACTCGCGCGGTAGCAGCACGTCTATCGCGCGGTTGAAAACCGCTCGTGTGAAACGGCTCTAAAGTGTTAGGGTTAGAGGCGCATCAGCAACTAGGCTATTTAGCGACTGGACCTACAGCTTAACGTGGGTTCCGAACCACGGTCATCAGCTTCCGACAAACCCAGGTCAGCACACCCCTCGGGCTATAAACCCTTGGTTATGTGCCTACCCATAAGTCTATCAGGAAACCTACCGATTGGCGAGTGACGAACGTAGAACACTTCTCAGAAGGCATCCGGCCTTACCCAGCCTTTAACTGACGTGACTGAGGGGTAATTCGTAGTCGGATTTTACACTCTTGCCTAGAAACAATCACAAACATTTAGGAAGTAAACAGACAGAAGAAAGAAAGAAAAACAACCATCCGAGGGCTGGAATCGAACCAACTACCGCTCCAGTGCGGTTTCGGCACAGCAGCGGCAGACCGCTGTTCTTACCGTCCGTACCAACGCGACCGGCCTATAATATAAATTAAAAAGTCTGAAGTATTTGTACATTCTGTTTTTATTAAACTTTTAGTCTCTGCAATACAAGCATTTAACACTATTGATTCTATGGGATTTTCAAATACCTTTCCGGCCTGGCACATTGAACATTTCTATAGATATTTGTTATCATTGTGACATATGTAACAACGCCTTTTTTTGTCCATTGAAATAATGCAGCCTGAAGCTTCCGTAGTTATGCCAAAATGACATTTGATCGATGTCCGAAGATCTGTTGGAATTGTTTGTATTGTTGCCCTGTTTTATAAAAGATCCATCATGAGGTCTCCTCCAACGGAGATAATAAATGCTCGACGTTCTGTAAATACATTATTTGCGCTCTTATAGATAACACTTGCATTAACGCCCATTATATTGATCATTGTATAAATTAAAGTCAAGGGCCAACGCCTACTTCTACGACAAACATTATAACAGGCACATTTTTGGTCCAAACTACCTACCCCACCTTTTGTTGAATTATAGAAATCGATAGTCGATGTAATAAGGATAACATTATAACAGCTTTGCGTTTCTTAGGCATGTAAGACAAAATGGTGAAATCTTTTGTAAAGCCAAATATTGCTGATGAAACTGGGCGATCTTTATAAAGTAAAAATTCACTTGGTATTTCTCTTTTATTTTTACGCAGCGTTCCTGTATATGTCAAACCGATTTTTTTAGTTCTGTTGCAAGTTCTATTGACGAAAACCAGTTATCGCTGGTAATGTTACGGTTACTGTTTATAATTGGTTGAACAAATTGTAAAACATTCAAAGTTGGAACTGCCAATTTTCTTGGCTTAGGAGATATATCTTTGCTGGAATATATAAATACATTTAGTAAATAATATGTCTTTGCATAACAGAGACACATTATTTTTAATCCATATTTATTGGGTTTATTGGGCATATACATCTTGTATCTACATTTTCCCCTAAATCCAACAACCATCTCATCAACGGTCATGTACTCACCACAAGCATAATTTGACTGGGAATTGATAATCATGAGATTGAACAATCCTAATAGGAGCATGTTTAGCACCATTTCTTATTATTTCCTTTCTTGTGCTACTGTTATCAAATCTCAATACTGAACACAAAAAACAAAAACGTTTTAAAAATCATAGTAACACGAAATATATCACATCCCGTTAAATTCGTAGCCCACAGCGAACTTCTTCGTTAATGGATTTGAATGCGCCAGAGAAAATATGAAGACCTATAAAAACTTTCAGCTCAGTTTTTCCAATGTGATTCGTAAATTGACATGAGAAAGCTTGATTGCCATAAGAAGCTGCCAATTCAAATATTCGTTCGTTTGTATGCTGAACAATGATATCATGCATATCATCAAACAATAAATTCCAGCGGAGGGTTTTTAGACCACTTGTATTTATTCTTCTTAAAAAAGTATGGCTTATTTTTATCTATATTCCCTTCATCTCTATCGATTTCAGTTTTGTTATGGTTCTCTTTCATACTGTTTTGATCATACTCTGCCTCATCCGTCCGATCTAGCCGTCTCTTCTAGTTCATAATCACTCTCATGACTACGGCGTTTCAGCCTCCTGCAAAACTTCTGCGTCAGTAAAGGGTTTGTTTTTGTCCGTCATGTAAGAGTATTTAAAACTTCATATAAGGTATTACGGATCATATTTGACCGGAAGCCTGCACAGTTCACAAACGAGAAGTCCTTTACACAAAGTACAACTAGTGACTTAAAGTAATGGCCAAATTAGAAGAATTTATAGAACATCAATGATGACGTCATATATCCGGGTGATTGCCGGACGAATGTAAATTGGTCTGAGTCACTACTGACCTATCATACTAGTTAAGGGTTAATAATAATTTGAAAATCTTCACATAGAATATAAAGGTACCAAACTGGACAGATCTGGACAGGTCTTTCTTAACGACCAAATAGATTTCAACCATTTTCCTCTATTTGTCAACCATCCGAAAGAGCTACAGTGTAGCGATACACCTTTTTTTTAGAGAAAAATATAAGTAGAAATTAGACAACTTTGTTTTATTTATATAAAACACTAATAATATAGAGATAAGGTTATTTAAGCAAAATTTAATTAAGATATTTTTCAAAGATCTGATTAAGAATGTCTCATGCGTTCCCGCATATTTACAGAACTTTCTGAAAAGTACGTAGTTTGCAATAATCTACATAATCTCACAAACGCGCACACAAACGACACTGTCGACTTAACGAGCTATTTAATTTACTTGTTTTGTTTACTTCGTGCTATTTCCTCCATCAAAACTCCAAGTGGTACCATTTTCTTTACGAAATACTCTACTTATTATGAAGTTTGATTAAAGATTCCTTTACGTCAAGCCCCCGGTTGTTGGCGAATATTTAACAATCCCTCGTTATATAAAGGGGGAAATAAAAAATTGTCGAGACAAGCAAGAAACAGCTCGAAACTAGGGCAATATTTGAAACTGTGTACGATCTACGACGACACTTAGATTGACGTAAAATATATTTCAAGGTTTAGTTGGTTTAATTAATACCTAACACTAAGGAGGCGCCATTGTTTTATTTCTTTATAGAGAATGTTATTGCATTAAATGTTTATATACCGGAATTTTCTTAAGCGAAAAAGAAACGCAAATAGTTTATGTAAATGTTTATTTAGTCTATTATTTAGTTTATTTACAACTGATATTAAAAATTTATATAATTATTGCCAAACAAGGCAATAGGTTGTTTTTCACCTCTTATCCCATTTCAAGATATTCCTCAATGAAAGAAATCTGAAGGGAGTGGAATAAATTTTAGTCCGATGGTGTGATGTCCGATCAGTAAGGTTTATGAGCGAAATATCCAAATTGAAGCTCAAAAAATTTTGCCGTGCATTGTTATGATAAAACACAATGTCTTCACTGTTTGCTAATTCTGGCTGTTTTCTTTCAATTGCTGCTTTCATCCGAGTTAATTATATAAATTTGGTTGCATGGAAGAAATTCACTCTGTATGGGTTGAGGGGTTCAAGCTTGAGCTGAACTGATGACGGCTTAAGGCCACAAACCGTTTATTCAGGTAAAGAGTGTAAAAATTCAAAATTCTGTGGGAGATGTCGATGTATTAACTATGATACTAAAAATTGTAACACCGGCAGGCTGGAGAGTATAAAATGTAGGCTGGGTAGCGACAAGTTTCAGTTGGATCTTGATACACGTCGTGGATTATATGATATTAAGTAATGTCTGAATGATTGTGGCCTGTTCATATTTTTTTTCCTTTATTTGGGGTTTTCGCCACTATCTAAAACTCAAAAAATCAAAAATACCTGTTCTTATTTAAAGAAAGAATCACTGGGTAAAAACAAAAAACCAAACGGAGACAAATTTCTCAGTGATTCTTTTTTGTAATAAATTTGCCTAACGAACAAAATTTTAAAGATACAAAAATATTATAAAAAATTTCACAAACTTTTAACGTTAACGTTTCGGAGGGTACTCTCCCCCCGTTTTCAAAACTAAACTAAAAAATAAATTATATTAATTTGTAATATATAAAGCAACGAGTGAAAGTAAATATATTTTTTTGTATATGTCAACGATACTTACATTGACAATAATAGATTTTCATGACAGTGACATACTACCAAAAAATATATATAGGTAATGTTTACTGTGTGATTGTTTATTGTACTGATTGTGTATTCAAATATTTAAATGTTTTTAATTGTATTCTTTAGAATCGGGAACCATATTGAATTTAAATCTACCGAAGGCATAGCAATAGAATTATTGTTATTTAAATTAATTATAGCGGTTTCTTCTGTATTTTGTTACCGATTCTTGTAATACCGTTTTGGAATTATTCCAATTGATTTTATGACCCGATTCCCATGCGTGTTGACAAATTCTAGATTTATTAAAATCGCCCTTTCTAAGAAGGTTTTTAGAAACTCTTTTACTCTAATATCTAACGGTCTAGATGTCTCACCTATATAGAATTTGCCACATTTGCAAAGCAGGCATTGCATTGCAGGGAATTTTATAAACCACATTTTTGATATTTTGTTGTATATTGTTTGGTTTAGTCTTTGTTAATAGAGATCTAAGAGTATTTTTTGTTTTAAATGTCGTTCTTATGTTGTATTCATTTCCTACTCTTTTAATTGTGTCAGAAATACCGCGGATATAACGAATATGGTTCCCGATTCTAAAGAATACAATTAAACACATTTAAATATTTGAATACACAATCAGTACAATAACCAATCACACAGTAAACATTACTTATATATATTTTTTGGTAACATGTCACTGTCATGAAAATCTATTGTTGTCAATGTAAGCATCGTTGACATATACAGAAAATATATTTACTTTCACTCGTTACTTTATATATTACAAATTAATATAATTTATTTTTTAATTTAGTTTTGAAAACGGGTGGAGAGTACCTTTCCAAACGTTAATGTTAAAAGTTTGTAAATTTTTTTATAACATTTTTATTATTTACCCATTTTATTTATTTACCCAGTGAATTTAAATAAAAACAGGTTTTTTTGATATTTTTTGAGTTTTAGATAGTGGCGAAAAACCCAAATAAAGGAAAAAAAAATATATGATATTAAGTGCCCAACATATCTGACGTATTTAGAGAAAGAGGAGCAAAACAGTTAATATACTGATGTTCCTGAGTGGCAACTACAGAGTGAAGAGTGAATTTCTGGGACCTCGGGCATGTTGGGACTGGTGATCATCCATCAAAACGTACAGTCACTGAAAAATACGACGCCCGAAATATATGCCAATTGAAGAGGATGGAATGTAGATTCCAGATACTCCTCTTTACAGAACATTGCTTGAAAAAGAAGGAAGCTCCATATATATATATATATATATATATATATATATATATATATATATATATATATATATATATATATATATATATATATATATATATATATATATTGACAGATACAGGATTATTTATTTATATGCGAGAGAAGAAATGAAACATGGAGATGTATGTATATTCTGCTGTGAAGATGGAACTTTCAAAAATGAAATGGTAGTTTGTGGTTTCAATGTGGAGGGTTTTGTGGAGTTAGCTGCTGTTTTGGATGATGCTTACAAAGTGGTTATTGTGAGCCTGTATCGTGGGGGAGATGGTTCTGTTAATGGTTTTTTTTTGGATGTCATTCAACGGGTGCTCGAGTATCTACAAATATATTAATCTAAATATAGTATCATTTTTGCAGGGGATTTTAATTTAACTTCAAATATGGATTGTTCTAGTGTATATAATTCTAGAACAAGTAATGAAGCATATAAAGTATTTATTACACCAGTTTTAAATTTGTTAAAAGTTCCCACTAACTAAAATGTTGGATCACGAGAGTATACGAGAGTCGTGCAATGATAAACGTAATTGTTGGATCACGACAGTATACGAGAGTCGTGCGATGCTAAACGTTTGCTCCATTACAAAACAATAAAGGGGCAAGTTTCTAAACAATATTATAATCCATGCTGTAACATACCGAAACAAGTAATTGGGAAAGCAAAAAAAAATGTCAATTTATATCTAGGTCTAAGAGTAAAACAGGTGCTGCTAGGAAATTGGTAAAAAAATAACAGATGAGAATAAAAGTGTATTGGAGTGTTTTGTTTTGCAATACAGTGATTCTATTACAACCGTTAATAGTCTAAATAATGATTTTGTGGGTTTATGTTCAGATATGAGTCCGATTACAGCCTGTAACGCTTCTTCAGTTCCCTCTGCGACTCAGACAATATATTGGCACCGACAGATTGGCATGATGTTTGGAAAATAATAAAGGAATTAAAGAATAAAAAATCAGCCGGCGATGACAATCTTCCAATACAAATAATTAAAGAGATTGCAAACTATATATTTGACCGTTATCTTTTATTGTGAACCTCTGTTTTTCCAATGGTGCATATCCTGATTTATTGAAAATGCGCTTACAAAACCAGTATACGAAAAAGCCAAATTACATGAAGACAAAAACTACAGATCTATAACGATACTAAACAACGTTAATAAAATATTAGAGAAGGCATTTTATAAAAGATTGACAGGATTTTTAGAAAAGTACTATATAATTAGTAAGGAAAGGAAAGGGTTAGCGGCTAGAGGCTCATCAGCAACTAAGGTTATTTAGTGACTGGACCTACAGCGTAACATGGGTTCCGAACCACGGTCATCAGCTACCGACAAACCCAGGCCAGCACCCTCCTCAGGCTATCAACCCTTGGTTATGTGCCTACCCATAAGTCTATCAGAAAGCCAACCGACTGGCGAGTAACCAACGTAGAATACTTCGCAGAAGGAATCCGGCCTTACCCAGCTTTTAACTGGCGGCGTGACTGAGGGGTAATTCGTTGTCGGATTTTATACTCTTGCCTAGAAACAATCACAGACATTTAGGTATGGATGTGTGTGGGCGTGTGTGTATGTGTGTGAGTGTATATAAGTGTGTGTAGGGTAGGAAGTAAGACGGACAGAAGAATTAAAGAAAAACACCCATCCGAGCGCTGGAATCGAACCAGCTACCTTTGCCTAGCTAAAGCTACCAAAATGGCTTCAGAAAAGGAAAATCAACAACTAGGGCAATTTTTCAGGCAATCGCATACACATCTATACAATTTATTAAATGCTAAAAAAAGTACGATGACAATGTGCATTGATCTGTCTAAAGCTTTTGATAGTGTTAACTATGAAGTACTGTATACCAAATTGAGTAACTGTGGCATAAGAGGCAATGCTTTAAAACTAATTAAATCGTATTTAAAAAATCGTACACAACAGGTATTAACAAGGGATACTGATGACAGGGCCTTTCTCTCAGACGGGATACGTGTTAACAAGGGTGTGCCTCAGGGTTCGGTCTTGGGTCTGTTGTTGTTTGTACTATATATTAATGATATCACTAATGTGTTGAATGAACAATCACTTATGTATGCAGATGATCTAAACCTTATATTTAGTGAAAGAAGCAGTGCATGTAGGGTGTGCAAGGCTCTTGATCAGTATATTTCTGCTCACGATCTCCTCTTGAATGTATCAAAAATACAGTGCATTTTTTTTGAAAATCGTAAAAGGAATAGCATCAATTTTGTTTACAGCAATAATGTATTAAAACGACAGAATGTGCCTCTGTAATTGAATAGGTGATCGACAGGAGATTGGATTGGAGGGCCCATAATGAAAAACTTGCGTTGGATATATCAAGGTATTCGTATGCCTTGAAAGTTATTTCCAAAAATGTAGAGATAGTTGCAGCAATTTCGGCGTATCACGCATTCGTTCAGTCTAGAATAGCATACGGATTGGTGTTTTGCATGATTGATGCATCAGATTTCTGATTCAAAAAAGATGTATTCAAGCAATTTTCAAACGGAATTATAATGATAGTTATAGTTATATATTATTGTTAAAAAAAGAATTTTAACTTTGTTAGGCATGCATAATCATGATTTTTTTTATGTTGTTTATGTTTGTATATAACAAAAAGGAACTTTTTGACCAATTTCTAAATGAACATAAGTATAGTGTTATTTATTGATTAATTGAGTGTTTGAGTTTATTTTCTTTTTTATCTTTTGTAAGAATTATTTATTATGTTTATTATATTTATTATTTTATGTTCACAATGTTCCGTGCCAACATGGCAGTTACAAATGTACATTAATTGGGACAAATAAATCTTTATATATACATATATATATATATATATATATATATATATATATATATATATATATATATATATATATATATATATATATATATATATATATATATATATATATATACCGGGCAGATCCTGCCCTGAACAGATCCTGAATCTGAAGTTGATTCTAAGACATCAAAAACGGTACAATAAAAATCTCGTCTGTACATTTGTGGATTTCGAAAAAGCATATGATTCTATTGACCGCGAATCTTTATTCCGAATCTTGAAAGAACAAGGACTAGATCTGAAAACGCTGGCAATTATTAACGCAACGTTAACTAACACAAGGTCAAAAGTTAAATTCATGGGTGAGATCTCAGAGCCCTTCGAAATTAAAACTGGATTGAGACAAGGGGATGGACTCTCGCCACTCTTATTTAACTGTGTTCTAGAAAAAGTAATACAGGAGTGGCGTGAAAAAAAGTCGGCCCTGAATATTGACCAGCCCATTAAACTGGGGAAAACCAACATCAAAATTGATTGTCTGGCATTTGCTGATGATCTAGCAATTTTAGCTCAAGATGTATTAACGGCACAGAAACAGATTGAAATCGTAAAAGAAACAGCAGAAAAGGTAGGACTCCAAATATCCTTTGAAAAGACACAATACATGACCTGCAACAGACTAAGAACGCCATTTCTAAAAACAAAATATGGTAACATCAGACGAGTCTCTCAATTCAAATATTTGGGTGAAATAATCATGGAAAATGGGTTAGAAAAAGCGGCCAATAAGGGTAGATGTCAAAAAATGGAAACGGCATTGAGACTTACACAAAATATATACAACAAAAAATGCCTATCACAAAACACAAAACTGAGACATTACAACACAGTTATTAAGCCAGAATGTCTATATGCTGCAGAAACGCTCATTTTGAATAGAAAGAAGGACATCGAGGACATTGAAAAGAAGGAAAGAAAAATCGTAAGAAAAATCCTAGGCCCCAAACAAATAAATAGCACAACATACCGACTTTGGGAAAACAAAGAAATCAAACAATACACAGATATACATAGCGATATGAGAAAAAGAAGACTTAAGTTTTACGGACACATAAAACGGATGAATCCGAGTAGGTTAACTAGACAAATAGTCGAATTTTATGAAAACAGGAGTAGAGCTAAAGTAGAAATAATTAAATGGATTGCTGCAATTAAAGAGGACTTAAGATCAGCAAATATTACACAAAGTGAAATTCAGGATAGAGGCTGTTTCAGACACAAGGTTAATGTGTGGAAGGTTGGCCAGAGTGAAAAATGTAGGAAGACTGGAACAACTTGGTCTGACGAAAGGAAAAAAGCTCATAGCGAAAGAATGAAATTAGTATGGGCACAAAGGAAGGCTAACAACAACAAACGCCTCTAATTGTACTTCGCGTTGTCCACTAGGGCCCATACGTGAATAATAATATACATATCAAGTAGAAATATTTCCTTTAGCTACGGAACTAACTTCTAGTAAGGTTGTTTGTGATCAAATTATTCGAAAATGTCTTCATGAAAATTTAAGGAGGCGGAAATAAGTGAGATAGAAACTCTTTATAAGTGAAAGAAACATGTTAAAACGCCTGTCATTTGCCCAAACTTACATCCAAAATAGGGACAACTTTTGAAAAGCTATTATTTTCAATGATAAAAATTCAGTTTATTCAGATCGGAAGCGTTTTGTTTGGCGGAAATCCAAAACGGCTCTTCAGATTCAAAACCTCATCCCAAATATAAAACACGATGGAGGGAGCGTAATGGTATGGGGATGTATAGCAGCAACTGGGGGAGAAATTTTGAAGTTATTGAGGGGATCATGAATGCAGAAAGATATGTGGACGTGTTGTGTTGTAATTTGTTCGACAGTGTAGCAAAAAATTTTCGCGAATCACTTTATTGTTTCCAACTGGATAATGGTGTAAAGTATACGGCATAAAAATCGAAGGAGTGGTTGCTGTTTAATGTTAAAAAGATTGTTGAAACTCCTCAGTCAACTCACATTAACCCTATAGACAATCTGTGATATTTTTTGGACTCAAATCAGAAAAAAAATACTTTATGGGGCTGATTGACAATAAAGATAATAGCGCCCCGTTTCTCGAAATTGTTCATTTTCAGAAGGTAATAGAAAAATCCAATTCACGAAAAGATTTGCTGCAAACCAATTTTGGATTTTAGGGAGTTTCATTTCGCATTGAAGATGAATAAGTGTCGTTCCTCGGAAAACAAACTCAACTGTGTTGCCAGATCGAACGCCACCCCTCTCATTACTTTATTTATACACCTCGTATAATACTTGACAAAAAAAAGTTTTGATATATCATTTTACGGAGATGTAGCTAGAGCCAACTTCCTACTTAGTTGATAGTACTTCTATATGCAACTCGTTGTTATACACACAAATATAACTATAGTATCTTCATGCGAGAACACGTTCTAAACATTAATTGAATTAACTGAACTTTGAAAATTATTTTACGTTGTTCTGGGTATGCTCGTGGATCGTGTACTGTTTCATATATTGTCTTGGCTGTCTGGTTATCTCTTTGAAGCTTTCTAATTTCGAAATAGAAGAATTTTGAATAAAAATGACTTAATCCCAGTATTAATGGAAGGAAAATAAATGGAAAACATTGTCGGCATAGACAAAAAATCTTATTTGTTCTATACCCCAGAGGCTAAAAGCAATTATAGATGCCCTTTCTATGCAATTATTTTATCGCCCTTAATTGTGTCCTTAACTTACTTCAATTTATGTTATGTTCAAATATTTTTTGGCTTAATTTTTATTAAAAAATAAATTATTCAATAAAAATTTAAATATTTAAAAATGCTACACTGTGAATTTATATGAAAAAATTTGTTTAAACAATTAATTTTTAAAAGACTAGTCTATATCCGTTCATTAATAAATAAGTTAATGACAAAAATCTTATACAAATATTTTTTTACCGACTTTATTAGGAATATTTAATGATATTTAATTGCATTATTGTTATACGGTTAATAGAAATATTTAAATATTTTCTGTTATCAACGAAAACTGATGAAGGAGATGTAAGTTAACATTTCAAAAATATTTACTAATCCTACCTTTGTAACTTAACCAGTACCCCACACTAAGAAATGAAAAAGCATTTGATTTTTTTATAAATTGTTCGATATTATAATAAAATTACGAGAACACTTAAATATTCGCAAATCTTTACGATACATTTTAAAATCAATTGTCAACTTGGACTAAAATAACACTGAACAGTCGCTACTATGGAAACTACAGCGATGGGCAAAGCTAAGTTGATTCTTTTTTCACTTTTCGCCTAGTTGCCGTTGAATAAAAATAGTTACTGTCGTAGTGTGAAGATATTTCATTTTCGTATTTTCAAATAAATTATTCCAATAGTTTTTCTTAATTTATTTTAAGATATATATATATATATATATATATATATATATATATATATATATATATATATATATATATATATTATATATATATATATATATATATATATATATATATATATATATATATATATATATATATATATATATCTATGCGGTGTTAGAATTCTTTGGACTGCGTAAAATGAGACAACAGTGCTGAGTGTCATCAGACACCCAACCCCTGGGTTCCACAATCTCATGTGGAACACACAACAACCTGCGTCTCCGCCTAAATGAACATATTGTTGATTACTTGGCTGGGAACGGGCAATGAACAATAATAAATAAAGAAAAACATTTCGTAGGACATGTAAATAACTTAAACGTATTAACACAATATAAAAAAAGCTTCATATCGTCCAAGCTTATGATGATGTGGCCCAACTTCTAGACAAGGAGTAGTGTAGGTACAAAATCTTGACGGGTGACTGTAATACCCGAATCGGAAAAACAAGAACTGGTGAAAATGTAACTGGCCTCTATGGAAATGGTGAGCGGGACAATAGAGGTGACAGACTGATTGGCTTTGCTGAAGGACAAGACATCTATATTATGAATTCGTTTTATAAGAAAATAAAAAATGGACCTGAAAAAGTCCATCTGGACACACAAGTAAAATTGATTACATCATGCCAAACGATAAAACAATATTTTGCAATTTTACTGACCTAAACCATTTTAATGGTGACCACCGAAGTGACCACCTAATGGTACCATCAAAGATTAGGATAAACTGCCGAAAAGAGCGCGAAAGAATGATAAGATTAAAGAGGGGCAAAGTGGATTCTGGGTAACTACTGAAGAGAGGCAGCGATTTTGAGATTGCTTCGTCGTACCGCTTTGCTGCGTCGCAAGACCCAGAGGGAATGGAACTTACAGCCCAATATGAATATATAGCCAACAATGTGTTTGAAACGGCTTCTTCAATAGCACCAGAAAATAAATGTTTCAAACAGTCAAAAATCTTCTACGAGATCATTAATTTAATAAAAAAACGACGGACTTTCAAGAATGCAGGCAGTTTTTTCGGCAGGGTCGTGTACGTTATGTTTCGCAAAGCTATAAAAAAACCTTATTCGAGAGGAAATGCGTCGGTTCAACATGTAGTTATTGTAAAAAAACTCTGGAAAAAAACAGAGGACTTAACAAAGCTAAAGAAAGAAAAGGACGCAAATTTTTGCCTTAATGCGTGAGAATGGTACAGTGTATAGGAAGCGGACTGAAATGTTAAAGGGTGTTCGAATATGTTATTCAAAGTTATATAAGGTTCAGAACCAGTCAAAAACAACAATGCCCATTGAACAACAAATGCCGGATACCCTGGTGGAGGAAGAGACAAAGGTTATAAACTCTATGAAAAATGGCAAAGCTCCAGGAAAAGTTATTATAATTATTGAGCTGGTGGTTTGACTTTACATAAAACACTAGCCAAATTATACTCAAAACGCCTCAAAGAACAAAAAGTACCCAACCTATGGCAAAATGTAGAAGTGATTCTTTTACATAAAAAAGGAACACAGGAAAATTTAAAAAGCCACCGTCCAATAAGCCTCCTATCAGTTGTGTACAAAGTTTTTACCAAGATAATATTTAAAAGAATATTAAGAAAACTGATTGATGCACAATCAGGATTGAAAGTAAGGTTCAGAAATGGATTCAGTAGAATTGATCACATCCAGTTTCTACAACAGGCCTTTGAAAGACGCAACGAATACACTATGCCACTGTACTTGATTTTTATCGATTATGAAAATGCATTTGATTCTACTATAATAGATGCATTGCTTAACCAAGGTGTAGATAAAAGCCTATGTAAACCTACTAGGATCAATATTTGATGAGTTATAGCGACATTCCACCTTGATGATCTTAAGGATGGAATTAATGCAAAGCGGAACATACGGCAGGGTGACAATATTGTTTCTTCTTTTCTCAGCTTGCCTTAAAGAAATGTTCCGTAATCTGGATTAGGAGCAAGATGGAAAAAAGATCAATGGTACATAGTTAAATAATCTTAGAATCGCAGATGATATGGTTCTTTTTCACAAAACCCAGAGACGCTGCAAAGGCATACACAAATTCTACAAACGGCTGGAGAACCATTTGGCTTGAAAATAAACCAGAAGAAGAGTGTTCATGTTCAATAAATTTGGACAAAAGAATTTCTATTTTAGGAAAGGATTTGGAAGTTGTAGATTAGCTAGTTGTAGACTAGCATGTATTTGGCTGGCTCAACATAGTGCTTAAGAACAAACTACCACTTTGCCTGAAGAGAAAAGTTTTTGATCAGTATGTCCTCATACGGAAATTAAACCTAGACACTCACATCGCAGTTAGCTTAAAAACTTTGAGTAGCACAAAGGGGAATGGAAAGATATATGATTGGTAATACTAGACGGGGGTAGAAAGACCTGCACATGGATCAGAGAACAAACGAAAGTGAGTGAAATCACTGGAACAGTAAAAGAACTAAAATAAAACTGGGCAGGCCATGTAGCTGGAAGGCCGATGGACTGATGATATCATTAAGTATATTGGACCTGAATGGCAGAGGAAAGCTCAGGACCGCGAGAGTTGGAAGCATATTGAAGAGGCCTTCATCCTGCAATGGACTGACACGGGATGGTGATAATGATGATGATACAAAAGACCATGGTAAAATTTTTACTCGGAGGTATATTATATATATATATATATATATATATATATATATATATATATATATATATATATATATATATATATATATATATATATATATGGAAATATAGACAAATGGTGATGGAAATAAGAACCAATCGAAAAATGAAATAGAACTGGATATTCGGCCATGACAATATTCAAGTTCAAAGGAGATATTAGAAATCGTGTTATGAAGGGTAATAAACTTACTTCCTGCATTCTATTCAATGATCTAAAATTATTCAAAGAAGCATATAAGTTAGGCATTATAAAACACTCTTTCACCACTTATAGCGTGAAACGTGAAGCCTCGCAAAGAAAACAGAGGAGATGAATGCGGTATTTGAAAGAGTACTCAAAAGATTTTTTTGGTGCTGTCAGTAAGAATGATATTTAGAAGATTAGATATAACTTCGAACTCAAGCAATTATTGTATTATCGTATTGTAATTATTGTCAGATTTTAACGACTCAGATGAATAAGAAACGTAACAAGAATGCTAGAAAACGATTAACAATGAAAATCATAGAGGGGCCAATAGAGAATAAAAAAGAGAGGTAGTCCCAAAGACACGATGGCAGGATAACGTTAAAAAAATGCCAAAAAACTACTGTAGCTCAAAAGAGATCTTCTGCATCATTTATAAGTCAAAATATGGAGTTTAGAATTGCAAGACCCAGTTCTTGCAAATACTGAACGAAACAGCAGTATCTCCCAAAGCAGCATAAAAAACACAGGTCGACATGATATTTTGGCGTTTCATTTAGGTAGTTATTAAAACACCTTTTCAAAGAAATGGCCTAGAACATCGCATTTTCAAGTACCTATTTCTCCTTCTATCAGGGGATTAATGAAATTACTTGTACCTGACAGGTATATTGCTGGAACTTCAAAGGGATTTTATAAAGTATTACTGCTTTTTATGTCTATGAGGCAGTAGGGCAAAAAAAGAACATTACAGCAAGAAAGATTGGCCTCATAGAACATCCCTTGAACTTGGTACTTCAAACACAAGAGATGCCCCCTTGTTAACCTAAAAGGGTGCTTGTTCTGCCTCTCCATATTAAGCTTGGGAATATAGCCATAGTTAATAATAAACACTACCTCAAGTTGCTTATTAATATTACTTAACATATTAAAGGGGTGTACCATTCAGGAAGGCACTCAACACAAGTTAAACTTGAAAATTGATCTCATTTAATTTATGTTATGTACCTATATGCAACTATATATTGTATATTATATCTACATGAGATAAATGTAAAATTTTGCTTGCCATAGTTATATATTGTTTGCTTACCATAGTTATATATTGTTTGGTTTTCTCTATGCAAAAATGGACCAAAATGAATATTCCACACTTCCGACGTTTAATATCAATAGAAACTTGATGGTTTAATAATTAATGTAGCAATGTGGCAATTTATCTCCACATGAAAATGTATCCATCACAATATATTAACTTATTCTTTTACTTTATCTGCATAGATATTAAAAATTCAGTTGATTAATGATATCACTAACTTTGTTAGTATCAAATGATGAGAAATAAAGAGGGATGCAATTGGAATCTGTACTTGTTGTAACATTATATAATAATTTTAAAATAAATAGAAAAGTTTTTTCTTTTTTTGGGTTTTTCGTCATGATTTAAAACTCAAAAAAATAACATTTGGGAGGATGGCCAGAGAGAAAAATGTAGGAAGACTGGAACAACTTAGTCTGACGAAAGAAAAAAAGCCCGCAGTGAAAGAATTAAATCAGTATGGGCGCAAAGGAAAGCTAACAATAACAAACGCCTCTAACTGTACTTCGCATGGTCCATCAGGGCTCATACGTGAATAGTAGTAAATGCAGTACGCAAGCCTAAACTCGCCTCGTGGAGTCACCCGTCCTAACACATTTCAATTCTGTGAGCAATTACTAAAATACAAATTATATGAATATTAATTCAAAACAAATCAACCGTAAATACTTGCAAATAATACCTTTCTCAACAAAGAGTTTTCTAGTTACAATGTCAAACTGTTTGAAATGTAAATATCACACATATACTGCGGTGTTCTTCAGGACATTGTATCAAGTTACCATGGAATGATTCATGATTCAATTCATTCATGAACTAGGCTCCACTTTGAGAAAACATATTTTTTTCCGACGAAACGCATTTGTGGCTTAATGAGTTTCAGAATAAACATAACTGCAGAATTTGGACCGATGAAAATCCTCAAATAATATTATTTACCTTATTTTTATTCCTTGATGTTATTTATAAGTTTATTATTCATAATAATTTGATTATAAATTACTATACCCAGAATATGATAAATTATTCGTATCCATACAATTTTGTGTTATCGCTTAGATCTGAATATCAACACCAATGCCTTGAGTGGTACTGGTGATTTCTGCCTGAAATTGAGAAGAAAATTATGTATGTTCAGTAACCAATCGCGTTTCTATTTTGGCATACAAGACACTAGGACACTGACACTAGGAAGCATGTTCATTATACTGTAGAAATAATATTTTAAAACCTTTTGCCTATGGTAGTTTTATGACTTTGATGTTCATTCGAGATAACAGGAAGTTCTAGAACCTTCCGAAGCTTTTGGAATCAGACAATGTTTGCCTCCATATAACAAAGATAACGTTACATTTCTAAGCAGTCTGGAATTTTGCATTTTACTTACAAACTGATGTCTTCAGATGTTTTTGATTTCGCTCAATCTCTTAAGGCTTTCGCTTAATCCCTTGTAATACATCAGATATAAGTAGACTGAAATGACCTTCGTTAAGACCAAATCAACCATCTCTTTCGATCAATGCATCACTGGGAAAAGTGTATAGAATTACAAGGACATCATGTAAGGAAATAACATTGAATTTAACAAAAAAAAACTTGTTTCCGTGTTAGGCTGGAAGCTTTTCACATTATCCTTATATAAGTGATCTAAGCGACATTTATAGAAATATATTTCCAGAGTAATTACAGAATATGAAATTAGAATTGAGAAAAACGACAAATTAGAGATATTGACTATAAATTTACTAAACTAAAATTCGCATTCACAAAAACACAATTATTTCATATTTAATTAAGACGATAGAGCTGCCGTAAAAGAAACACTTTCTGGCAATTAGCGTTTTATAATTAAAAATCTTCAGTGACCCGTGCAGAAACTCTTCAACAGTTTAAATTTTAATTACGGTAAATCAATTTGTGAAGCCAATACGGCAATGTGGTGCTGATGAAATTTTCATTAATATTACAAATTTTCGCGGAACCATCCACCTACTCTAGCGTTCAATTTGAATTTCACTGACATATATTACAAAAAAAATGATTAAATCAGTGTATATAATTCATTTCAATAATTCAATTTAATATATTTAATATATTAATTTTATTATTAGTTCCGTGGTCATATAATTATTAGTCGCATGGTCAAATATTTCCTTTTGATTTTTTTTTAATTATGCATATAATTTAAAATACCAAATAAAGTTTAGTCAAATACTTATCGACCATTTCCGTCATTATTTTCCTTCTCGTTCCTAATCCCTCGATATATTTTTCAATTTTATTATGCCAAATTGGTGTATAGGGTTATAATGCCAGAAAAAATGGAACTTATAGACGCAAAACACTTTTCCCAACGGTGAAATTATTATAATCAAAAACCAAGGCAACTTTTTAAATACATCATAATATACAGCGTGTATGGGAAGATATTTTCGTAAATTTAATGAACGATTTTGCGGAAAACCGAACAATTTTGCGGAAAACGAGTCCATAAACACATTAAATTTATTTAACAATGACAACATCTATGTGCGCCTTATTTATTTCGATTTATCGAAATTCAGTTTTTGTGGCATTTTGTCATTTGAAAATATAACATAATATTTTCATACCTATTTATTCCATACCTTTCAGCATAAATTTGGGTTGTTTTGTCACAAAAAAAAAATTAAAACTTACTCACTGTTGTCGTTTAATGTCAAAGTTGAAATTATTAGCATTAATTTTTCACGCCATAACACCCAAGATTCCCAAGATTCCCAAGATTAATTATTTTATTGAATTAACTGTTCCTAAACAAACTAAGATTTATATCTAAATTTAGCATTATATTCCACAATATAAATAATTCCACTATAATAAATTTTCACTACATAAATATAGTGGACATTTAGACATAAATCTTAATGTGTTTAGTTAAAATGAATTTCCATCAAGTATCGGCTACCTCAGTTACTATAAATAAAGGGTCCACCATTAGGGATGATGGCAATTTGACAGCTCATGGCGGCCATATTTGTTAACCGATTTTTGACATGTCTTGTTCAGTTGTTTTTCGAAAAGTTGCAATTAAATCATGGTTCGTTTCACGTTAGAAGAACGTTTAGAAATTGTCCAGTTTTATTACGCAAATTCGCGGCCCCCTCGTGTTACTCAACGAGCAATTCAGACTCATCGTGGTGGTCCTTCTGAGCAGGCTATTGATGGTATTATTAGAAAATTTGAAAGCGAGTTTACTCTTCATGATAGTGTGGTGCCTGTACGATAAAAAAAACCAGAAGTGTTAAGAATATTGCCGCCGTTCAAGCAAGTGTAGGCAATGGTAAAATGACAATGTCTCGGTTGCTTGCCGCTCGCAATAGTTGGACCTCTCGCTAATGACAACCTGGCGAATTTTGAATTTGGACTTAGGCTTGCATCCGTATAAAATGGCACTGGCACAAGAACTGAAGCCAACCGACCATCGTATTCGTTGTGAATTTGCCGATTGGACCCTTGAAATGATGGAAGCCTACAACGAATTTCATCTCAAAATCATCGTCTCCGATGAGGCTCATTTCTGGTTCAATATATCCCCCGTATGTATCATAAATTGCATGTCTGAATTTCTTAAATAAAGCAATCGGAACCGATTTTTAGTTAAACCGAGATTAGTTTTATTTGATCTTGAGGTGCCATCATTCTTATTGGTAGACTCTTTATATTAACTTTTGGTGTCAACCATCCTATTCCTGGTGATACAAAGCACGTCGGTTGATAAAATATTGAATTAAAAGTGTAGATTTCTATGGTATTGACCAATAAACTATTCATAATTTTTTTGTCTGAGTGAAAAAATAGATATAGTGTTAAAATATTCTATGTAAATAATTCAACTTGTCGAGCAACACTCCGAGTACTTGTAGAATCCTTTTCAACAAGATGTAAAATTTGTTCTTCGACTTCTTGGACCAATCTCTTGCTAACGCCCACATTCTTGAAATTATGCAACCACATTACCCGTTTCCAAAAGACGTACTTTCTGGGTATCGTTTCCCATAAATACACCCCTTCAGAATTTTGGAGAACTATTCCGTAAATACGAAACATATTCTGATATTCGCGTACATAATATATTTTTGGTTTTAAATGAGACTTGAATGCATACATTGACAAATACTGAGTTAATTTTTGTCGCTATTATAAAACAACATTGTTTGCGGTGTTACCGTATCAATATTACATAATATACGACGTAATTCTTAATTTAAAAAAAGTGTTTTAACACTGTTTATAAATTCATTTTCAGTTTATTCCTTAGGTAATAACCAATTAAGGTTTCTTATCCAATTAAGGTAATTCTTATCATAGCTTTTCGATTGGCGGTTTGATTTTTTTCTTGGTATCCTTTAAGAGTTTGGCCCTTGTAAGAAATTGTTTTTCTTTACAATGGTGTGAAGAATCGTTGGTCAAATTTACGAAAGTATTTTCCCTTATACACTTTTTATATGTATTCTTCAAAGTCTGTTTTCTCCTCCACTCTCACTCTAATACATTTATTTCAACGTGTTTTCCAGTCATCGAAACAGTTTTTATACTCTATTTCTTGTATTTATTTCAAAGCGTCCGTCAAACTCTTTTAAATGGATTGTATGGACTGAAAACAGCATCCACAAAGTAGTTTCTTTTTTGTTCGATGGAACAAGAAAAAGTCACACGGTACAATATCAGGTGAATATAGTGTTTGTGATATGGTGCGTAAACAACATAAACACAAATGCGCTGTTTGCACATATTTTTGGTCGAACCGCATGGATTAGTCAAAATTAAATCAATTTGTTACTTTTTATAAATAAATAATAGTTTACAAATAATTACAACGTTTGTTTTAGTATTATAAATATGAATTGTGAATTTCTGTAAATATTTTAAGTTTTAGAAAAACAAAAAAATTTCATCATTATTTTGACTCATAAGTACATTTGTGTTTACATGTAAATATATATATATATATAGATACATGTAATATATATATATACATATATATTACATGTATATATATATATATATATATATATATATATATATATATATATATATATATATATATATATATATATATATTTATTTGCGGATGGCAAAACATGCAAAAACTTTCTAAAGAAGTCACGTATCTCGCGCCAGTAAGCACCGAAGATGCCAAATAAGGTTTTGGTTTTGGTTTTGGCGAAACGTCTGAAAGATCCTGATAGAGACCATATGAACAACCGGATGTAAAGTCCGACTACAAGCTTTCCGCTTTTCGATAGTTACATTGTTCTCCCCGAGCCTTGACGTTTTTCATCGATTCTATAACACTTCCTCCATTAGGATATCTGGCATTTGTTCTTCCATGGGTAATGTTAGTTCTGATCTTCATATAGCTGTGAATAAAATTTTTTGACCCTCTGAAACTTTTAACATTCCCGTATGTGCACTACACACTGTGCCATCCTTACGCATTAAGGCATAAATTTGCGTTCTTTTCTTTCTCAATATATATATATATATATATATATATATATATATATATATATATATATATATATATATATGACATTGGCGCCGTCGGTAGAGCGCCGGTCTGCCGCTGATTTGCCGAACCGGCATAAATGCAGTAGTTGGTTCGATTCCAGTACTCGGATGGTTATTTTTCTTTAATTCTTCTGGTCGAATTATCCCTCAGTCACGCCAGTTAAAGGCTGGGTAAAATTCTGCTGAGAAGTGTTCTACGTTGGTCACTCGTCAGTCGGTAGGCTTCCTGATAGACTTAAGGGTAAGCACATAATCAAGGGTTAATAGCCTGAAGGGGGTGCTTGCCTGGGCTGTCGGTGACTGATGACCGTAGTTCGGAACCCACGTTAAACTGTAGGTCCAATCGCTAAATAGCCTTGTAGATGCTGATGTACTAATGTTTAATGTACCAATGTTAACTGTCCTAAATGTTTATATACTGCATGATGCCATACAAATAAAAAAATAAATAATAAATTATTTGAAACAAGATTGAATTTATATTAATATATGAATTTATATAAACCAATATGTTAAACAATAAAATAATTATTATTTCCAACATCCCAGTTTCTACTGATACACTAAAATAAATTTGAATTTTTATTGACATTAATTTTCTGCCAAGTACGTATTCAACAAGATATATTTTTAATTCATTATTAATGTGGCTTATTCAAACAGTCAAAGCTTTAAAAGGAATTATTTCGTTCATTCGTAAAATAAGGAAGAAGAGAATGGCTGTAAACAGCACTCAAATGTTTCATTTTATTTGGTGCGTAACCCCGTTTTACGACTAATTTTATAGTAGTTTAAATTTTACCGAACACATAATTGAGCTGCTTTTAGTCATAAACAATTACAGAATGACCAAGCTAATGTTTGTAATTTATACCAAAATTATCAGAAATACACACAATAACCTTTATACATTAAAACGTTTAAATCGAATCTCACAGGCAGTTAAATTTAAATTTTTCGAGCCTTGTTTAAATATATTTCATTGGTTTATATGTCAAAGCCAATTCGTATTTAATTTAAATTAACAATATTTTTGAGATTTTCTAATCGTGCCATCTACAAACAACGTGGACTATCTTCACTTTGTCTACGGATATTCTTGATAACTGGTTCGATGTACAGTGAACCATTCTCTCCAGTTTTGCAGTCATGATATTCTTGGTGTTCCCACGCTTCTTCTTCCCTATATATTTTTTTGCACAATCAATCCCAATAGTTTGCGACATTGTCTTCTCATTACATGCCCGAAATTTTTCAATTTGCCTGTCTTATGGTTACTATTAGACCTCTTTCGGTGGGTATTCTCCGTAGGACTTCTTTATTCATAACTTTCCTTATCCAAGATGTTCTTAGTATTCTTCCCGATACCTAGATTTCAAAAGCTTGGAGTCTTATGATCATGTATTTAACGAGTGTTTCGATTAATAATGTCGATGCTTTCTCAAAATTTCAGCGTTTATTTCCATAACAAAATAAATTACCTTAATAATCAAAGTTTTGGACATCGTTAACTATTATATTTTTCCACCTTTTTGTCGAAGTATTGGTTCCACGCTAAAAGAATTTTTGGATTTTTGAGGCCAATCATTCATCAAGCCAAATTTTCACTTCATCAAAATGCAAATGTTGTTCTGAAAGTCGGGGCTGCATCGATCGAAATACGTAGTAGTCTGAAAGGGCCAAGTCCGGTGAATGTGACAGGTGGTGTAGGATGCCCCTTTAATGTTTTTCAAATAGTTTTTTACACATTTTGCGAGAATTGTCATGTTGAAAAATCACTTTATCGTGTCTTTGGATGCATTCAAGACAGAATCCTTCAATGGTTCAATTGTATCAGTTTTTGTCAATATTGATGGCCCGTTGTCATTATACCAGGTTTCAGCAGTTCATAATACGTAACTACGACTATATATGGCATAAAATTGAAATAAAATATTAAAATAATAGGTTGAAGTACAAATATTAGTAATAATTGCGAGTGCCCCCAATTTGCCTCAATTATCCTATGCAGTAATTATGACACAATCAGGCATTAATTGGTCAACAGCCCTTGACATAAAAGTGGTTCTAGGATGATTTTATACTGACTATTACGGAACTAGAAACGGTTTTCCGAAATTGGTTCTAGTTCTTTAAATAATCGCCATTTTCGTATTGCATTAAAATAGGGCAATGGGTATAGATGAGATATATTTAAACTGTTGATTTTAAAATGCATAGTTTATTGAAAATCACTTAATTGTTCTATTAAAATTTTTATTTTAATTATATAAAAGTAAAAAAAAAATATTAAAAATTTAAAAGGGGGAAAAATATAATAAACCATATCAGAAAAAGACCTCTTACAAGACTTTCTCTCACGGGCGTAGCCAGGATTTAGTTTTGGGGGAGGTTTAGTTTGAAGTAAATAAAACAACAAAAATATACTACTCGACAAGAGATGGCGTTACTGTGCGCAACGTCCACTAGTTCGGATATATATTCAATTCAAATGTAATAATTTAACTCTCTTCACTCCTCGTACTTTTTCGGTATAATATTAGGTAATATTTGACTTATTTCGGAGGGGGTTTGAACCCCCAAAACCCACCCCTTGGCTACGCCCGTGCTTTCTCTTATGGGATTGAAAACAATCTCTTTGTAGAGACCAACAGTAATCTACTATCATATGTTGATCCCATCTGCCCTAATATCTGAGCTTCATGACTTTTATATCCTGGTGTAAGCACTCTCTTTGCTCCTCGCTAAAAACCTCCCAGGTTATGCGGAAATCTGTATCATATTTACTTCTAAAACCCTTAAGTGAAATTTGACGCTCTATGGTTACGAAGAAAATTACTTATAACACATACGAAACATTTCCAGGCTTCAGCTTACATAGCAGTCATGACTTTTATAAAGTTCGCATCTTTAACTAATATTCGAATTTCAGGGCCGTCAAATATTCTAGCTTTTAGCTTTTTCATACTTAACTAAGGAAATTATTTGCAAATGTATTCAAAACATTTCCGTTCTTATCCAATGCCTTGATAAACTATTTTATAATATCCAGTTTATTGTGGAGTTGTGGAAGTATAATTTTGTCCCTGCTCAGTAATGGCATATTTACATTTGCTTCACCTACAGTTAAGGATTCTCTCAAAGGTCACAACTTTTGTTCCAAGTAATTTTGTTTTGCTCGACTGTCCCAGAGACAAATGAAGCAAGGGTATTTTTTGCATCTACTTTGCTGACTAAATTAGAAATTTCCCATATTTAAATCCACACATACGAGCCATTGATGTTCCTAGTAAATATTTACTAGAATAACTAATCTAATATTCTCGTATTTTTCTTTGAGTTTAGTTGAATGGGCAATTGGAGTAAATGCATATTAGTTTCCGTTGTGCAATAAAACACATTTTATACTTATTTTTGGGCTACTTATAAAGAACCACCAATTAGTAGGTTTATATTCAGATAAACCCATGTGTAGAAATAACTTTACAATATTGTTACAATAGACAAACTCTTCGTCCTCAATAAAATACGGTAAAATCATTTACCGTTCCAGCTGTAAAGTGTAAATAAGCGAATGAAATTTCTCGTTGTGAAAAACAGGACAGATTACAGTGCAAATCATTCATGATGTCTACTACGCAGTCATTGGAATGATTTTTGGATTTCTCTCAGGAATACCGAAATTTAACACTAATTTACAAACCTCTTGAGGAACCCATGGCTTACACTGTTTTTCAATTTTTAATCCAAAATAAGCGGTAAAAACCGTCTTCACAATGTCGGTGATACTTCGCCTCTATTTTACTGTTGTATACACACCACAGATGTAGCAAAATATATCAGTTTGATATCAGAACTCAACATTACAACAACAACAATTTGTATTATAACGATTAATAAACAAAATATAAGAATTATGTTTTGTCATTGACGAAGAAGTGCCTCTCTAAACTTGAAAAGATTTACCACTAAAAACCAAATAACTTTTTTTGAAGTGCTCGACGCACGTTTCGCTAACCATGTTAGCATCATCAGGAGCAGCTTAAATCATCTCCTCTACAAAGGTCAAAGGTCTCTACAAAGAGATTGTTCTCAATCCCATAAGAGAAAGCACGGGCGTAGCCAAGGGGGGATTTTTGGGGTTCAAACCCCCTCCGAAATAAGCCAAATATTACCTAATATTATACCGAAAAAATACGAGGAGTGAAGAGAGTTAAATTATTACATTTGAATTGAATATATATCCGAACTAGTGGACGTTGCGCACAGTAACGCCATCTCTTGTCGAGTAGTATATTTTTGTTGTTTTATTTACTTCAAACTAAACCTCCCCCAAAACTAGGTTTTCAATAAACTATGCATTTTAAAATCAACAGTTTAAATATATCTCATCTATACCCATTGCCCTATTTTAATGCAGTACGAAAATGGTGATTATTTAAAGAACTAGAACCAATTTCGGAAAACCGTTTGTAGTTCCGTAATAGTCAGTATAAAATCATCCTAGAACCACTTTTATGTCAAGGGCTGTTGACCAATTAATGCCTGATTGTGTCATAATTACTGCATAGGACAATTGAGGCAAATTGAGGGGCACTCGCAATTATTACTAATATTTGTACTTCAACCTATTATTTTAATATTTTATTTCAATTTTATGCCATATATAGTAGTAGTTACGTATTATGAACTGCTGAAACCTGGTATAATGACAATGGGCCATCAATATTGACAAAAACTGATACAATTGAACCATTGAAGGATTCTGTCCTGAATGCATCCAAAGACGCGATAAAGTAATTTTTCAACATGACAATTCTCGCAAAATTTGTAAAAAACTATTTGAAAAACATTAAATGGGGCATCCTACACCACCTGTCACATTCACCGGACTTGGCCCTTTCAGACTACCACGTATTTCGATTGATGCAGCCCCGACTTTCAGAACAACATTTGCATTTTGATGAAGTGAAAATTTGGCTTGATGAATGATTGGCCTCAAAAATCCAAAAATTCTTTTGGCGTGGAACCAATACTTCGACAAAAAGGTGCAAAAATATAATAGTTAACGATGTCCAATACTTTGATTATTAAGGTAATTTATTTTATTATGGAAATAAACGCTGAAATTTTGAGAAAACTTCGACATTATTAATCCAAACACTCGTTAAATACATGATCATAAGACTCCAAGCTTTTGAAATCTAGGTATCGGGAAGAATACTAAGAACATCTTGGATAAGGAAAGTTATGAATAAAGAAGTCCTACGGAGAATACCCACCGAAAGAGGTCTAATAGTAACCATAAGACAGGCAAATTGAAAAATTTCGGGCATGTAATGAGAAGACAACGTCACAAACTATTGAGATTGATTGTGCAAAAAAAGATATAGGGAAGAAGAAGCGTGGGAACACCAAGAATATCATGGCTGCAAAATTGGAGAGAATGGTTCACTGAACCTTAACACACTAAAAACCTCACACCTCAAACTACTCACACTAAAAACCAAATAATTTTTTTTGAAGTGCTCGACGCACGTTTCGCTAACCATGTTAGCATCATCAGGAGATGATTTAATCTGCTCCTGATGATGCTAACATGGTTAGCGAAACGTGCGTCGAGCAGTTCAAAAAAAGTGATTTGGTGTTTAGTGGTAAATCTCTTCAAGCTTACTGTTTCCCACCAAAGGTTCTAATAGAAGAATTGAAGTGCCTTTCTGTCAAATAGGATTTCTTAACAGGAAGTGTTGGCGTAAGAGGAGCGATTTTAATTTGACCAGCAGACCAGTATGCCATACCTTGTCAAAAGCCTGGAAATATACGTCAAGGAAAGCAGCCGAACAATATCTCTTGGTGCTTAGATCTCTATTGATTTTGTTAACCAATCTGTGTGCCTGTTCTATTGTACTTCTTGTATTAGCGACTTCAATGTTTTGCTGTACATTTTTTTCGAAAACTTTGGAGAGCATCGATAAAAAAAAGCCGTTTCCTGTGGTTCGTTCCCAGGCTTTAAGATCATAATACTTTTCCAGCTACTTGGCAACTTTCCAGCTACGTGGACAATAATTTATTCGTGGTATTGCATTAAATACTTACATTATTAATTTTTGTGAAAGTTCTTGTAGAATCTTCCCGGTTATTAGATCAAATCCGGGTGCTTTCTTGATGTTGATTTCTTTCATAATGACTCTTTTTATCTTTTGCTTTGATTTTCGGGGTATGGAAAAAATCCATTTGAAAAATTAATTTTTCTTCTTCGATAGGTAATTCGAGGAGCAAGAGTTCAAATACTTTTTGTAGGTATTTGGTAAACAATTTGGCTTTTTCTGCATCTATTTTTATTATTGTCCTTAATCGGCTGATTAGGTTGATGAAGTTTTTTAGCTTTCTCGTCACTTTCCGCAGTAAATAATCTGTTCGGTCAGTTGATGTCAGACTCTCGAGGTATTCTTCTACTCCCGAATTTTGTTGCTCTTATACTATCTCGTTTAGTTCTTATGTTGCCGTATTAAGTCTCCTTTTATTTTCTGAAGTTCTTGCTTGCTGCCATTGTTTATGTAAGTGTCTTTTTTTTTATTTTTTTTTCATTAATTTGGCGGGACACTTAATTTCTTTTTACTTTTGCTTATATATTTTAAATTACGAAAATTACATATCTAACCAATTTCCGAAAAGCAAATCAATTTCGCAAACTAAATGTTTAAGCTGTATGTAGAATATTTCAAAAGAAAGTTTGAATAGACTATTAATTTTTGATTCCAGACTCGGGTTTTTTTTTCACCAATTCGGTAATGTTAACTGTAAACTTCAAGCTAGGCCGACAACGAAAGTTTTTCGCCCGGTCCTATTTTTCCGCAGCTTTCGAAATTTATCCGTCGCACATGGTTACTCAATTGCGCTTAAAAACGAACAAAACAACGAACGTTTCACAACACAAAACGATTCTCCGGGGCAGTTCGTGGCGATACTGGCCAAAAGTCGGAGAATAATTGATTGCCCAGAAGAATGCCAGAAACACGTGTTCGCCAAATAGTCCGTGCACTCTGAAAAGTATTTGGACCGTGTGATGTAAATTAAATGAAATTCCGTTTAAATCTTCTTACGTACTCCATTATAAATTTATATTTTTATGTAATTAATATATATACATAATTTATTCTAAATCTAAAGGGTTATTAAATAAGAGCTGTATATTTTTATTTTGGAATAAAAGCAAAACGGTATATCAACGTGATTTTTAAAATTTTAAATATTGGTTTAAGGTATTTTTTAAATATTTTTTTTTTAATAAATTTATGTAAATGTCCGCCTCTAGATTAAAAAAAAATCTATTCTGATCTTTAAATATAAAACTATAGGAAGGAGCTTATGATCCTGTAAATGGAACAAGAATGGTAACTGCATATGACCGACTACTGTTTCCGGTTTGGCAGTGGCGTAGGGCAGTATGAATAAAAACAAGAAACTGATAAAAGTTTACAGTTGTTTAAAACAATAAATTATTTTATAATTATCATTACTGTGTTAAATTAAGGAAGACTTACTAGATATAGCAAAGAAATTTAAATTAATTATAAAAAGTCTATTTTTTCAAAGAGTAAAGTGCCTTTTATGTGGCAATACGACAAAAAGTTATTAAGAAATTGGAATTTTCTGCATTATAATCAAATCATTTTCAAAAATTGTTTAGGTAATCAGTTGCATCTTGCACCGAGTTAATGTCCATATTTAAATTATAATACACGTAAATGAAATAAAAAGCCGTAATATTAACTAATTATTTATTATTAAAATACATATATCCTTTCTGTATTTAGTTGTTCAGTGTTTAATGTCCCTTAAACAAAATTAACTTTGTATATGTTCTACAAATTTTTTCATCTACTACACCGTTTTTGCAAATATAATGAATTCTTGTAGTGTAAATAGTCAATAAATAATCTAAAGTGTTAGATATAAACTCGAAAATAAACTCATTTATCACAACAACCAAAAAAAACTAACTTTCAAGAGTAAATACTATGAAAGATGTTTGACAAAATGATAAACTAAAAAAAAATATATATTTTAAATAGTCCACTTCAATTGTTGGAACAGCATTTGGTAGTCTCACTTTTACCTTAGATGTTCGATCAAAACAGTCCTCAGCAAAATGATGGGAACATTAAAACCTACCGCGGTTTGGAATAAAGTCAGGCTTTTTAATAACATTAATCCAATGTGTTCTTCTTTTTGAAACCTTTGTAAAATCTTGAAATAAGATGAGTTAGTTTAATAACTTGAAATCCAAATCACAATGGAAGTAACATTTACATTTATTAGTATAATAATTTCTACAAAGGATTATAATAAAAGGTAACACTCTGTATGATGTTTTATAGATTATATGATTAAAGTAACAAACAAAAACTAAAAAATTATCTGAATTTTTAAGGCTCAGTTTCTCAGAAAACTAAACATTTAATAGCATATGTTAAAAAATTAAGTTCTAAAAAAAGATAATCTCTATATTGAATAACATTATAATTATATTATTTTACCTAAATCAATTTGACTACGCCTATGCATACCAGGCGATATGTTTACTTCATAACCTTCAAATGTCACTGAAACAAAATACGTTTTATTTATAAATAATTGACAAATTTACAGTTAAAAGTACTGACCTATGTAATGTTACTCCTGAATTTTGAATTTTTCGTATCAGGGAACAACCACAAGACGCACCACTAACCATATTTTATGTGTTTACCTTACTTCCGATATTATTGCTTTTATTGTCAATATAACAAGACTTAATATGTATTTACACAAAAAGAGTATTTCAGTAAAATTTTCAATTTCAATTTCAATTTCAATTTCATTTTCAGTAAAAATTTTATATATATATATATATATATATATATATATATATATATATATATATATATATATATATATATATTGCGTTGAGCTCGAGCCCAGCTGATGACGGCTGTGAGGCTAGAAACCGGTCCTGGGAGGTACTTGTCTCGGCATGGTGACGGCGACTGATTTGAGACGAGCAGAGGTACGTGGAAGTACGGATGAAAAAATTTCTGTTTTTCAAATATCTCTCTCCACGGCCCCACTACGCTATCTTTTGAGCAAACCTTATACCTACATCCAAGGTTGTGGGAAGAATGTGTCGCGTAGTTTTTGACTGCCGCGAACATTCACCGTAGGATGGCGCGAGTTTCATTGAGATTGCGACCCGCCATCGATATGACCTGTTGACTTGGTCTTGCTCTGTTCGTTTCGTTTCAGCTGTCTCACTGCGTTGAGCTCGAGCCCAGCTGATGACGGCTGTGAGGCTAGAAACCGGTCCTGGGAGGTACTTGTCTCGGCATGGTGACGGCGACTGATTTGAGACGGGCAGAGGTACGTGGAAGTACGGATGAAAAAATTTCTGTTTTTCATATATATATATATATATATATATATATATATATATATATATATATATATATATATATATATATATATATATACATATATATATATATATATATATATATATATATATATATATATATATATATATATATATATATATATATATATATACATATACTCTCAAATCTTAGGATACTTGTTCAGCCAATAAATTTAGATTATCAGTTCACTTCTAGTTTTCTTGCAAATTTTTAAATCATTTAGTTTATAATCGAAATCTTTATTCAGGAGATAATGGTTTAAGTCTTGAATTTTGTATCATTTTTATTATCCCTATTTTTTTGGTGAACAGCGATTGATCTAAATCTCACCCATGGTCAGAAGTTAATATTTCAAATTATTTGAATTGCTTTTAAGCACTTCTTAAAGAATGGCAGAATTTTTGATCTTTGGTAAATTTTTGTTCTGAATTATAAAATGTAGACTTGATTATTAAAGACGTTCACGTTAAAGTCTTGAGTGGGGATTTAAATGATCATGAATGCATAAAGTTAAAAAAAGGATGGAAAATGGGATTAATGAATATAAACGATAAATTTTATTGTAGTTTTCTCAAGTGCTAAGTCTCTCGCATATCCTACTAAATTATCACGCTAAATATAATATATAATAAAATAGAGTACATAGTAGAATAAAATATAGATTTCGCAACTTTATAAAAACAAAATCGGAAACAAAATACAATCAGTCTGTGTGCTTTTCATATTCTTCAAAATATTTCCATATTTTAACAGTAGTAAAGCTACAAGTGTAGTAAAGCTACTTGTGTCATATTTTTTTCTTTATTTGGGTTTTTCGCCACGATCTAAAACTCAAAAAATATCAAAATATTTATTCTCATGTAAATAAAAAATCACTGGGTAAAAGCAAAAAACCAAACGGAGACTAATTTCTCAATGATTCTTTTTTGTAATAAATTTGCCTAACGAACAAAATATTAAAGATATAAAAATGTTCTAAAAAAATGTACAAACTTTTAACGTTAACGTTTCGGAAAGTATTCTCCTCCCGTTTTCAAAACGAACCTAAAAATCAAGTATATTAATTTCTATAAATTATGAAAAGATAGAAAGTAAATATATTTTTTATGTTTGTCAAATAAAGAAAAAAATATATGAACACGCCACAATCATTCAGATATTACATACTTGTGTCATATTTGTACCAACATATTCAAACTATTTTTAAATAATAATTTGTTTGTTATAATTTGTAGTAAATATTTCATTTCACACAGTATTCTTAAATATGTAAGACATATATTTATAGATCTATTCATTCCGTACAATCACTGAACAAATCGCGCCCAAAACACAATAGCGGAACTTCCAATATCAATTCGAATATAATAAATTAGTCGCAACAATAGACTTCCATTGTAAAATTTCCTATATATAAAATTTTGTTTTAATTAAGTGTTTCTTTACAAAAACTAACAATACACGAATGAAAATTATGGTTCACCAAACTATAATTAATATTATATTTAAAAAGTTCTGGTGTTAAATATATACAGCGTGTTATGATATACTCTGCCAAACTATATATATATATATATATATATATATATATATATATATATATATATATATATATATATATATATATATATATATATATATATATCGTCCGTCCGGGACGTGCAACGACACGTTAAATGTGGCTTAACCAAAAATTTTTGGTAGACTTTGGTAGACTCAACATAGTGTTTAAGAGCAAACCACCATTTTGTCTGTAAAGAAAAGTCTTTGATCAGTGTGTACTGCCCGCTATGACAAACGGAAGTGAGACCTGGATACTCACATCACAGTCAGTTTAAAAACTTCGAGTAGCACAGAGGGGAATGGAAAGATATATACTTGGCATTACTAGACGGGATAGAAAGACCTGCACATGGATCAGAGAACAAACGAAAGTGAATGACATCATTGAAAGACATCATCATTGACATCATCAATCTCGCCCAGGTATTTGAAGTGAGTGACCCTATTTATTTTGCCCTATTTGGTGGTCAAATTTGGGACATCTAATTTTGAGCAGAAGAATTCGGTTTTTTGAAAGGAAATTTGTAGGCCGAATTTCTCTGCACATTCCTTGAGGACTTCGATCTGTTTGGTTGCCCTGTTATCATTCTCTGCGAGTATGGCTAGGTCGTCTGCGAAGGCTAGGCATGATATTTCTATGTTGTTTTTGGATTTTCCGAGTCGTATTGGTTTCCAGTGTCCTTGATTTTTCAGTTCCTTTTCCCGTTTCCTTATGACTTTGTCCAGGACCAGGTTGAAGAGTAGTTGGGATAACCGATCTCCTTGGCGTACTCCAGTTTTAATCAGGAAGGGTTTCGAAATTTCTCCCATAAATTTCACTTTAGAGGTATGTCAGTCAATGTCTGCTAGATCAGTCGTAGTATTTTGGGGTCGAGTCCTTGTTCTTCTTGAAGTGTACGAACTTGCAGATGATTGGGACCTTCCTGATAGCTTTGTATTTCAGTATTGTTTTTAAGTTGAATATTTGTTCAGTGTATGAGCGACTAGTGTGAAAGCCAGCCTTGTACTCGCCAATTTTGTGTTCTAGTTGTTCTTGTGTTCTCTAGAGAAGGCATGCTGAGAGAATTTTGTAAGTGATTTGTAGTAAGGAGATTTCTCTGTAGTTGTTCACATCTGTTCTGTCTCCCTTCTTGTTCAGCGGGTGGATAAGAGTACATTTCCATTCATCTGGTAATTTTTCGGTTAGCCAAATGTTCGTGGTAACTTGTGTAAGTTCCTGCAGTGAATTTGGTCCGAGGTTTTTCAATAGTTCCGCGGTGATACCATTTTCATCGGATGACCTGTTATTCTTTAGTTTGCATATGTGCCTGTGGATTTCTTCCTGTATTGGTGGTGGTGATTCTGAGTCGGTACCCATACAATTTTTCTTGGGGAATCTTGTGTCGCGTTCAGGGCAATGGTGGAGATCAAATAAATATTGTGGCAGCTCCTGACAATTCTCCTGATTGGTTAGCGCTAATCTTCCATTCCACTTTCTGAAACAAAGATATATATATATATATAAATATATATATATATATATATATATATATATATATATATATATATATATATATATATATATATATATATATATATATATATATATATATGTAGTTTATTAATTTCTTTAGACTGTATCCAATGAGACAACAGTAGCCAGGAGTTATACATACCCAACAGCTGGGTCCGACAATCTCATGTGGAACGCTCAACAACCTGCGTTTCTGCCAAAAAGAATATACTGTTAGGAGAATATATGGATATACATACCTATATAGATATATGGATAAGCCATCCGACGAGAAGTCGGCGAAAGTATGTGTTGCTTGATTGTGCGGTGCTATTCTTAGTAATGTTTGAATGAATGTGGCGTGTTCATATATTTTTTTTTCATATTTATTTAACATATTAAATCAAAATGACAACTTTGCTCTACTTCAAATATAAAAAATGATCACAGTATATTAAAAATGTAAAACCAATAATGAAATTTTAAAATTCAATAAGACGTGTTCGAGTGTAGTCTCGAAACAATATAGTTTCCAGTACAGAAGTATTCTTAGCGTGCTGGATACTAACGTCAGCGTTTTTTATTCTTTTTAGTGAGATCGAAAAGTTAACTTCAGCGACGCTCATTACGTCGCCTTTTGAACAGTTGTTTACTGCTGAAAATGATTGCCCTTGACCGTTATTTTTTCTCTGGAGGGAAATAAAAATGGGCAAAACAGATTCATGCAATCAACATTTAACCGCATAAAAAGAAAAATATAATCACCCAAAAAAGACTACTTGAAATGGAACTTATTTTAAATAAAGATTATATTGGTTGGGAATATTATAGCGTCCTTCGTGATTTCAAATTCAATAAAACTAGTTTTCTGTAAGGAAAAATAATTGTTCTTAATATACAAGAAATGTAAGACACGTATAAAACGATTTACATTTTAACATAATTATTAATAAGTTGTCTGATTAAGAGTCATTATGAGTTGCTCATATATGCTTCCTCAGGTTAAGGAATACAAACGTACACAAACGTATACAAACGAAGAATACGAAGGTTGGTAATTAATATAGAGACCAGAGTTGTAGATAACAACTGAATTGTTAGATTTGCAGATGATATCATTCTCCTTTCACAAAACCCAGAGGAGCTGCAAAGACGCATACAAGAACTCCAAAGGGCTGGCGAACCATTTGGTTTGAAAATAAACCTGAAAAGGAGTAAAGTTATGTTAAATAACTTCGCTCAGGACAGAAGAATTTCAGTTTTAGGAAGGGATTTGGAGATTGTGGACAGCTTTATATATCTTGGGCAGAGGATTTCAATGGAGGGGAATACCGCCTGGGAAGTGGAACGGCGTGTTAAATGTGTGTAGCGTTCACAAATTCTTGATCGCTACAGGTAGCATTCGTAAATTGTTGATCACCACTGGTAGGTTTATTTCGGACAAATTCTTAACTGAAAGAGCTCAGGTATCGTTTTGGACAAGGAAAGACAGTCTAACTCCAAATCTCCAGGTGAGCGGACGTTTTCGCGCCTTACCCTTCCGACCGAGGTACGTAGGTTTGCTGGCCAAGTCACGCTTGGGTTGATTTTTCTGATATTCTTATAGAGGGTTTTACGACCCGGCAGCAGAGAATCCGATCAACAGACTTCAGGCCGTTGAACAACCACCTATTACAGAGCCCGACCATCGTGGAAACCTTACACCTTTTTGGGGCCACATGGCACGATAACTGGTTGGTCAGATCGAGATTATTCCTGGACCCCCGCATAGGGATATCGGACTGCCCGCAGTCGTACTCAGTGTTTTTGGACACCCAGTACCTTGACAGGCAAGGATAGACAACATCAGGAAATAAGGCCAGATAAACATTTTTTTATTATATTTTCAAGTACCGTTAAGGATTGCAATTACCAGTTATTTTTCACAAATACATTATTACCATAGTTTCTTATACTGATAATGGTCACGTTATCATCTTATATTTTGTATATATTTGCCGTCTGACCATTCTTGGTTACCCTAGCGTTTTATATCTATCTTTTTACTATTGTCAGAATAGAGGAAATAACCTCTAATTTGTAAGTATAGGGATATAGAGACCAGCTGGTGTAATTCAGAGCTGTGTATTTGATTTTTGATTTCTTTCACGGTAAGGTTTGGAGAACCACCTTCCTTAAACCTTCCCGTGTCTTTTGTTTGATAGTTTTAGTTGTTCCTTTTTTTGTGTGCTTTGTGTCGTTCTTTTTTGAGTGTGCTTTTATAATATATATGTATAAAATTCTAGTAAACCGTTTTATTTAAGATAGACCCCTTCCCGGTTCCAGGGTCTTTTCCGATATATGAAGTAACCGGGTGGCGCTTAACTTTTGTCGTGGCTTCATTCTGTCCTAGACCTTCTTCCCGGTGCTCCCGGTGAATAGCTGCCGTCGCTGTGATCTGTATATTTTTTATTTTGTTTCAAAAGAGAAAATAATAGGTCACATGTGGCTGGCAGGTATTTGGCAGGCTCAACATTGTGTTTAAGAGCAGACTCCTACTTTGCCTGAAAAGAAAAGTCTTCGATCAGTGCGTTCTACCCGTTATGACATACGGAAGTGAAACCTGCACAGTCACATCCCAATCAATTCTAAAACTTCAGGTAGCACAGAGTGGAATGGAAAGATGTATGCTTGGTATTACAAGACGAGACCGAAAGTCTTGCGCATGGATCAGGGAACAAACGAAAGTCTGTGACATCATTGGAAGATTAAACCAATTGAAATGGAGATGGGCAGGCCATATAACGAGGCGATGGGATGACAGATGGACCAAGGCCATTCTAGACCGTGAAAGTTGGAAACATGCTGAAGAGGACTGATGATGATGATGATGATGATATATAGTAATGGAGTATGCCAAGACCAACAAAAATTCAACTGAAGAAAACAAGACCTGAAAGTTTATGTTAACATAATATCATTATAATACACTCTTTTATTTTTTCCCATTATTAGACATTAATATCAGAAAGTTGGAAGGAAATTATTACAGACTAAGAAAAAAAAATTGTTTTAATTTGACGAAATGAAACTAAAAAATTAACAAGCAAAAAATCACTTCGTCCTAAAATTGTACCGAGTCCATTTACATTTTGCAAAAAAAAATTACTTCAAAAGAAAATTCATATAAATTTTATCTTGTTTCTGCAAGTATTTTAACATAAAAGCAATATCCTTATTTTTTGCTTATGCCTAACAGGTTTCGACGATATAGAACTGATTTTTTTACTTAATTTATCCTTTATGGTTCCGTTAACTATATTAATCTTATCTTCAAAATTATTTTTGTAAGATACATATTGCATTAAAGTCGATTGTAGTTGCAGATGTTTAATTGACTGTATTTCAGAAAATTAAAAAATATTTTTTTTCCATTTGAATCAGAACCAGTTTGTCGTTAATCGCCTTAAAATATCTAATCAATGATATAAGACTATACATTTCAGAATACCTAAGTTTTCGTTACATTAGATTATGGATATAGTCCACCTCTTGGATGCTTCAATAACCAGCTTCGAAAAAGTTTGTTCAATCGACATTATTTGTGGCTAATGCTTCATGAAATAAACCAAGAAAAATGTCATAATGCTGTTCCGATGCACAACCACAGAATAAATTTTTTTATGTCAACACTATCGTAGGCTTTTTCGTTCAGAATTTTTACTATAATGCCGACGATTCGCCGTCCGATGCGTCCTCCCCTTTCTCATTTTTTTTATTCGCATGCAATGCTTTAAATTGAGTATATGGAATTTCCGTTTATAAAAGAAGTTGGATACAACTTTGGACACAAAAAAGTTGGACTCCAATACTCAGGTGAGTCTAACCACCAACATACGAAACATGTGCCCTCCAATGTAAGGTATGGGTGGGGCTTCCTCCCGGTCAAGCAACTAACCAATGTTCATTATGGCGGAGACGCAGGTTGTTGTACGTTCCACATGAGATGACCGAACCCAACGGTCTGGGGTGTCTCATTGGATGGTAAAAAAAGTCCATGTATAAGCCATCCGACGAGAAGTCTAACCACATCCTGATGAGTCTAACCACCAACAGATGAAACATGTGCCCTCCAATGTAAGAGATGAGTGGGGCTTCCTGCCGGTCAAGCAACTAACCAATGCTCATATATATATATATATATATATATATATATATATATATATATATATATATATATATATATATATATATATATAGATATATATATATATATATATATATATATATATATATATATATATATATATATATATATATATATAGATATATATATCTATATATATATATATATATATATATATATATATATATATATATATATATATATATATATATATATATATATATATATATATCTTACTTACTATATATTTAACTGGGGTAGCCGATATATTTGATGGAAAATCATTTTAAATAAATAAGCAAAGGTTGATATCTAAAAATTTCCACTATATTTAAAATAGTATAATAACAATTGTTTCGACACACAGTGCCTTTTTCAAATACAAACTATACTAAAACGTGTGAATGTTCGAAAAATAGTGAAGTGGGCTCGTGGAGAAAAGTATTAAAAACGATTAAAGTTCACCCGCGCTCCACGTTGGTGGTTAGCCTTTACCACCATTCGATTTATATCATCCATATTATATTAAAGACTCATGGAAATTTTATAATAACATAAAGATCTAAAAAATACCAGAAAATCATATACTGGTATCATTTGATGTAGTCTCTTTATATACAAATATTCCAATTAAATTGGCAATTAACAGGATTAAAGCAAAATGGGGAATAACTAAAACATTTACAGCCATCCCCGAAAACAAATTTATTGAAGCCACAAAAATATGTCTTGGATCCACATTTTTTAAATATGATAATCAATTTTACTCCCAAATTTACGGTGTAGCAGTGGGCTCACCAATATCAGCCGCTATTGCTATTTAAGTATACTATGCATACTTAAAAAAAATACATTACACCTTAAACAAATTCAATACATTCAACAAAAAATTAAAATTTACTCACGAAGAAAAAAAAAATTAAACAATATATTTTTTGGATATTAATATTGCGTATGATAAGGATGGAACACTAAAACAAATTGGTATGCAAAACCTATATGGTCTGGAAGATATCTCAATTTTAATTCTTATATGCCAAATAAGTATAAAAAAGTGTTATTAATTATTTAATTGATAGAGCTGTTATTTTAACTGATACAAAAATAGACCACAATACATAAATAAAATCAAAAAAACACTAGAAGATATTAACTATCCAAAAAAGTTCTACGAACCAGTTATTAAATATACAGTACGCAGAATATATAATCATAATAGTATAACAAATAAACCTAAAACATACCTACCAAAAATAACATACATACCTGAAATAAATATTAAAATAAAAAATTTCGCCGATTATATAATATAAACATAGCAGAAATACCCAAAAATAATACTAAACAAATATATACAAAATTAAAAACCACAAGCACCCAAAATGGACCAAACAAATTTAATTTACAATATCAATTTCTTAAATTGCCCAAGCTCATATATTGGCTAAACTAAACAATATTAAAAAAACAACAGAATAAACGAACATGAAAAAGGCATTAGAAACCTAGAACCAAACGAACCTGCCCTTTCAGAACACGCCGTAGATAATGACCACAACTTTAATTTTAATAAGATAAAAATTTTAGATTTTGAAACACAATATAAAAAAAGAAATATAAAAGAAATGATTAATATATAAAAAAAAACTGAAGACTAAACAATGAATGTCATATTTAATTTAAAAAAATTAGGAAGTTAATTTTTCAATTTCAATTTCAGTTCAATTTATTGTTGAATTGTTCTGAAGATAGTTTATAAATAAACCGAAACGTTAACAAAACAATTTAGCCCGCATCGATCCACTGCAGGATGAAGGCCTCTTCAGTATGCTTCCAACTTTGACGATCCTGTGCTTTCTCCTGCCACTCGGGTCCAATATATTTAACGATGGCATCACTCCGTCGTGCTTTCGGTCTTCTTCGCGGACGTTTGCAATCAAGCGGTATCCACTCCAGATTTGCCTTGATCCATCTATCGTCTCATCGCCTCACTATATGGTCTGCCCATCTCCATTTCAAATGCTTTACGTTTTCAATGATGTCACACACTTTTGTCAATTCCCTGATCCATGTGTAGGGCTTTCTGTCTCGTCTTGTAATACCAATCTACATCTTTCCATTCCCATCTGTGCTACCCGAAGTTTCTGAATTGATTGAGTTGTGAGTGTCGAAGTTTCACTTCCGTATGTCATAACGAACAGGACGCACTGATCGAAAACTTTTTTTTTCAGACCAAATGGGAGTTTTAAACACTCGGGGAGACTTTTAAACACCATGTTCAGCCTGTCAAATGCCTACCAGCTACATTTAACACACCGTTCCACCTCCCGGACGGTATTCCCTTCCATTGAAATAGAAAATGATCCAAATCCCTTTCTAAAACTGAAAATCTTCTATCCTCAGCGAATTTATTGAACATAACCTGACTCTTTTTCAGGTGAATTTTTAAAACAAATGGTTCACCAGCTCTTTGCAGCTCTTGTATGCGTCTTTGCGCTCCTCTGGGTTTTGTGAAAGGAAAACGATATCATCTGCAAATCTAAGATGGGTTAAGTTTGCACCATTGATCTTTACACCATCCTGCTCCCAATTCAATTTACAGAATACTTCTACAAGGCAAGCCGAGAAAAGGCAAGCGTCACCTTGCCGTACACCTCGCTCTACAATAATTCCCACTTCAAGATCATCAAGGCAAATTATAGATGTAGCTTCATCATATATTGATCCTAACAGGTTTGTATATGCCTTGTCTACCCCCTAGCTAAGCAAAGTATCCATTATGGCCTCTTTTGAGATTTGCCTTTTTGTAGTCGATAAAAGCCAAGCACAGTGGCATGGTGTATTCGTTGTGCCTTTTTATGGCCTGCTATATAACCTGGATGTGATCCATTGTACTGAACCCACCTCCGAATCCTGCTTGTTCTCTTGGTTGAGCGTCATTCAATTTTCTTAATATTCTTTTAGATATTATCTCGGTGAAAATCTTGTAGCAATGTATCAATGATATGATACTTATTGGACGGCAGTTCTTTAAATCCTCCTGTGCTCCTTTTTTACATAAAAGGCTCACAAAGTTGCATTGTCTTTTCCTGGAGCCCGGCCGTTTTCTTCGATTCTATAGCATTTGTCACTTCCTTCACTAGGATAACTGGCATTTGTTCATCCGTAGGTATTGTTATCTTTGATTGATTCTGACCTTCATATAACAGTGAACAACATTTTCTGACAACCTAAGAGTCTTGTCAGTGCCTTCATAGAGTACGCATCTCTCTTTGAAGAGCGGCAAAGTGAGGTTAAGTTACCTAAAAGTGTGGTTAGGTTATATAAACATATGCTAATCGTCTAGTGATCAGTGTCCGTCGTGTAATCTGTGAATTGTTTGTGGTTGGTAAATTTAAAGCATTTAATATAGAGAAAGACCTGAGTAAGTTTAAACAAGAAAGGCAAAAAGCTGATTTAGCAAAATATCAGCTTGATCTGGTGGACAAAGTTTCAGAGATAAAGATTAGATATTAGAAAAAAATAATTAAGAGCGGAAAATTTTAAACTGGTAACCAGAATTATAATTAGAAGTATCATCTTCTAAAGCCAAAAACAAAGAAAAGGCTCAAGAAATCAACTACCAACACCAACGTGTCAAATACCCGTCATCGATATCCTTTAGGATCTCGAAGAAGGAGACGACCAAGTCTCCAGCCACGAACGGATATCAACAGATGTCCTCCCGATCGAGAAGATTAAGAAAAAAGAGGCAAGCGGTTTTTAAGGTATGTCCGCCTGTGGAAAATCCTATTGACGCTCTTCCGTCTACTTCGTCCACCCAACCTGAAGAACTGGTCGAAGAGGCAGCAGTACTACCAACTTCCGCCACGGCCAAGCCTAAACCGTTTATCCTGAAGGACAAATCAGTATTCCAAAAAGTCATGAGCATCCTAAGGAAATCAAAAATAGCTGCCGGGCCAGCTAAAACGAGGCCAGACGAAGCCCTTTTGATACCCAAAACGGAGTCCGATCGACAAACCATCATCGAACTTTTCAATAAAAAATAGTATTTGTACTCGACCCCAACACCAACCATCAAGAAGCTGCACGTCCTTTTTAAGGGGGTAACAGAAATCTTATCAATTGACCAAGTGCAATCAGAGCTTCTTCATCAGGGCTTCCATCCGATAGCCATCACGATGTGGTTCAACAAAGATAAGAAACCCATTGCGATCGTGCACGTGGTTGTACCTCGCAGTGAGAAAACCATCTTAAAAACAAAGTACCTTTTCTACCAGCCAGTCTCGAGTTGAGGTACAGAAAAAGATACCACATCCTGCTATGGAGAAATCATCTCCGCAGCACACGAATCAAGTCAAGAAAACCATCCCCGAATCAGCTCCCAAGCCGATGAAAAGGAATCAGAGCCCCGCACATCAAGAGGAGCAAATGCACTAGTAAGCAAAAGCTATAGTTGAGCTTGCATCCAAGCTCCAGAGAGTCTTGAATTTGATTCAGACTCACTTGAATCTATTCCTCCAAGATTAGTCAAAACATTACTAAAACTAACGCCAACGGAAGAATCTGCAAGATCGACGATCGAACCATTCCACTCCAGACACCTACCAAGATACGCGAAATTTTCTCGTTCTTATCGACGGTTTCATGCCTTGCGGCCCGATTCTGTAACAATGAAGTTAATTTTTCATTACCGATGCAGTCGGTAAAGGAAATCCAACTAATCACCGTTAAATCGGTATTCCGGGCTAGAGAGAAGCTCCTAACCCGTATCAACGCAAGCAAACACATCCTTGTACCCGAGGAGAGAACTGGTAAGAGTCTTAGGACTAACCAAAAAGCCATGTAAATAATAAGAAGATCTGACAACATCTAACATTTTCGTCCGCACCATGCATACTGTACCATCCTCACGCATTAAGGCATAAATTTGCGTTCTTTTCTTTCTCAGCTTCTATTTAGTCTTGTTAATTCCCCTGTTATATATATATATATATATATATATATATATATATATATATATATATATATATATATATATATATATATATATTTAATTTTATATTTATGTTTATGCATACTATCTATGATGATATATTTTGTTTTTGCCCTCTTTTGCCCTTTTGCCCTAAAAATTTTTCATGGAATTTTTCTCCTCCAAGTTTCAGTGTTATATATTCGGCTTTGTTCAACGTCGGTAATTCAAAACCGCAGCACAATCGGTTGTATGTATCACTGTGTGGTATAATTTCTCTTTGGTTGCTCTTAATACCCACTTCGATTTAATGACAGTCATTGTTAAGAGCTAACATAACTTTACTTTCTTTATTCTTTATATAATCCGAAGAGATACTTCATACAATTTAGCGATTTACTCGAAAAAATTCGCTAAAGCTTTTAATTAATTTTGCTACTTGAATGGTAAGTGGACTTATAGTCCTCTTTTAAATTTTAAGCTATCTCAACGTAACGATTATTCGAATCATAAATCAGCATTCTATTAATATTAAACTTTCTAAATTCCGAACAAAAATTTCGAACGTTTTTTATAAAGGTTTAAAATCAAAGATTAATTTTCTATTGTTATATATGAATCAACTAAATAATTATGTTATAATTTATTTTTTGTTCTTTAAATTTTTATATTATTAATATTTATATTATACATTACATTATATTCATTTGAAATAAAATAAGAAATTACTTTCACTTAGATTCAGTGCATTTGATTTCATGTAATTTGACATTCACAAATTAAAGTTTCATACCAGGAGTCTCAAAATAAAAATTCATCAGTTTTCAAAAGCAGCAAATAGTTTCAAATCTTTCCTTAAAGTATTATATTAATATTTACTGTATTATTTTTTTATTACCTGTTTTGATAAATACACTCACTGATACGGAAATATTAATACTGTGAATACATTATCAATGATAATTAAATTATGGTGTAGATTTATATTTACACAAAAAATACTAACCTATTAAAATATCAGAACATTCAACTAGTGGATTAGCAATTAGTACTAACATATTACTGTACCGAGATTAATGCAAGCACATTGGTTTAATGATCTAATGAGATGGTCGAGTTGGTGTAAGGTTATCTCATCCCATGCTATTCATATCTCATATCTTATCTTGAGGACGATTGAGTAAATTTGTTTGTAAATTTGTCTGCCTATAATATTATATACATGGCTATTGGTGGCTATGTTAAAAAAATACTCGATGTCTTATGGAAAAATGGAATTCTGAATTGGGTTTTTGTATAAAAAATAAATTTCGATTTTTTACTTTATTTTAAAACTTTATTATAAATAATATTGATATATTTCTGGAGTTCACATTTCTATGTCAGTGAGTATAACTGAAATTCTCACCACAAAAAAAATATTCTCAAACATGCCACTATATGAGTTGAATACAATTTCCTATATTGATACACAGATAGCGCTGTAGTGAATAATATTTTGTGCGTATTATTAACTGTCTCCATTTGAGTCTTCAAATGGAGACATATCTATTATCACTTAATTTCGTATTAAGTATTACACTGGGATTAGTAACTGATCTGTTTAAAAAAAAAACTATGGATTCCTATTTGTGGATACAATATGAGTATTCTAACACTGTTTATGCCAAACGAATTATTATATAATTGCCAAAAAAACAGCTTTAATATCAATAACTATTTTATAAGATAAAAGTACATGACACATTTTCATACCACTCGTGTATTTAATTATATAAATAGTTTTGGAATCAAGAACAATAGTCGCATTTATTTATAATCTTTAATGAATTTCATTGTCGTCTGATTCAGAACTATTATTAGCAGATTATATCTGTTAGCATAAAAAAAATAATTATAACGATTCTATTTATACGTCTACTAGTTGTTTCAGAAAATAATTACAGTTTGGTACGGTCTTATGAATATCTAATTACCAAGAGAAATGGAGTAAGCTTGTCAGTGTAACTTTCAGAAAAATTAAACTAATTAAAAAAATATTCTAATAAATATATAATATAGTACTAAAATTAAAATGTAAAATTATATTATAAAATCAACACAAAATATTTATTTAGGTGTTTAAATTTATTTCTCTCTCACTGCAGTACACTTATTCTAATGTTTTTCCAAGCTTCGAAACAGTTTTTATATTGGATTTGTGATATTTCCTTAAAATCTGCCAGCGACCTCTTAAATAGACTGAAAATAGATTCCATGGCGTAATTTCTTCAATCGAGGAAACAAGAAATGAAAGTTTTTTTTTCTTTATGTGAGTTTTTCGCCACTATCTAAAACTCAAAAAATATCAAAAATACCTGTTCTTATGTAAAGAAAGAATCACTGGGAAAAAACAAAAAACCAAACGGAGACAAATTTCTCAGTGATTCTTTTTTGTAATGAATTTGCCTAATGAACAAAATTTTAAAGATATAAAAATGTTATAAAAAATTTTACAAACTTTTAGCGTTAACGTTTCGGAGGGTCCTCTCCCCCCGTTTTGAAAACTAAACTAAAAAATAAATTATATGAATTTGTAATATATAAAGTAACGAGTGAAAGTAAATAATTTTTTTTTGTATGTCAACGATACATACATTGACAACAATAGATTTTCATGACAGTGACATACTACCAAAAAATATATATATAGGTAATGTTTACTGTGTGATTGTTTATTGTACTGATTGTGTATTTAAACATTTAAATGTGTTTAATTGTATTCTTTAGAATCGGGAACCATATTGAATTTAAATCTACCGAAGGCATAACAATACAGTTATTTTTATTTAAATTAATTTTAGCGGTTTCTTTTAATCTTCTGTATTTTGTTACCGATTCTTTTAATACCGTTTTGGAATTATTCCAATTTATTTTATGACCCAATTCCCATGCGTGTTGACAAATTCTAGATTTATTAAAATCGCCCTTTCTAAGAAGGTTTTTATGCTCTTTTATTCTAACATCTAACGGTCTAGATGTCTCACCTATATAGAATTTGCCACATTCGCAGGGAATTTTATACACCACATTTTTGGTATTTTGTTGTATGTTGTTTGGTTTAGTCTTTGTTATTAGAGTTGTAGGAGTATTTTTTGTTTTAAATGTCGTATAAGGAATTGTGAGGTTAATTGTTTGAGACTATTATTATTATTGTTATTAATAACTTGTCTGTTTTGTCTAGTATCAAAATTTTTAAACGATTTATTTATTTCTAATCTAATTTTTTGGGTAATGGTTTTTTATTAAAATGTCTTTTATGTGATTTGTTTCTTTTTGTAGTGTATCACTGTCGGTACAAAAAAGTTTTGCTATGTCATATGAACTTTTAATTACTCCTATTTTGACCGATTTTGAGTGATTTGAAAAGAAATTGAGATACCTATCTGTATTTGTCAGGTTTTCAATTTGCAGTGTACGATGGTGCATTTCGTGCTGCATAAACCCAAATGCATTGCCACAAATCTGAACGATTTTTTTCGAATTGACTCTAAGGCTAACTGGCAACTATTTTGAGCAACCTTTTAATCATAAAAAATGGACATATTACTTCATGTGGTAGCCCACATATTAGCTAAAGTACGGATCACCATATGAAATGTGTCTTATTTTTTGTGGGTCATTTTTAAAGGTCACTTTAATTACCGGAAAGGCAATGCTTATGTCATATAGTAGATTTTCCTGGAAGTAACATAACGACAGACTGACAATAGGGCAAATATACAGGAACCAATTCTTGTAAATATAATAATTTAAGAACACCCATACTTGAATGTACCGAACTGAAAAAACATTGATAGATAAGTGAGTGTATCTAAAAAACTAGAGCAACTAGAGAAACACTGATTTCATATTTAGATTTAGCGCCTTAGCAAATAAACATTTTTCTTGGGGAAATCCGGGGCTCTTTCTAGGGGAAGTCCGGGCAAAGCGGATACCTTAAGCTTTGATGACCTGTGACAAGAAAATTAATAGACACAGAAATAAAAAATAGCTGAGTATGAATCAGTATTTAATAAAGTTTTTAATATAATCAACAAACATTAAGAAACATCAACATTTTAGTTAGTTAGTAGTTATTAATAGTATTGCTGCAATTGGTACTGCGCTTGGCCAACCCACCGTGTAAAATGGATAGGACCATAAGGCAAAGTGAACACACGGTTAATTAAAGATCAATTACCGAAATCAACATAAGAAAAATTAAATTAATGATTAGTGCATATAACTACTCAGTTATCAGTGCAGCTGTCGCAAAGAAATATGCCGTCCCCTTCGTAAACTCTGCATTTTTCGTGATTCCTCTGCTTACAGAAATTGCACTAGATCCAATCATCAACTGGCTGCCTATTAATTTATATTTAATCTTCTGCATAAAAATAGCATGTGTAGTTTTCAATATGTTCTTTGATTTTATATTTCTTAACTTTAGTATTTTTGGTCGTTTTAACATCTTTGGTCCTTTTAATATTTTTCTTTAATATTCTCTTTTAATATTTTTCTTATTTTTTTAGCATAGTCTTTGGTTTTGTTTTAAATATTTGTCAATGTTTTTCAGAACTTTGGTGTTTGCTTTAATGTATTTAGCTTTCTGTTCTTCCATTATAGTAGTGCTGGTAAGCACCTCAGATTTCTGATTTTTTTTGCGAGTCCCCATGGGAACATAAGGAGTTGGGAGAGGTCTTATTTTTCTTGGACTCAAATAAGAGACAGGTGGAGGGATAGAAGACTGTTGTATTATGTCATTAGCATTATATTTGCGTGAAGCTTCTTCATTTGGTATTTTTAAAGATAGCGTGGAATGAATCATAGAGTCCAAGGCACTTGTTTGTTCTGTCTCTGCATCTTAAACTGCTAGATTAACGTGTCCAGTAGGCATTTTTAGAACATCCGGAGTGCACAGTTTAATAACTGAAGGTAGTGTCGAATGAGTTATTTCGCGTAAAGAGTTTATCTTCATAGACAAAATATTATGTTTGTGCACCGTTTCGTTTTAAATTGCGGAATTGACATGATCATAGATTGTAGATTCCAGTAAAAGACCTTGAATTAGTAAGGTTAGTATTGAGAGGGTCTACTTCATGTAGTTCTGAAATTATTGATGGCGATACACCTCTAGAGTCGATTAATCCAGGACAAGACACCGACTCTGTCAGCAAATCATCCTTTTCTCTCATCGCCGTATAAACTTGAACCGTTAAAGTCATGGATTCCGTAGGTTCGACATTATCGTCACATAAAGAATCATTCGGGATATTATCCAAAGTTTTACTTGGTCCAGATAAACTTTGAAGCCCTGATGTCGAAAGTCTGACATAATTGTTTGTTTTTGTAGTCCCAACATCTTGATAGGTCGTCTCCTGAAGAGCAGCTTCTGAATTTACCGTATTACGGTTAGTCATCATTGTTAAAGATGGTGCAAAATCTTTTTCTTCCCAAACATACATACATATTGGTTGGCTAAAATACAAATTGAGTGGCACATTTTAGATATGTTGGAGCAAATCATCTGGCCATATTGTACTAATTGACTATCCTCCCTGGGTGAGCCTTCTTGAATCGACTGATTTCTTGTTCGAAGTATATTTTTAGTGCACCATACCCACCAACATCCAACCGTCCAGTATCCAGTCCAACATTGCAGTTTGTTCGTGGTGTGAGGTGGCAAAGACAAGATGACGACATTGTTTTGGTTTGTCTACTCCAGAAGTGGATAATGTTTGTGGCTTTCATGGTTGTCTAGCACCAAAGGAACTTTTTTTCTGCAAACGGCTGAACAAGGCCAACAAAAATTTTGAGCCACTCCAGAAATATTTCTCCAGTTATCCATCCTGAAGATGAGCAAAATCCCCGAGTCTCTGGAGGAGAACCATCCAACAGGCGATCTTGCATCCTCTTACGCCCAAATATCATAAACGATGGTAATAACGATCCGGTAGCATTGCAGCAACAAACAATAGTTGTGGTTTGTCCACGTTCTGTGCTGGAAATGACTCCAACTTGCTTCTTACCCTTGACAGTAAGAACTTTGGGTGGTTGCTTTATAGAAGTTTAAATACCGGTTTCGTCACCATTGTACATCCTGATACCATCAATACAATGTTTTTCCGTTTGGTTATTCAACAACTCGCAGAATCTTTCCACTTGCGGACTGTTGAAGCCTCTAAGTCTATCAATCGACGTTTCTTCTGGCACTCTTAGAGTGATTTGCAGATTCCTGCTCATAAATCCTGCAAGCCAATCACCACCAGTCTTTTCATTTTTATCCCAACTTTGTGGATATGTTTTGCGCAAACGTAAACCAATGCTTTAAAATCTTCTCGGGTTAAGCCATAAAAAATGTTGTCCATCTTGTGCAAATACGTCATCCTGTTGGTCATTGAAAACTTTACGAAAATGTCCCAGCTGAAGAGTCGAACTACCTTTTTTCCAATGCCTATACAAAGTAGCATAAGGTAGGATATATTGTTTTGCCTTTGCAAGAAAGAACATTCATAATATCATAACATCCTCACTCCATTCGGCTTGATTTGTTTTTCTTTTATATCTGTAAACCATATATAACAATATAAATGAAAACCATTAATCAAAATGCCCACTGGGCAAGTGGATACCGTATCCACTTTGCCCAATAGATACTTGTTGAACTTAACCTAGCCTACAATGAAATTCAGAAACAACATCTCCATAAAACTTACAGTATTTCAACAAGAAAGCATGTATTTTAGGGATTCAAACAAACCAAAACAGTAACACCACATGTACGTGAGTAATTATGAAAATTCGTACTTTGAAATATCGTAACAAATGATCACTTTTTGGTTTGAATTATTTTTTTCTCAAAGGACGCGTGGCCTTGCTATAGCTCTGTTTGTTTACGACTGAGGGGCGGGGGACGGATCTTGTGGCATGCGACAGGCGTGCTTGCACGCGCTATTTTGAAATAGTGGGTATTCGCTTTGCCTGGACTTCCCCTATGTGATGATGCGAAATAATAAAACAGGCCCAAATTCTAAATACTTGATTAAAATAATTAAAATAGTTAAGTTTCGTAGAACACAACAACGAGATATAAATCCCAGTAAGATCAGCCATAACTCTAATCAACCATCAACCAAGTAAGAACAAATAACTTTTTATTTTTAATGACTTTTTTTAGGCAAAATTTCCTGTAACGTATAAAAGATATGGGGCTCAACTTGCAAATGCAAAGGAAGATCATAAAATACTACACTTTTATTTCAGGTGAAATTTTGCATTAACAGATATAGGAGTGGCAATAAGTAATCACACCAGTTGTGGAAATCTCTTGCTAAAAACGAGAGACGGTTTATAAATCTTAGACCCGAAAACCGGAGGTACTTGCTGGGGTTTTAGCCGGTAAAAATCCGGCACTACCCGGAGAATAAAGCGTCTTGGAATAAAGCTCTCTGAGTGTATTGAAAATTTCTCCATCATAACAAAAAAAAACGGGACCGGTCTTAAAATGTGAATGAATTTTTTCCTCTTAGTAATCGAACGAGACATAGTTTGCCAGTCCAGGAGTCACCAACCTTCTCAATATGTTGAGCTACTTTAATAATATTCAAATAGACATTCGTAATATCGACGTAGAAGATATCTAAATTCGTATATCAGGCTACCGAAATTTTCTACCCGAGCTACCGGTAGCTCGCGATCCACGTGTGACCCCAGGAGTCGAACTGCCGGTATTTAATAATACAGTTAATTAATAACAAAAATAGTGATTTCTTTTGATTCATTCAGAGCAGTAGCATGATATTATGGTGCCCGATGCGAAATGATAAAATGACCGATAAAATTAAAAGACAGATAAATTGTTAATCAATTTGATTTAATAATGCTTCTGCACTAGTTTTTGAACCAGTTTAATATCTTATAAACATCAATAATTTCTAAATTAAGAAACATTAGAATCATTTTACTAGAATACCATCTAGTTTTGCAATGCCCTTTTAAAGTTTTATTTAAAATCAAACTTAACTTATAAAAAAAATTCTTTCCACAGCTCCAAAAAATTTTACTATTAATGGCGATACTTCGGCAGCATGTACGCCAACGAGGTTTAAAGTGTGTGCTGCACATGGAACATACGTTGCAAATTCGTTCATATTTTTAATATGTGCTTGAACACCTTGGTATTGTTTTTGGTATTTGTTTATACTTGGTATTTGTTTATAGTTTCAATAAAATGTATAAAACTTTCTTCTATTGAACAATTTCCATCCTTTATTTTCACATATCGTATTATTTGTGACATTTGTTTTTTCCGAGAAATATCTGGTGTACAGTCAAATAATATATAATAATATTTTGCATCCTTTATTGGTTCAAGTATGACTTTCCGTACCTCATTTCCGATTATATTAATTATTTCGTTCTCTATTTGTAGCGAAAAAATTCGTTTTGAACATTTTTTATATGTTCTGCAATAATGGGATTATAGTGGTTAATGATTCTTAGCTAATGATTCTTGCAGTGGTTAATGATTATAGTGGTTAAAAATTCCCTAAGATGGACTTCCTATTTTTTCTGCTGTACCACGAAAAGCGAGATTAAATTTTACGCAAAATATAATAGTATCAACAATAACTTTAATGATTTGAAACCATTTTTTTGTTTCCATTTTAATTAAATTTTGGTTACTATCATCTATTGTCTTGTTATTAAGTAATCTTTTCTCCAACTATTTCCAAAGAAAATAACACCTTTTATGCTCCTGGCTATTCTCGTGTTCTTGAATTCGTGGACTAAAATGTCGCCAACTAGTGAACCCTACATTTCTATTTGCAAAATTGGTTTTGAAATCTTTGGAAAATAATAAACTACAAAAACAAAAAAAGCATATTGATGTACTGTACATAAGCCATATACATTTAACTTTTTTCACATTGGGTAAATTTTTGAAATACCATTTATTATTAAAGCCTCTTTCATTTGCCACAGGATAATTATTCTGCATATTTTGTACAGGACCATGTGTAACTAACCCCCATCTTATTATATCTGAAACAGATGGTCATGTGCCAAGATCTTCATATTTAAATTGTATTTGTTTATTATTATCCCCACTATCTTTGTTATCTTCTGTATTTTTATTTGTTTCAACTTAAACAATATCATTTTGTTTTTCTTGTTTTATTATTCATGACCAACCTTTTCTTCAAACTCTGCTGCTTCCTTTGTATTGGTTTTAGTTTTCACGTTAATCTCAATCTCTCCATCGCCTATTTGTATTATATTGTTGTCATTTTCAGTGTTAGTATTTATCATCTCTTCATTTGGCTGACCGGAACTTGAAAACCATTTTTGTAAATTAGTAGTAGCAGATAATTGTTTTCGTCGTTCTTCACACATTTATTTTTTCTTCAAATTTGGACTTCTTAATTTTTTATGATCCCTTATCTTTAAATAGAAAATTTATATTCTGTTTTGATATTTTAATTATGTGTGTTAAATACAAGGATGATAACTTTGAGAAATAACAGAATCAAATTCACTTTTAACTAATTTGAAATTACATACAAGCAAATTAGAAAATATATTAAACGATAACGTATTTTTTTTATAATAATACATTGCAAGTTTATAAGTAATAAAAATGATTTAAATAAATTGAATGATACTTACTTGAAATACATTTAGATATATATTTTTATACAACTACGCATATATTAATTTTACCCTTTAACCACTCACCCTCATTTACACACATTTAAATATTCTCAAAAAATGTAACAAAATTGTATTCTCATGTGTGTGACTGTACTGATATGAGTACTAGGATCATCTGAAAAATCATCTTTGAAATATATTAGAAAATGATGGAATTATACAAAATTAAAGGCATTACTGCATTATTAAAAATTTTTTCAAGGTTAAAACAGCATCTCTATTTTTCGCCGCTTTTATCGTTCGGCGCCTTTGTCTATCGGCACGTTTATCGTGCGGCAACTTTATCGTTCGGTGCCTTTATCATTCGGCGCCTTTATAATCGGCGCCTGCTGCCCGGGCACCGTTCGCACCACCCACGCTACGGCTCTGGATTAATTATCAACTTCACAACAAAAGTAACGTGAATTTCGGGATTAAATGGAAGCTTTATAGTATACAATTATTGCTCAATATTTTGCTTATTTTAATTATTTTCAATTTTATTGTGGTATGCTCAACATTTATAATTCTAATCTAATAACTATATATACTACTTACTTATATAAACTATAAATCTAATTTCTAATATTTTCTAAGAATGTACATTTCAATAAAAATTAATGGCATATAAAATTAATGGATGATATAAGACATCACTCGTACATTTATTACATTGACATAAATACGTCAGTAAAATTTAGTAATTCCTGGAGGAGACACTTTTTAATATCGATTGATAATGAAACCGTTACGTTTTATATTGCTCCTTTACCGTTACGTAGCTACTAGATCTTTCGTAGCTGATAAGTATGACTTGCTGACTATCGATGGGTTTTCAAACCCTATCTAGTAATGTTGTCGAGTTTCAGGATGGTTGCACACTGTTTCAAAATTTTACAGCTTATTTGAATGATCCTCATATAACTATTATTTAAACATTTTCTCGTCTACATGCTGCTTTATTATATCCAGAAAATGGCAATTAACCCGACAAAACCATAAAAATACCCTAAAAATGTAATGGCTTGAAAATAGTAAGCGATACAAATATATTCCTTACTACATATTACAAACGAAACTAACGTAAGACGTTCTCGACGAAAAGGTATTGTAAAAGCTTGTGCAAAATTTTATTATGCTCTTGCAGATCATTTTCTAGTAAATATGTACATTTTAGTTTAGAAGGTTTTAAAATAATCACCATAATGTGGAAATACAGCGGAGCCTTTAGAATGATAAATTGTAATCATTATATATTGAACTTTAAAATTAAATGCATAAAAGAGATTCTAAATGGCATGTAATAAATTAATACAATATTTGCAATAATTTTAAGGATGGGGCAAGTATCATGCTACCATTTTGTTTTGGCGCCATTTTTTCGTGATATTTCTCAGTTTGTGTTTGGATGTTCTGTTGTGCAAGTGAGCAACTTTCATTATAGATAAATAAACAAGAAAATATCGTTTATTCAAGCAATTGAAAGGATGATGGATAGATGGATAGATGGATAGCCCTGCGTCAGAAGTCCAAGAGCAGTGCGAAGAGCTGAAAATGTTGAACGCGCGGAATAAAGTGTGAAGGAACCTCCAGAAACGTCCATTCGACGATATTCGACGAATTTTCAGTGGTCACTTGCACATATTTTCCTATAAAATAAAAACTGTTCGAGACCTACAGACTATAATAAACCATCAGAATACATAACCCTTAACTTGTTTGATCGGTCAGTAGTGACCCATACCAATTTACATTCGTCCGGTAATCAAACCGATAATTTGACCGTTACATTCAGTCACTAGTTGCACTTTGCGTAAAGGACTTCCCATTTGTGAACTGTTGCAAGCTGCCAGTCAAATCTGATCCATAACACCTTATACGTAGTTTTAAATATTTTTACATGGCGGGCAAAAACAAATCCTTAACTGATACAGAACTTTTGCGGGAAGTTGAAAATGCCTATATTAGTGAATATGAGTCTGATCAAAGTGAATTCAGTAGTCATGAGAGTGATTATGAAATAAAAGAGACGGATACGGAGGAAGACGACGATCAAAATAGTATTGAAGAAGGTCATAGGGAAATTGAAATCGATACAGGTGAAAGGAATATCGATAAAAATAAACCATTCTTTTCTAAGAAGAATAAATACAAGTGGTCCACAATACCCCCCGCTAGTAGCAAAACTCGAGCTGAAAACACAATTAGATCTAAGATTCTAGATGCAATTGGTGAGGTATATAGGGACAAACCATCCAAAACTTGTTCCTATATCAGAATTGTTCAACCTCATGATTATCAATTCTTAGTCAAATTATGCATTATGCTTGTGGTGAGTACATGACCGTTGATGACGTGCTTTTTGAATTTAGGGGAAAATGTAGATACAAGATGTATATGCCCAATAAACCCAACAAATATGGATTCAAAATAATGTGTCTCTGTTATACAAACACACATTATTTACTAAATGCATTTATATATTCCGGTAAAGACATCTCTCCTAATCCAAGAAAATTGGCAGTACCAACTCTGAATGTCTTACAACTTGTTCAACCAATTATAAACAGTAACCGTAGCATTACCGGCGATAAGTGGTTTTCGCCAATAGAACTTGCAACAGAACTAAAAAAAATCGGTTTGACAGGAACGCTGCGTAAAAATAAAAGAGAAATACCAAGTGAATAATTTTTACCTAATAAAGATCGCTCAGTTTCATCAACAATATTTGGCTTTACAAAAAAATTCACCATTTTGTCTTACGTGCCTAAGAAATGCAAAGCTGTTATAATGTTATCTTCATTACATCGATTATCGATTTCTATAATTCAACAAAAGGTGGGGTAGGTAGTTTGGACCAAAAATGTGCCTGTTATAAGTTGTGTCGTAGAAGTAGACGTTGGCCCTTGACTTTAATTTTGCGATGGTCAATATAACCCGCGTTAATGCAAGTGATGTATAATATAATATGCAATAATATGCAAATAATGTATTTACAGAACGTCGAGCATTTATTATTTCCATAGACCTCATAATGGACTATTTAAAAAATAGGGTCACAATATAAACAATTCCAACAGATCTTCGGACATTGATCAAACGTAATTTTGGCATAACTGCGGAAGTTTCAGGCTGCATTATTTCCATGGACAAAAAAGGCGTTCTTACATGTGCCACAATGATAACAAATACCTATAGAAATGTTCAATGTGCCAGAAAGGTATTTGTAAATCCCATAGTATCAGTACCGTCAAATGCTTGTATTGCAGAGACTAAAAGTTGCTGCAAGGCAGTGTTAAAAGCAGAAGGTACAAATAGTTTTGATGTATATTTATTTTTCTTTTATTGCAAATGACCAAAAGGATGTCTTGAGGGGAGTTATTTCATGTTTTTAATTTTTTTACGTTTATAATATTTATTATGGATGTTATTAAAATGTCATTTGTCAATCATTTTCTATATTTCAACACTGGAGAATAAAATATTTTAATTTTTATGTCTTTATAGTGTTTTTAATATATATATATATATATATATATATATATATATATATATATATATATATATATATATATATATATATATATATATATATATATATATATATATATATATATATATATATATATATATATATATATATATATTTATAAACAATTCGACAAAAATATAAAACACTAATACTTTTGAGTATATTTTTATTTTAATCCTATAATATTCGTGCGTCACCCAAGAAGCTAAAGAAGTCACCATACCAATTGAAGGTTAAATCTTTTTTTTTCGCTCACTGACCAATTGAACTATTTGCAAAGATGTACCAGAAGTATTTGCGTTTTTTATTTTGTTTATATATAAATGCCTATACTTTATTCATCAGAGGTTTAATCCGACTCTAACTTTTTGCTCCGAACAATAAACATTCCTCCATTAGTGTGAAAGTGATTCTACTGACATTACTGGTGAGATTTGGGAAGCAGAGGGAGAAAGTGTATTATCAATCCGCACTGCTCAGCTCTGATTCAAAAAGTTCCGAAAGGGAGGCGTGAGTCCTGAAGATAGGTGAAGGTCAGGTCGTCCACGATCCCTCGATGCCGAGGTTTTAAGAGCAGCTATGGTTGCAGATTCTAGAACAAGCACTAGAAAACTTTCAGGACTTTTAGAAAGTTCCCAATTATACATTTATTAATAACTAAAAAGCCCAAAATCGCAAATAATTTTGTTGCATCGTAGTACTACATCGATTATTCATTATACTTATTACTTATTACATACCCTCTGTAAGTATTTGATACTAAATTCCAGCTGATCATTACGTACCTGAAAATAAAATATATCAGTTCAGGATCGTTAAAATTTAACTAATTGCTATATAAATTGCCAAATATTTACATATAATCATATTTTCACCGTTCTAAAAATAAACAATTCTTTCCGCCAACTGGAACTTGTTAATTTTTTTCAGTGTTACCTAAAAATGAACAATTATATATAATAGTTTTAGAAATCACCACCAAGCGTATTATTAGAAAAACTTTTGTACTTGGCACTGAGATATATTTTATGATAAATTTCCATTTATATGGCATTATGTCACTAAAATAAAGTTATTTCTGTCTGTTTATAATAGGTATGTCAAGACTCATTCATTTCATTGAAGAAAGCAATAGATTCATCCAAACTGATTTTGTCTCCTTCAGAGTAATCCGCCCTTATTGCAGTACACGTGTTCCACCGTTGTTTTCTCGTCTTCGTTTTTATATTCGATTTTAGGTATTTCCTTCAAGGCGACTAGCAAACTCTCTCAAATAGCTTCTAAAGATTCAAAACGGCGTCCAAGAAGTAGTTTGTTCAGTCGAGGGTATATAAAAAGGACAAATTGTGCCATATCTGGAGAATTTCGTGTTTATGGAAGGGCGTTTGTTTTTATTTTTTTTATTATAAAATTTATAATTTTTTTAAATTTAATTTATTAATAAATTATATTAAATTTATAAATTAATTATAATTAATTTATAAATTTAAATTATAAAATTTAAAATTATAAAAGTTATATTTGCGTTGAATTTTAGCGAAAAATTGAGGAATAATTATTTTGACGCAAATCTGAACGTTGTGTCTTTAACACGACAGGTCAACAAATTTAAACTTTTTTGAGACAACATTGATGTAAATAGGTGTATATGAAGTATTTTGTAGTCCTAAATCTGAAAATGATAAGCTAATTTCTGTAACGTGTAAGTTTTTTTTGTTACAGGGAGTTGGTGGTGGTCACACAGCGACAAAATCTTTCACTTTTTCCTCTTGTGTTCTGTAGCATCATCTCTTTTTAAAATTTACCAGTTGTCGCTCAACATAGATTGATTCCAGCGCCCCTGGAATCTTCCTTCCATCGTCCTGATGTCCTGGTGAAACATCCTTCTATTTCGTCGCTTACTACACCCACATTTTTCGGAATCCAAATGAGAGTTGGGGTCCATTAAATATGCCTTGTTTTAGTTTCGCATCACTTAATGGAGGAAATATTTATTTTAGGTACTTGACACTATAATCTTCTTTACCTGAGTTAACTGTCACTTTTCTTCTTGACTGAACTTTTGTGCTAACTAAACACCTGAGTTAACTCTCTCACAATAATTCACCAACTTATGTAACTCAGTCGAAACCTACCTGCCTATCACTTGCATTTATTATTGTACAATATAAAATTAGCCATATGCTCTTATAAATAACACAGATCGACATGATTTTTGTAACATTGATGAGAACGCTCTTTTTGTGTTTCATTTAGGTAGTTATTAAAATACCTTTTCACAGAAATGGCCTAGCACGTACCATTTTTAAATACATGCTTCTCATTTATATCATGGGATTCTTGAAGATATTTATACCTGACTTTGGAGTACAAAGGTAAGGAGTAATTTGGTACAAAATATTGATGTTTTTTGTATCTATGGGACAGCAGGGCAACAAAATAATATTACAGCAAGAAAGAATGGCCTCATAGAACGTCTTTTGAAGCTGGACTTCAAACATCAAATATGCCCCCCTTGTTAACCCAAAAAGATGCTTCTTCCGCCTATTCATGTTAAGCTTGGACAAATAAAAACTTTGCCAGAGCCATGGATAAAGAAGATAATGGTTTCAAGTACCTAAAATAAATATTTCCTCAGATAAGTGATGCAAAACTAATAGAAGGCATATTTATTGGACTTCAAATAAGGAAGCTTCTAGGTGATTCTAAAGAAATTAAATGAAAATTTGAATTCAAAGCTTGGAAGTGTATGGTGATGAAATACTAGATAGTCGTATGTCCTTAAAAATGCATTTTTTATACCAATTTAGATTTTTTCCACAAAATTTAGGTGCAATTATTGACGAATAAGAAAACAGGTTTCACCAGGACGATGGAAGCAAGATACCAGGAACATTGGAACTCATCTATGTTGGGTGACTATTGCTGGTTCTTAGAAAGAGATGATACTACACAACACAAGAGGAAAAAGTGAAAGTTTTTGTCGCTATATGACATTTCATGTGATATATTTTTTATTCGCATAATCCTCAGTAATGATTTTGCATAGTTTTAATGCGTTTTACATATATTAAATAAATATTAGATTTTGAAAATCTGTCGTCTCCTTTCTTCCCCACTAACGATCTCCTGTAACAACTCCTGTACGCGTTACAGTAATTAGCTTATTATTTTTGGATTTAGAACTACGAAATACTTCATATACAACTATTTCCATCATTGTTACCTCAAAAGAGTTCAAATTTGTTGATCTGTGAATCAGCTAGCTTTCCGAACAGTTAATTATAAAAGATTTATTTATCGAAATCGATATTATGGCTATCTGTTGTATTATCCTGGGTTTAGACTCTAATTAGGGAAGAAGATTACATTAATAGAAGATATATTAACATTCCCAGGAGTACAGAATAGTTCAACTCCACTGCAACAGTACAGGTACCACCCGACTGACGAGTCTCACAACATTTTAATCCACGAAAAAAAATTAAAGGTACCACGAATTAAAGGTTTGTGATCACACGACGAACACAAACTTGAATGGGGTACTGACGGGATATCGATACCTGTATCCACTGGGTGAAATAAATCCGCCCTGAACCCCCTAGCGGGTGAAATGTCTCTTTATCATGTATAAAGTTTTTCAATAAGGACGTCAGAACTTTGAAACATTCTAGAGCTAACACTTTTGGATATATAAATGTTACCCAACCTGTGCTCTATTCGATACATTGTGTCAATTCACCATGGAAAAAATCATAATACACAAACTGGGTTCTAGAGTAGTTGGTGACCAAAAATAAATTAGGGCAAAATATAGTTTTAGTGTGTTGTAAGTGTTAGTATTTCAATTATTTCTCTTTCAGTTCAATACATATTAATTTCATATAAAGTTGAAAGAAATTTAAGATTCATAAATTGACGTTAACAGTTGTTAAGTGTAATCAAATACTTCATATGCCATTCATAGTTTCATAAATTTCATAATAGCCTAGTAAATGAAAAACATATTTACCCTGAAACAAACCGACACATCATTTAGGATTTTTTTAAATCTGTTAAAAAAAAACATATAATATTTAGCTCGTTGAATTCATAAAAATTGCCAAATTAAAGTACTGTTGCCATTTAAAAAAAGTCAAATTAGTCTTGGATTTCAAATATGCGACACGAAAAAATATATATACTTAACAAGTTACAAACATTTCCTGATATTTATATAATATGATATTTACATATTAATATATATATATATATATATATATATATATATATATATATATATATATATATATATATATATATATATAATTTCATTACGAAATCTCAAAGTGTTCTCGAGATATTTGACCATTTCCACACATAACAGCAACCCTGTATATAAACTCTTCCTTCATGTCAAGATAATATACAAATAGCTATTTCAGGGAAACAATGGTTGCACGTCATCAATCAGAGAAATCTATTACCAATTTAAATCGAGAAGAAAGAAAAAATCATTTAAAGTTCAAAGCTTTCTCTTTCCTTCTTCCTCTAATCCTATTAGAATAGGGTAAAAATACGATGAGCCGGCGGATTACATTTTGTGAATTCGCTGTCAAGATAACATTTAGGTTTGTGGTTCTGGGCAATGTTGCCGACCTTACACAACTTTTTCGTAGAATCTGTCATTTTCATGTTCTGATCGTTTATGAGTTGTGCCTTCAAACGTTTCTGAATTATTTTTGCTGTATTCTTTGCTGTTTCAGCTATTTTCTGGTTTTGTGAGTTATTTAGTAAAAAATGTGCGATTATAATTGCAAAAAAATACCAAAACCGTTAAGCGGTCAGGGAAACAGCTTGTCTCGTCATTTATCAGTTATTTTGAACAAGAACGAGATAATGGGGCTCCTCTTTTGCCATTAAACGCTATAAGAGAGGTACGTATCAATAACTTAGTAGGTCTCATGGTTATTTGGAGTTCTTTTAACGAGTTTCAGCTGCTATATTAGTATTGGTACAGTTAGTGCAATTTCGAAAAAGTTGAAGAATAACGAAATGTTAAAATCACCGAAGAAAAAGCGTCAACATCCAAAACGAGTAACTAATCTAGATTATCTTGATGTCGGCTCAATTCGCCATCAAATCTATGAAATGTATGAAAAAACTAAGTAGATTTACATGGTAATATGGTATTTTATCAAATTTTGTTGAAATATTTCAGAACAAACGGTTAATCTTAAAAGTATTCGTGAAAAACTAAAAAACATGCAGCTCTTTGATGAATGTAAAACTTCGCTTCATACACTTCTAAAAGAAAGTGGTTTCAAATGGAATTAAGATAATTTTGATTGTGATTGAGAATTAAGATTGTTTTAAGACGTGTCAATAATAACATGTTATTGCAGATACATTGTTCTTCATATTGGAAACAAGAATGAGTTTATTCCAGAGGCCGAATTAGTTTTCTCTTCTAAAACAAAAAACGATTATCATGGAGAAATGAATAAAGATAACTTTTTGTTTTGGTTTGAAAACCAGCTGTTGAAAATCTTGGAGGAGCCATCAGTTATTGTCATGGATACTGCACGATATCACAGTACACTGATGGATAAACCTCCAACTAGTGCATGGGCAAAACCAACAATTTTAGAATTGCTGACGGAACATAATCTTCATTTTGAAAACACTATGTTGACAAGTAAACCGCTGCAAATCGTTATTCGGTAAGCAGTAATTAAAGGGACAGGTTTGTGTTCATAATGTTCTTTTCAAGAACAAGCCTAAAAAACAATATGTTGATTGAATGTATTGATAACTGTTTGGATATGCCGAAAGAAGCTTTATCAACAGTTACAGCACCGATCTGGATGAACAGCATCAGACATACAGAGGAAGAGATTCAAAGATGGTCGAATCGCGAAAGAGTATTTGATAGACCAGAAGTTAATCCTTTAATAATTTACTTGAACAGCGATTCAGATGCTGAAAGTTGTTTTAGTGACACTGAATAATTAAACTTTGTGTGAATTAAATGAAAATACTCTATGTTGACAAGCAGAAGTTTTGGAACAGATTTTTGATTAAAACTTTTAAAGAAAAAACTTTTCGTGTTAGTTTTTTATTTACAGTTTTATCTATCATACAAATGCCACAGCCTGGGTATTTTGGAGTTCATGTGGCAACAATGTAACGTGAGTGCGTCATAGATTTTGATGACCTGCAACCAATGCTTCTCTGAATGAGCTGTATATAATATCATCGTATAGTCATGTTAAATTGACGTTACAGAAGTCGCCGGGAAGCTTTCTGTTAGAGAAACAGTCTATGTTAACGCGCGAATTTTCTTTGACTATCTATGTATACTATATATCAATATTAAATTTATGAAGCACCACAAGTTATTTCCAATAAAATGCAATATAACTTAGTTATAATATAAATTTTGAAAATTCAATATTTCACAGTCCATTTAAACTTTTCGCATAAGCAAGCTCGCTATCGACAAAAGGGAAATAAGAGCTTTTCCGATTTAACTACCAAATACATTTCTTCTAAAAAGTAAACGAAAAATGTTATTTTGCTTTCGAAAATACCTTGAAATGTAAATCGTTGGCTGCTTGAAATTTCGAAGCGTATTCATATTTATATAATAAATAACGTTTAGAATTTGACTTGCAAGGCTGATTGTTTTATAAGACTTATTTTCCTGATAATAATAAACAGTTATAGCGCACATTATAAAAATATTGTATTATTATTCATTATTATCTATTAACTATTACACTGGGGAACAATTTGAAAAATAATTTCTGTTGAGTTCGATATTTAAGCTGTTTTATACGTAAATTGATATGCTAATTCCAAAACTTTATTTAGTTTTTTTTCTATCACGTCAAGTTTTTTCTCTTCAGTTGTTGCGCATTCGACTAAGCTTGGCGAATCACAGAAGTCACTACTGCTCTCCTACCGGCGAACCTTCTTCGACTTAGGAGTGGGGGCGTGAGTGACGTTGCGTCATCCAAAACTAGTTCGGTCAGTTACGCATGAGATGCTAAAGTACGTGGGTCTGTGTCGCTCTGATATAGTGAAGTCAAAGTATACATGCACAACTACAGATTTTCGTTATGTCTGCCTCTGGTAGTTCTCGTCGTAAGTGCTTAAACAGCCCTGATTCATTTTGTTATATATGTGGCAGTTTTACCATCCCCATTCAACGGACTAATATTAATACATTTGTCAGATAAGCCTATTTTGCTTATTTTAAAGTGAAAATAGGCGACCAAGATAAATCATGGGCCCCTCATAAAGTGTGCAAGCAGTGTGTAGAGAGTTTACAAATGTGGACGAAGAGAACACGTAAAAAACTTTTGTTTGGTATACCAATGGTTTGGCGAGAGCCCAAAGATCACTTAAGTGATTGCTACTTTTACATAGTGAAAACATCAGGATTCAACAAGAAAAACAAACATAAAATTGAGTACCCTAGTTTACCATCAGCTATACGCCCTGCGCCTCATTCAGCTGAAATTCCAGTTCCAGTTTCTCAAGAAGTACCTTCTTTAGAAATACAAGAATATGAATCAAGTGAAGATCAAAGTGACTCCACCGACGAAGAATTCAAAGTTTCTAATGATTCTGTTCGTAAAGGATTCAATCAACATGAATTAAACGATTTAACACGAGATTTGGGAATATCCAAAAAGCTTCGAAATTATTAGCATCAAGAGTGCAAGAAAAAAATTTGCTTGACAAAGGAGCTAAAGTCACTTCGGTCATTCGGTTTCTTTGCGTGAAGAATATGGCGACATAAAGAAAGTCATTGACTTATTGCAATATAACATGCACCAATGGATCATCTGTGTTGACTTTAAAATGGTCTGTTTCCTTCTTGGCCAGCAGCGCGGGTATACCAAGTATCCCTGTTTTTTGTGCTTGTGGGACAACAGAGCTGGTGAGAAGCATGGGTGCAATTGAACTGGCCGCCAAGATCTGATCTAAGATCTGGTGATCCAAACACTTTAAATAAGCCACTTGTCGACAGAAAAAAACATTGTATTTCCGCCTTTGCATATAAAACTAGGTCTTATGAAGCAATTTGTTAAGGCTTTGTCAATTGAAGGAGACTGCTTTAAGTATATCATTTCGGCATTCCCTAGCCTGTCATACGAAAAGATAAAGGCTGGTGTGTTTGATGGTCCACAGATTCGACAACTCGTGAAAGATACAAATTTCACTGAAATAATGACCGAACTTGAAAGGAATGCTTCGTTGGTTTTTAAAAATATCGTTAAAAACTTTCTTGGAAATACACGAGCCCCGAATTACATCGAAATTGTTCAACAACTCTTGGAGAGTTTTAAAAAGCTTGGTTGAAACATGAGCATCAAACTGCATTTCTTACATATTCATCTTGCTAACTTCCAAGAAAATCTTGGTGCTGTTAGTGATGAACAGGGCGAGCGATCCACCAAGATCTAAAGGTTATGGAAGCACGGTATCAAGGTAGATGGGATGTCAGTATGATGGCTGAGTACTGTTGGAGCATCAAGCGAGAATGCTCACAAACTGAACACTCCAGGAAAAGCTATAAGGAGAAAATTTTACCATAATATCTTTTATTTATTTTTTGTATAAACACAATTTAACTTTTAATAATATATTAACCTCTGTATGAATAAAATATTCTAATCTATTTGGTCAGATTTCACCTTATTTCCTTTCGTATGTAAACTTTTAAGGTAAAATGCTGTAGCTTAAGAACTTGATGTGATGGAGAAAAACTGAATATTTTTGAATTCAGAGATGAAAAATTAGTCAAAAACAAGTCACAGATCCAAGTCAACAAAATTACTGTTCCCCAGTGTTATCTTATTATGTGACTGACACTGATATTTTTCCATTTTTTCCTGAATATGCTTTTACAATGTTGTCATTTCAATTGTCAACATTTGCAATGTTGTCAAGTCACCATCACTAATCCTTCTCTTTGGTATTCATCAAAGCAAAATGTGCTGAATAATTGATGGTAAGTTGCAACTTCCGTGGAAGAATGTTATATTAATATTTATGGATTCCGCAGTTGATTATTGTAAATATTATTTTTTTAAAGAATACATTTGTAGCTTTTTAATGTTTCAAATTTTATTCCACATATGTTTCGCCTTATCAGGACTTTTTAAACCAAATGTTTCAAATACACAGGTTTTTTTTGTTTTTTATAACATTTAGTCTAATTTTATTGAATGTCAGCTGGTAAAAACCTGAACTATTCGGTTAGAATATAAACTTATCTATTATTGGGGTGATTTGGAAATTTATGTGGTCATCCATGGTTATTATATGACTATCTCTTAAGCATTTTTATATTTCTAATTGTTCTAGGTCTAATTTTTTTACTTTTCCTTCCTGTGTGTAAAAGTTCAACATTGCTTACATCTATAAAATGATTGTTTTCAATACAATGTGTAGACAGTACAGTGCTTTTTTTATTATCCACTTTTACTATCTACTCCACGCCACGCCACTCCAGACCACATGTCGTCAACATATTGGTCCCTTTCACACTTGCCCACGCCATGCCATGCCACACCACACCACTCGTCATTTCATACTTATCAATTTTCCATCAACACCTTATCCACTTGAAAAGTGAGATTTTTCTGTTCAGTCTGTTTTTGCCATCGTCATGGACTAATCGACTGAAGAGTTGGCTGGCATGAGTTTAATTGTCCTTCGAAGGTTAAAAGGGCACAGGAAAATAAAAATTACACCCATATATTTCGACCCAACAAAAAAGCAGCGCTTTTGACTATTTTGAGGAACTCTTTGATAATCCCATGAAGTTTTTCACATTCTTTCGTATGAGCGTGGAATCATTTCAAGAACTGTCTGCAGTTTTAGAAGAAAGTTTGCGCAGACAAGACACTGTCTCGAAGAAGTCTATTACTCCCCAGCAGATGTTAATAGTAACATTGAGGTATGTATCAATCAATATATGTTTGTTTATTTAAAAAAATAAATAAATAAACAAACATGACATGTTTTATTCCTCAAAACGTAAAACAATCCCAATGACATGTACATAATTTACTAAGTATATTTAAATCGGTTTATGCAGAAAGGGACTTAAGTCCATTTTGGTCATTTTGAGAAAATCGAAAATAACTGCCCCGTTTTTTTTTGTATTTCAGATGAATCTTACTTTAGAGATATTGTTTTTACAGACTATGTGGAACATGTATAAAGTTCCCTTACGCTTGAAATGATGAGTACCAACATTTTAGTAAAGAAACCAAAATTGAACATTCAAATCTCAAAATGGCCAAAAATGGACTATAACTGATTAAGGTTTTAGCCCAGAAATACTGCGTTCAATCTTGGTGAGAAAGAAATTAAAGCTATACATTTCAATTATATAAAATAGTAAATGTAATGTAATACATTTCATAGTAATTTAACGAAAAATATTCAACAATTAAAAACAGTGCATGGTTTTCCTATTCGAACAAAATTTCATATAAAAACTTTTTCGAACAGCACAAAACAAAGACAAAAAATGTTTGCATTGATAACGGCAATTGAGTATACAATATCGGCAATTAGCAGTCTTCCACTTCAGCTTTCAACTGAATTGCTTACATATACATTCACACACTTCCGCACAAAAGTAGAATCGGTAATACCCTTTTGCAAGACTAATCTACGGAAGCAATTAGTAGGGACTATGTAGGAAATGTTTGAGTGTTATTTGTTAGGACGCGGCGTAGTTAAGGGCGGGTGATCGGAATTAAAGATAGGAAAATTGGATGGGTGTAATACCCGGAGAGGAATCAATTTCGAAATGCCTCTTCGGCTATCCAATTTTAACGTAAATTGGGCCACGACGTAATCTTCAATGCGGTAAAATTAACCCATGCAAATAACAGTTAATTTTTAGCAGAAACAACCCATGTTTTATAATGCTTTAAAACATTTTCATTGCAATAAATTTATATATATATATATATATATATATATATATATATATATATATATATATATATATATATACTCACATTAAAAATGAAAGTGAACAACACTTCATGACATATGAAAGGTTATTGAAATCCAATATGATGTAAAGAAACCTCCAATAAATTTGTAATGTATGCTTATAGATTTACGACGATAATGATTATATTTTTAAATATGGTAAATATTATAATACATACAGGGTATACCAATACTGCGATATCGGTTGATATATTTATAATGGCTGGAGATAGAGAAAAAATTGTAAGTTTGAGTATACAACTAAATAGACTGCAAAATTTTAAATTAATTTTATTAGCATAGGGTTTCTCACAAAACCATGGCAGGGCATAGGTGTGTTTTTTCTTATCGAACATCTTATAAGTTCATCCATTTTTCCATTATGCTACTGATTCGAAACATATTTCATAAAACATGTCCTATACCTAAACCCATTGGTTTTACCGATATCCCATTTTGTAAAAAATATCGGAGTTGCAGATTATATTTTGCAGTGTGATATATCATTTATTTTTTATGCAGGACCATCATTTTTAGTAGGAATATTAGTGAAATTATGACTTAACTTTTAGGTGTCCAGGATAACTGAGATAAATAAACAAATTCGAAACATATCTTAGTTTTTTAACCCTTTCGCCCCGGCACTTTTTGTTTTTGTAAAATTTAAAATAAAACAGATTTTATAATTAATTTATCGATCCTTAAAACGGGAAAAATATTTTAAAAAAATAATAATTAGCGCAAATAATTAATAATTAATGCGACCCATGTGTCCCATTAGTATTTATTGGTGGGACAATACTGTCCAGGTTGGCTTAGCACACTTACCCATTTTTGTGAAAGTAACTTTCCTTGACACGAAAATAAGAACAGACTTTTAGAATGGTAAAATGTATTTGTAAAAATATAACTACTAAAATATAAAAGTTAAAAAATAAGTGTATGAATGAAAACAGTTGCATAAAAATTAAAAAAGTCAAGTATGGTGCAATAAAAAACATTTTTTGCAAAGGGCGAATTCGCAAGCTGTACAAAAAGTCTTTGTTCTTGTTTCTTTCCTTTTTGTGCTATATCTATAACACCGCGTTCTTGTTGGCTCTTCTTTCGGTAGATGATCTCCCACATTCATCAGCTTTGTTTTTTTTTTGGCCTTGGTCCAGCAATTAAGTTTTCGGCTAATTAAAGTTTTTTATGCTTCAGGTCTTGAAATATTACCCAGCTGTTTACCACTGCACTCAGCATAAGTTTGTAAAATACTTTTCGCCACCACTTAGTAGACCTTCGATCCAAATCACAAGTGGATACTTTTTGATCGGCCAGGTCTACACCCCCCATGAATTCATTGTAAAAAACAAATCCTTCAGAACATGGAATTTCAATTTTAGAACCATCTTTCATATTTCGCATAATGGTTTGGGTGTTATTCAAATGGCAGTTTGAAAGAAGCAAGACTTCGTTTTCTTGTGGAAGAGTGTAATCTACTGAAATACACTCAAACAGTGGGTTTCTGGGACATGGTTATCCCACCAGTTAGATTTGAAATGTTGGTGGATGGACATATATGTCCCACTCGAGGCGAAAGGGTTAATGGAATGTCTAATATTTTTTTCATTTTACAATATTTCTAAGACAACATTCTTCTATTCTTCTGGCAAATATTGTTCTGGTATAGCTTTTAAATAGTTTTTATGATACAGAAAAAAAGAGTATTCGTTCATTATTAAATAGAAAAAAAATATTTCTATGATCTATTATTTTCAATATCGAAAAGAATTGTGAATATCCATTTACAAATCATACTTTTTCCCTTTTTTTTTGAAAATAAACTAAAATCTTAGTGTTTTGAAAATGGGGCGCTATTTACTTGCCGAACTAAGAAAAATAAATTTCAATTTACCATGATAATGGAAGAAGTTTTACTTCCACTTTTTTCACTCAACATCAATTTCAACCATTCTTTAATTTTTAACAGAGATGCTCCTCCAAGCGCACAATATACAAATTCATAATCAATTTTTTAGAGAACGGAGACCACGAATAGCAAAATTAGTGAGAGAAAAGCGTGTTAGAAAAAGTTCTCGGAAAGTTCCAGGAACATCCTCCCGGCGACGTTGTGCTCAATCTGTAATAAAACCCTATAGCTTATTTTAAAACAAGATGGAGCACAACAAATGCTGCTAATTCAAACTTAACCCTCGTGATCGTACAATCTTACATCAAATTGTGCCTTCTTACATCTCGCAGATGCACATGGAAAATTTTCCGAGAAATTGTGAATCTCTGATGAGGTTCAGAATGAAAATTTTGAATGAATTAATTCAAGAAAGACCTACGAGCAGACACCATAAATGCCCAGCGTTACAGATACAGGTATATGCTTGAAAGTTTTTGTTACCTCAATTAGGAGACGCTGAGGTCTATTGGTTTCAGGAGGATGGTGTTATAGCTCAAACCGCAAATACATTTGAAGAAAATTTTCCATTGTGGATTAGCGTCCAAAAATGGGGATCTAAGGTAGCCTTCAAAATATTCGAATGTCACTGCCCCTGATTTCTATCTTCAGGGATACCTTAATTTAACCTAACTTTATTTTAATCCTCAAAGCAACAAACACAATGGTTGTCACAAAAATGAAGTAACATGTCCCACCTCAGTGGTGTGGAGCACTTGATCCACCAGTTAGTAGTTAAGCAGCGAAAACACTAGAAATCGCGGAAATATTTGTTTATCTACCAGAAATGTAACGGTATTGTATTAGAAAAGATCAACAACATTGATCTATAGATATTGACCAGACCACCAACAACTTTAAACGAACGTTGAAGCATATGTCTAACGTTGATTTAAAATTTTAAAATTAATTCAATTAAATATATTTTGATACTCTTGGATTCTTTTTATTCCCCAGATTTTATTTACCAGTCTTTTAAAATTTTTAAAGCTAAATCGATTACTACGAATGCAACATTTTATATTTACTGTCATATCCATTTAAAATCACTATCCCCAAAAGGGCCACAAAAGGGTAAATAAAAATTTTATGGACAAATCCTATTATGGTAATTTAATCCAAATATACAGCAAAAACGTGATCGGAATGTAAGTCAAAGTTTTCAGTTTGTTAATGACTTCTTGTTAATGGCTGATTGCCCGGAATTTCGTTCCATAAAAATTTCCTATAATTATGAGTGGAAATTTAAAAGTTACTTCCAAAAAAGCATTCCTTGCAACTCACATTTATTATGCTGATATTTTCTCCCAATCCCAAACAACAAATATATATGCATATATATATATATATATATATATATATATATATATATATATATATATATATATATATATATATATATATATATATATATATTCAAAATGTATTTAAAATTATAAAATACTTAACTAAAACTTACGTAGCTACTTTAAATAAAATAATTAGCAAAAAGTACCGACTGTAAAGTACATTTTTGTAAAACAATTGTTATTTGGTGTGAAAGGTTTTGAAACAATTCCTTTGTTGTGTACAACACACGATTACTTTATATTTATCATATGTTATAAAAGAATAACCCTTTGGAGATAGTTTACATCTCTCCTGTTTTTCAACGAATTTAGGCAAATGCCCTAAATTATCATACCAAATATTATTTATAGGCTTTGGGGCTAATAAAATTCTTTTTTTTTTGCTGCTGCTGTAGGTGTTCATTGTTAGGAGGTCCCTTTCGCTTTAGACCCATTTTATCACCCTTGGTTAGAGCAGCCGATATGCTTGCTTGAAACTGAAGCAGCGAATATTCTTTGTAGTTTGTACAATTTTATCTATACTACCACGTTCCATTTTTTTTTCAACTTATCTTTATCAGTGAGAGAGCACTTTCCCAGGCGGTATTTCCTAATAATACCTACACCTAAGATTTTCTTATTCTTTAGTTCTGCACATAATTGGAGTGAAGAAAACCAATTGTCAAAAAACTTTTCAGCTGATGGTAAACTTTGGCATAACGCCATGAGCACATCTCCTGAAAATACAAGCCCAAAATCCCCGCAAGTCCCTTTACCGACGTAAAGAAGGCAAAATCGTAATTATTCCAGATGATCCTGCTCTCATAAAAAATATGAGCCCATTTATGCGGCATTTTTTTAAACAGCTGCTCAATTTCTGACTGGTTAGTATTTAGAATTTCCGCATGTTCTTGATGGGCATAAGTGTTGGTTTGTTCTGAAATCTCCTTGATTATATCACCTTAAATAAAAATTTTAAAATATTCATAAAGAGTTTTATGTTTGTCACATTCATACTCTTCATTTCTGCTTCAAATTCAGGTTCGGGAATATGACGTGGGTTTATTTCAAGTTTAGGTGATCACAGTGGGTCAATAACACAGTCATATTCGGGTTCACGTGGCTGATATTTATCTGTACGAAACACATCATCACATAATTTCAGTAATATTTCATCTTCAATATCTAACAAGGCTTTCTCTTCATCTACTTCCGAAGTATTTCCATCAAACTGAATAAAAATTTAATAATCTCTTAATTTGTTCCGCTTAATCCTTGCCATATTTACTTTTCTTACAAAATCTCCATAAAACAAAATCGCTGCCCCTCTGCAACAGCTTTCCTGAATTCACTTTACCTTTTTTCGATCTTACCATTATTGTATGTTCTATTCGACAGTTTGTTCCTTTATACCTTTCCTGGTACCTTCTTTTATACCTTTATGATATGTTAATTGGCGTTGTTCAGGAACGACACTAGGTCGGAAAAGGTTAATGGTGACAATATTTTCTTTGTCACACATCTCATCAGATAATCAATTTATTGCCAGGCAAGTACTGGTACTGGTAGTGGTCATCAAGATTACGATTATTAAATTTTACACCATTGGATTATTTTTTGTGGGATTATATTATATAACGCCGATTGATTCTTGACCCTAAACGAAATATTCATGCCTTGATTCAAAATATACTACGCGATATAAGTTAAAAAAGTATTCGAAAATTGAGTCTCCAGAATACATTTGAACAGACAAAGGCGAGGGGTCATTTGAGATACATTATATCATTTCATTTTCATTACATATTTGTTTGGGACCTAAGGTTTTTCTTATGATTTTTCTTTCTTTTTTTTTCAATCTCCTCGATGTCTTTCTTTCTATTCAAAATGAGCGGTTCTGCGCCATATAAACATTCTGGCTTAAAAACTGTGTTGTAATGTCTCAGTTTTGTGTTTTTAGATATGCATTTTTTGTTGTAAATATTTTGTGTAAGTCTCAATGCAGTTCCATTTTTTGACATCTATCTTTATTGGACTCTTTTTCCAACCCGTTTTCCATGATTATTTCACCCAAATATTTAAATTGGGAGACTCGTCTGATGTTACCATATTTTGTTATTAGAAATGGTGTTCTTAATGTGTTGCAGATGATGTATTATGTATTTTCAAAGGAAATTTGGAAAAGGTATGACTACCTTTTCTGCTGTTTCTTTTACTATTTCAATTTGTTTTTGTGTCGTTAATATATCTTGAGGTAAAATAGCTAAATCATCAATAAACGCCATTCCCTTGTCTCCCTCCAGTTTTAATTTTAAGAGGCTCTGAGATGTTACCCATGTATTAGTTAGTGTTGCGTTAATAATTGCCAGCGCCTTCAGATCTACTCCTTGTTCTTTTAAGATTTGGAAGAAAGATTCGAGATCCATAGAATCATATGTTTTTTTGAAATTCACAAATATACAGACGAGTTTTTTATTATATCGTTTTTGATGTCTTAGGATCAACTTTAGATTCAGAATCTGTCCCGGTCGAAAACCTGCTTGATATTCACCAATTTTAGGTTCTAACTGTCCCTGTAATCTGTTGCCCCTGTAATTGCATTGAAATAGAATTCGTAATAATAATTATATATATATATATATATATATATATATATATATATATATATATATATATATATATATATATATATTATTTAGTATTAATTAATTTAGTTGGATTCTTCACTCGAAGCGAACAACACTTGAAAATGTAAAAAATGTAAAAAAATATTCGAAAATTGGTTGGTCTCCAGAAAACATTCGAACAGACGAAGCCGAGGGGGCATTTGAGCTACATTACATTAGAAACATAATGCCATCATTTGTTCTTCAATATAAACTAAAAATTACCTGATTAATACTTATTGAATATCGTGATACTCTTATAGGATAACCCTTTATAATTTAAATAGCACAAAACTATATTTCAGTCAGAATATAATCACTAATTTTTACAATAAGTATCTTCAAACATAAAGTAAAATTAATCTTCTTTAAAAGACTATAATAATTATAAAGTGTTAGCTATATTGTTTGCAATTTTATTATGCTAAAGTTGCTTTAATTGTATTTTTCTAATGCTACCTAACAAGCAAAAGAATACCAAATAAAATAATTGCCTTCCAAGAAATTGTTTCTTTTTTTTTGTCTTGAGTTATTAATGGGAAAAGTTTACCATCTCTATACTAAATTAATTAAAAGTTACAGTTTCGAACTTTTTGCAAAACTAAAAGCAAGAATTTTAAACGGTTTCATTAAATGATGAGGGGCAGACTGAAGCACGAATTCTTAGAAATTAGCTGTATGGAAGAAAATTATTAATAAAGAGAAAATAAGTTTAATGTGGTCACGAAATTGTTGGCTTTTATGGCAGATTTGATATGATATTTTTAAATATTTATTAATTATACCACAATTAAACCAATTTTAATATTGAATCCTAATATCCGTCGCGACAATATTGAATGAAAGAAATACAATAGGTTAAATATTATTAATTTCAGTATTTATTTCTTTTCTCTTTCTTACTTTATCTTCTTATTTATTTTTAATTTTATTTTAAATTATAAGTAAACAAATTACAGGAGAGAATAAGAAAAGCTGAAAAAATATTTATTATAATGAAAAACCCATATTTAAACAAGAGGGAAATACTAAAGAATATAGAAACAGAAGTAGTAAAACATTATTAAAGTCCTGCCAAATTATATGGTAGTGAGACATGGACATTGATCGAAAAACATAAGCCACGAATAAATATAATGAAAAAGCGATTCTTACATAACATCAAGAAGAGACAGAATGATAATTGAAACACACTGACAGAACCTAAAAATAATGGCAACAAACTAAAAATTCATAGAGAATTCACTGATTGAGAAGCGAGAATTGATGATAGGTCAGCCAACATGGTTGAAAAGATGGCAGAGGAAGGCCGAAAAAAAAAATTGAAGAAGGAGCAAAAAGTAAGAGAATATATTGAGAAGGATTGGGAAGATTGAAAATACATCCAATATTTTCACGGATAGTAGATAATGTTCCAATATTATTCCGTGTATCGATCCGTTCATTCTGCGAATGAAGATTCTTAAAGTTTCGCCAAAATGTCATTTGACATTTTCAAGTGTTGTTCGCTTCGAGTGAAGAATCTAACTAAATTATATATATATATATATATATATATATATATATATATATATATATATATATATATATATATATATATATATATATATATATATATATATATATATATATATATGTTTGTGCGTACTGTTTTACGGATGGAAAAACATGTATTGGGTTTTTTTCCGGGAGTACATCCGGTTGTCGGGTTGGTCCCTGTCGGGAGCTTGCAGACGTTTCGCCAAAATCTCATTTGGCATCTTCGGTGCTTACTGACGCCAGGTTCGTGACTGTCTGAGAGATATCGGTTCGCCGTGTAATATTTATGTCTTCTGGCCTCGGTCTTAGTCGGTAGCGATTGGCTGACACTGGCGCTAGCTCCGCCCCCTGAGGCGTTTGCAACGTCTTTGTTTCCAGTCGTGCTCTGGATGTTGTGCTGTCCGGGTCTGCTGGTCTAAGAACGCTTTTCCACGTTGGCGGCAAGTGTAGAGCGTCGTCCCTCTTGTTTAGGCTTCCCTGCTTTTCGATCTCTATGGCTTCTCTGACCAGACATGTCCGAAAATGGTTTATGTTGGCTATTTCGTTGCAATCATCAAAGTTAATTTTGTGGCCTGTTTCTAGTTGGTGTTGGAATAATGCCGATGTTGTTTGCTTGTTCCGTATGCTTACTTTATGTTCCTCTATTCTGGCAGATATTTTTCGGTTTGTTTGCCCGATGTAGATTTTGTTACAGCCTGAGCATGGGATGCGGTACACTCCTTGATTTTCTAGCCTGACCTTGTCTTTCGGGTTTCACAAGGATGCGCCTATTGTTCGGTGAGGTTTGTATGCTGTCCTTATATTGTGTTTTCTTAAAAGTCTTCCGATACGGTCCGTTGTTCCTTTGATGTATGACAGTATTACCTTGAATGTCTCTTCGGCTTGTTCTGTCGTTTTTTGTGTTTGGTGTTGTTGTATTGCACGGTTGATTGTCTTTTTTGAGTAGCCGTTTTGTTTTAGAGTGTTCGTTATATTGTTGAGTTCTGCCTGCTGTGCATCGTTGTCCGTAAGGCGGATGGATCTTGAGATTAGGGTGTTTGCTACTGCCTGGATTTGAGTGGGGTGGTGGTGTGATTGTGCGTTGAGATATCTGTTTGTGTGTGTTGGTTTTCTGTATACCCTGTGTCGTAGGCGCCCTTCTGTTGTTCTTGTGACTAGAACATCCAGGAACGGTAACTTGTTTTGTTCTTCAATTTCGAGTGTGAACTGTATTTTTGGGTGTTGGGAGTTCAGATGTTTTAAGAAGTTGTAGAGCTCCGTTTTTCCGAAAGGCCATATGACAAATATGTCATCGACGTATCTTAACCAGAGCTTTGGTTTGAGATGGGCCTTTTCAATGGCTTGCCTTTCAAAATAGATCATGAATAGGTTTGCCACAGCGGGAGAGAGGGATGACCCCATTGCTGCGCCTTCAGTCTGTCGGTAGAATTTGTTGTCGAATAGGAAATACGAGTTCTTTAGACAATGTCTTGTGAGATCCAGAACGTGGTCTTCAAAGTTCTCGTTCTCTGTAATTAATTCTAAGGCCTCGTCTATTGGGACGCTGGGGTACAGCGATTTTACGTCAAAGCTCGCGATGATATCGTCTTTGCCAACCGATGTGCTGTTGAGGATATGCGTGAACTCTTCTCATTTTTTGATGTAGGAATCGGCTCTTTCTATAGCAGGTTGCATGATGTTGGTGAGATATTTTTCCAGTTTTTGGAGCGGGGAGTTGAATGCACTGACGATAGGTCGTAGAGGTGCGTCTTCCTTATGTATTTTTGGTAGGCCGTAGAGTTTGGGGCATCTGCTAGACTTTTCTCTTAGGGTGAGTTTTTTCTGGGTTTTCGGGTCTATGGGTGAATTTTTGATTTTGATTTTCGTTGTTTTTTCCAAATATGTTGTGGGATTCTTGGCTGTTTGTTTGTAAGAAGCGTCACTCAGTAGATCTCTCATTTTCTTTATATAGTCTTCGTTGTTCAAAACAACGGTGGCATTGCCTTTATCTGCTGGTAGCACGGTGATATTTTTATTTTTGTTCAAGTTTTTTAGCGCCTGGAGTTCGGCTGTGCTGATGTTCGGTTTGGGCGGTTTTGCCGTTCTGAGTGTTCTGGCGGTGTCTTGTCTGATGTTTTCTGCTTCTTGTTCGCCGATGTTGTGTAGGACGGATTCCACGTTGGCAATTACTTCTTCTGATGGAATATTCTTTGGTGTCATTGCGAAATTGAAACCTTTATTGAGGACGGACTTTTCAGTTTCAGATAGAGGGTAACTGGATAGGTTGTGGACCGTTCTGTTAGTGTCTAAAGCTGCTGGCTGTGGGCTGGTTTTTGACGTCTTATTCAGGCGCTGGAGTTTTTGTCTATGTTTTTCGGTTTTGGTGCACTTGATGGTTTCCGTGCGCCAGAATGCGAGGGTTTCTTCTCTTTCCCATATTAGTGAATGTAGTGTGTTGCTCAGTGAAAGGTGAATACTATAGAGTTTCTTTTCGGTGTTACTAAGCTCGTGTCTGGTTCTTTGGATTTCAGCTTTTAGGAGGGCTCTGCTGGCTTTTTTAAGGATGTTCGACGTCTTTGTGGTTTTGGAGTGGTAAGATAATTTGGGTCAGAAGACTTTTAAGAAAACACAATATAAGGACAGCATACAAACCTCACCGAACAATAGGCGCATCCTTGAGAAACCCGAAAGACAAGGCCAGGCTAGAAAATTAAGGAGTGTACCGCATCCCATGCTCAGGCTGTAACAAAATCTACATCGGGCAAACAAACCGAAAAATATCTGCCAGAATAGAGGAACATAAAGTAAGCATGCGGAACAAGCAAGCAACATCGGCATTATTCCAACACCAACTAGCAACAGGCCACAAAATTAACTTTGATGATTGCAACGAAATAGCCAACAGAAACCATTTTCGGACACGTCTGGTCAGAGAAGCCATAGAGATCGAAAAGCAGGGAAGCCTAAACAAGAGGGACGATGCTCTACACTTGCCGCCAACGTGGAAAAGCGTTCTTAGACCAGCAGACCCGGACAGCACAACATCCAGAGCACGACTGGAAACAAAGACGTTGCAAACGCCTCGGGGGGCGGAGCTAGCGCCAGTGCCAGCCAATCGCTACCGACTAAGACCGAGGCCAGAACTTTCAATAAATAGGAGCTTGGTCACAAAAATTGGAGTGTTTAGAAATAGCTCGCAAACAATGGAAAAAGTAGTATAACAAGGACAAACTAGTCAAAATCACCTTATTAGTTAGAATTTTGTTGGAAAGCCTTTATTTTCCAAAACTGCGACACATCGTCTAGACATGGAGTCTATAAGATTGCAGCAAACTTCAACCGGAATAGTATACCAGATTTCTGAACAGTCTCCATTTTTTTTTTTTTTTGGTGTTTGATGTTTTGCTTAAAGTAACACGTGTCTTCAAAATGTTTCATACATGTTTTATAGGATTCATGTCCGGTTACTAAGATGGCCAAGGTAAACAAACAATATTGTAGGTATCCAACCAACTTTTTACACTTTGGCGGTGTGTTAAGGATTATTGTCATGCAAGTTCTACCGTAATGGTATATGTGCATACGTTCGGCATAAAGTAACATAATATTCTGTAATATGTTTAAGTAAATTTCTTTACTCACGTTTTGTTTTATCCAACGAATTGGACCAACTCCGGTATATGAAAATTAACTCCAAATTATTATATTGTCACCACAATATTTGACGCAAACAATAGTATTTTTTGGATTCATTTACTCATTTTACGCAGAACACGCACTCTTCCATCATTACCAAAAAAAAATTTTAGCTTCGTCGAAAATAAGAAGATTTTTCCAATGTTCCCTATTAAAATTTTTTCGTCTTTTCAATCCTTCGATTCTCCTTACTTTGTTTTAAAAGTTTTTTATTTAAATAGGGAACTTTCCTGGCAATTCTGTCATTATAATCAAATTGTTGCTAACGTCTCTTAATAGTTCTCGTACTAATGGGGAACTGTATTTCCCGTTTGACAAGCGTCGCAATCAAAAAAGAATTTTTACACACTTCGCGAATTAAATGACCATCTTATCGACTAGAAGTTTTTGTTTCTGGCCTTGGAACTCGGAACTAGTTGGGGCCCCATGATTTTTTTGTACTTTTGAAATAACTCAAGGTGATCCTTTTAATGCTTGACAATTTTCAACATGCAGTTGGTGCAAAAAACTCTGGAAGAAAACAGGGGAATTAACAAAGCTAAGCAGAAGCTAAGAAAGAAAAGGACACAAATGATTTCCTTAATGCATAAGGATGGTGCAATGTGCAGGGAATGGATGGAAACGTTAGTGGTTGATCGAAGATTTTATTCATAGCTATATAGAATTAGGCAAGAACGGCAATGCCCACTGAAGAACAAGTGCCGGATATCTTGGTGGAGGAAGTGACAAAGGCTATAGACTCGATAAAAAATGGCAAGGCTTCAGGAAAGGATAGTATAACTGTGGAGATGTTAAAAGCTGGTGGTCGGACTTTACATAAAACACTAGCAAAATTATACTCAAAATGCCTCAAACAACAAGAAGTACCCAGCTTATGGAAAAATGCAGAAGTGATTCTTTTACATAAGAAATGAGCACTGGAAGATTTAAAGAACTACAGTCCAATAAGCCCCTTTCAGTGGTATACAAAGTTTTCACCAAGATAATATCCAAAAGAATACTAAGAAAACTTAATGACCCACAACTAAGGGAGCAACCAGGATTCAGAAGTAGATTCAGTACAATGGATCACATCTAGGTTCTACAGCAGGTCATAGAAAGACAAAACGAATACACTATGCCACTGTACTTGGCTTTTATCGATTATGAACTACTAGGATCAATATATGATGAAGCTACAGCGGCAGTCCATCTTGACTTGAATAAATGTAGAGCGGGGCTTACGGCAGGGTGACGCAACATAGCCTCTTCTTTTCTCAGCCTGCCTGAAAGAAAAACCAGACGGAATAAGGGTCAATAGTGCATAATTAAATCATCTTTGATTCGCAGGTGCTATTGTTCTCCTTTCACAAGACCCAGATGATCTGCAAAGACACGTACAAGAGCTGCAAAGGGCTGGGGAATCATTTGGCTTAAAAATAAAAATAAACCAGAAGAAGAGTCAAGTCATGTTCAATAAATTTGCTGAGGACAAAAGGATATATATATATATATATATATATATATATATATATATATATATATATATATATATATATATATATATATATATATATATATATATATATATATCTTAGGCAGAGGATTTCAATAGAAGGGGATACCGTCCGGGAGGTGGAACGACGTGTTAAATGTGGCTGGCAGGCATTTGGGGCTCAACATAGTGTTTAAGAGCAAACTACCACTTTGTCTGAAAAGTCTTTAATCAATGTGTCCTACCCGTTATGATATACGGAAGTGAAACCTGGGCACTCACATCATAGTGAGTTGAAAAACTTCGAGTAGCACAGAGGGGAATGGAAAGATGTATGCTTGGCATTACTGGACGGGATAGAAAAACCTGTACATGGATCAGATAACAAACGAAAGTTAGTTATATCACTGGAAGAATAAAGCAATTAAAATGGAAGTGGGCAGGCCATATAACGAGGCGATGGGACGAAAGATGGACCAGGGTGGTCTTGGACTGGATACCGCTTGATCGCAAACGTTCATGGAGAAGATCGAAAGCACCATAGACTGATGCCTTCATCCTGCAGTGGATTGATATGGGTTGATGATGATCAAAACAATGCTATGGATAATGAACAAAACTATAATTTTAACGACAAAAAATTCTAGATTTTAAAAAACAATATAAAAAAGAAATATAAAAGAAATGATTTATATACCATTAATATCATTAATTTCAGAAATGATACAGATAATATAAGTTGTACATATAATAACATTATTAAATAATAAATTTTCATAATTTTTGATTTTTGCATCTAATACCATTACACATAACAAATCCAAAACAGTTAGGTTATAATAAAAAACAAAAATTTAAAGGTTGAAGATTTGTTAAATATATCAAAGTCAGATATATGTCAATTAAAAATTTAAAACAAATGTCTCATCTTAATTAAAAAATTTGGGAAATCAATTGTTTCATTAATTATTGGTAGGTTTTTAGATGTAAATTTGTGTTTTTTATAAAAATTAGGTTTATTGAAGACAAGAACCATTCGAGAAACAATAGAAACAGAAAAAATCGGACAAAAAATAAACAGAAGGGACAATATCCTCAATCTGTCAGACACGTGGAAACCAGTAATCAATCGAAAAAGAAATAAAATAAAAATTTTCTTCAAAATTAACAATGCCCCATCGTTATTTATTTATTTATTTTTTTGAATACCTAATTTTAGGTCTAACGAAATTCAGTATTTTATTCGATTGGTTTTTTTTTTCGAAATAAAATATAATATTTTTGTTGACATTTATTCCATGCATATCAGCTTAAACTTGATTCTCTTTGCTACAAAATAAAAAAGAAAACTTGCATATTATTGTCGTTTAATGTGAAAGTTGAAATTACTGTCACTAATTTTTCATTCCACAACACGTTTTAAACAATTCACGTCACATTAAGAAACCCATGATTACTAAATGTTCAAAATGTCCAACATTTAAGTCTATGCAATCCTGGTATTTAATTAACCATTTTTGCCGAACACGTTGAAAAATTTCTGGAATATTATAATCTGGTCGGTAGCAGACAAAATTCGTTTTTCTTAACACGATCTTCTTCGAAAATAAGAAACATATTGTAATATTGGCATACAGAATACATTTTTTGTTTTGTACGGAACTTAAATACACCCAGTGACATATTGAGAAATAATTTTTATAACCATTTTTATCGCATCTCAATTAGTTAATGCCATGTTGCCATTTTGCCTGATATACGGTGCAATTTTTAATTTAAATAATATGCTTTAACAGTGTTAATTCGTTTATTTGTTATACAATAACCAATTAATACGAAGGTTGCTATTTATATATCATAAAGTTTGATATTGTTGACTGTGTACATACTCAGCACGTTTTGTCATACAGACGCTATTTGCGTTGTTTAGTGACTTGAAAATTTCATCTCAGTAAAAAAATTGAATTAACTCATAAGAATTTTTATGCGATGATTAACTACGACTTTCGACGTAGATTATCTCACCAACAATACATCACTCAACTAACTTCGAAGTTTGATGATTAAACACCATCTAAAACCACTGTATATCACTGGTTTAGTGAATTCACTCGTGACTGTCGTTCACTCACGGACGAATTTAAAGAAGATTGTAGAAAATCGGTTCTGTGCCAGGAAATATCGATACTGTGCGTGAACTGTTAAAGTAAGATCGTCATGAGACATACGCATATACAAGATTTTACGCATACGCATAAACAAAAATTTACACATAAGCATATACAAGATTTTACGCATACACATAAACAAAAATTTACACATAAGCATATACAAGATTTTACATGAATATTTAGACGTAAAAAATATTTCTGCGCTTTGGATTTGGCATAATTAACAATCGCTTAAAAAAGGCTTGTGTGGTGCAAGGAAATGCGTACAAAATGTAATCAAGGTGCGTCAAAAGCGGTGAATAACATCTACACAGGAATGAATCTTGGATCTATGTGTATGAGCCCGAAAGTAAGCAGCAGTCGACTGTATGGGTCTTTCAATATGAGCCGATCCATGCGATTATCCGCCGTACAGTCTTGATTTGGCACCCAATCGTAATGGAAAAAGTGTTATGAAGATTGATTCAAACGTATGCAAAAGTGTTCAATCATCAATATTTAAATGAAAAAAAAAATATATATAAAATACACAAATATAAAAATATTAATTCTTAATTACAAATTTTTCGATTGGTGCTTTAATAATTTTACAATTTTTAAGTTAAATACTATCCATTGTACTTATCACTAGTTCTTATATGATTAATGTACAATTACAGAAGCACATGATTTGTTCTCTGCCATCTCCAGTTCGCTGCTTTCCTCCATATAGTCTTTATAAGAATTATCAATGTCATATTTCAAATTTATTTTCTTCTATGCTAACCACCGTCGATAGCTCAGAATCATATAACACTACAGGTCATATAAAATCACTGAATGGAATAATCTCATTTTTATTCTCAATACCAAGTTCAATTTAATAAAGTGTTCTGAAGGTGTCTTATATTCTATCTATATCGATGTTACTAAACTCGAAAAGATTTACCACTAAATACCAAATCACTTTTTTAAACTTTTTGATGCACGTTTCGCTAGCTAACCATGTTAGCATCATCAGGAGATGATTTAATCTCTAATCTTAGATTAAATCATCTCCTGATGATGCTAAGACGGTTAGCGAAACGTGCTTCGAGAAGTTTCAAAAGTGATTTGGTGTTTAGTGGTAAATCTCTTTGAGTTTAGTGTTTCACACCGAAGGTTCCAATAAAAGAATTGATATCTTGATGTTGATTATAAAATTTCTATCTGCTTGGTGTTTACGATTTTTCGCTTGAAACCTTTTTGTTCTATTAACAAAATGATTTTTTCAATATTTTTAGAAAACCTTTTATTTTCCTTGAAGATATCCAGTTTTGCTCTAACTATATTATCAAGTTGTCAGATAATGATTGAAACGAATTAATTTTTAGTTATTTTATAAGCAAGGTCCATTTATGACCTAATAATATAACTGGTACCCCAAGTAAAACAGAAAAATAAATATATGGAAAAAGATATATCCCTTATTTTTCTAACTACTTGTTTGAACTTCTTCAACTTATATCAAAAATGTATGACATTGTGTTAAGCAAAATTTCCTTTGACCAGTTTATATTGAACAAATAAAATATAATAAATTATGTTACACCTACCGATCCTTCTTCCATCACCTGCTTTTATTTGACAACAATGACTGAAGTGCTTTCAAAATGTGGCCAAAACTCCCCCCAAAAACGTTTGTTATTGTAAAACCATGACAACAATACAACCCTAATATTTTATTCATGATTTCGTTTATGCCATGGGTAAAAAAGATTCACGAGGCCCATTGTATCCAAAATGTGTTAAAATCCCCCTAAGCTGAAATGCTTTCGATTCAATACCAATAATACTTTTCGGATCGTTAAGGCATACATATATTTGAGAAAATAAATTTGAAATCTGACTTACAAGTGTTTGATCTAATATCTTAAATCTAACATTCAGTATTATATGAAATGTAACAGAACAAGGACAAATAAAATACAATGTATTTCTTTCAGCTCACTACCCAGAAAATAAAACGCTTTACTAAAATTGTTATTGTACTCTGCCAATAAGTGTTATTGTAGAGCATTAAAAAGAACAAAAACGAGGTTGTACCCAACAGAAATTAGACCAGTAGTATTATATAACTGCGAGCTATGGAAACTGAATCAAACTGAAGAACTGATGCTGGAAATCTGGAAAAGGCGAAAAATATATGGAGGGAAAAAATTGACTGCATATGGAAGAGATCCACAAGTAAAAAATTAATGGGATTATATATCAGTCATCCCACAATATCAATGGTAAGAGCTCAAAGATTAAGGATAAGATGCCTGAGTTATATTGAATGATTCTCAAATAAACGAGCAACAAGAAAAGTACCGAAGGGAGCCATAACAACCGGGAAGAGAAGAGAATGACCAAGGAGGAGCTGGATGAACTGAAGATTAGAAACTGGCAAAATATGGCAATAAATAGAGACGATTATAGATATATATATATATATATATATATATATATATATATATATATATATATATATATATATATATATATATATATATATATATATATACATACATATATATATATATATATATATATATATATATATATATATATATATATATATATATATATATATATATATATATATATATATATATATATATACGGTCCCCATTCCCCGGACGCCAAGGGAAGACCTACGCTAGCGGGAAGACCTGCCCCAGGGCCGAGGATGCTAAGAATCCCGGTTAGATCACTTTGGATATTGCAACACTCAATATTCGGACAATGAAAACGAATAACGGACAATGAACAACTGCAAGAACTCTTGATTGAACAGGACAACATACATTGGGACGCCATAACAACTGGTCTGGTCACATACTTTACACTCGGGGTACGGAGAATGGACGGTGTGTAATGGGAATTGAATTCATCATTAACCGAAAATTAAAGAACAGTGTCGTAAAATTTGAAGGTATATCTGACCGACTAGCCCAATGCGTCATTCAACTTAATAAAAAGTTTAAGCTTCAAATATGGTGATGAGGAAATTGAGATATCTTATGATGATGTGGCCCAGCTTCTAGAAAACGAGAAGTGCAGGTATAAAATTCTGATAAGTGACTTCAATGGTAGAACTGGCCCATATGGAAGTGGTGAGCGGGACAATAGAGGTGACAGATTGGTTGACTTTGCGGAAGGACAAGAACTGTATATTATGAACTGGTTTTATAAGAAAAAAATCAGCAGAAAATTGACATTGAAAAGTGCAAATTGTCTCACAAGTGAAACTGACTACATCATATCAAACGATAAAGCAATATTTTGTAATTATACTGTCGTTAACCCTTTTTTATGTCGGAAGTGACCATAGAATGGTACACGCAATTCTAATCTTTGCTAAACTGTCGAAGAGAACGTACAAGAATGGTAAGATCAAAGGAAGGCAAAGTAAATTCTGGGAAGTTGTTTCAGAGGGGCAGGGATTTTGAGATTGCTTTATCAAACCGCTTTGATGTGTTGCAAGACCCAGAGGAGATGGAAATAACAAAGCAGTATGAAAAAATAATCGACAATGTGCTTGAAACGGCTACTGCAATAGCACCACTAGAAAAAAGTTTCAACCAGTCAAAAATCTCCAATGAGACAATTGATTTAATAAAAAAATGCATACAATGAGCAATGCCGAGAATCTTTTTGGCAGAGTCGAGTGCGTTGAGCTTTGCAAAACTATAAGAAAACGTATTTGAGAAGAAACGCGTCGGTACAACATGAAGCTAGTGCAAAAAACACTAGAAGAAAACAAGAGAATAAATAAAGCAAGACACAAACAGAAATAAAAGGAATATACACAATGTATGCCTTAATGCATGAGGATGGCACAGTATGCAGGGAACGCACGAAAATGTTAGTTATCAGAATATTTTATTCCAAGTTATATGAAGATCAGAACCAGTTAAAGAGAGCAAAACCCACGGAAGAGCAAATGCCAGATATACAGTTAGATGAAGTGAAAAATGCTATAGAAGCGATGAAGAATGGAAAGGCTCCAGGAAAGGACAGTGTAACAGTTGAGATGTTGAAAGCTGGCGGTCGAACTTTATATAAAATACCCAACTATGGAAAAGTGTTGAAGTGATACTTCTTCATAAAAAAAGGAACACAGGAGGATTTGAAAAAGTACTGGCTGATAAGCCTCCTGTCAGTAATGTCCAAGGTTTTCGCAAAGAAAAAATCTAAGAGAATATTGTGTTAGGGAAAATATTTTCATAAATTGAACCAACGATTCTTCACAATGTTTCAAACAGAAAAGTTTTTAACAATCTAAAATATGTAACGAAAAATTATGACACTATGATTAAGTCGAAAGACTTATTCGAAATACTATGATTAAATGATTATTACTTAACGAATAAACTACAAATACACTAATGAACATTGTTAAAAACAATTTATTAAACATAAAGAATCTCCCTATACATACAATATCGATGTGACAACATCGCGAAATAGCTGCAACTTATTTAATATTAACATTGCGTTCAAAAATATTTTATTGTGTCATTACGTATTTTTAGCTTCTTATTTACGGAGAAGCTCTTCCAGATTTCGAATGGAGCTAAGTATGTTTACGGGAAACTATTCCCAGAAAGACCGCTGCCAGATTAGCAATTTCTTTAATTTATTCATACAGCATCGTACCTCATATAAACATATAGTACTATTAGAGTATACAAAAAAAATGAGAAAAAAGAAATCCAACACATAACACGTATACGAACTAAACATTATTATCTAGGTTTCCAATCCAGCGTTGCAGCGTCGGCGTTCATGAAACCGTTCCAGCTGCCCTGATAGGATCGTAGGTAGCACTCCCCACTAGTATGTCTGATGGATTGTTTCAGTGCACCCCACTTAAAACTCGGAGACTCCACTATACCCCATTTCCACCCTATCGACCGCACCCAGTACAGATTCTACTTAATTTGACCCACAATTTTCTGTTAAGTTTGATGCCTACAGTATTACAGTTATATCTCTCAAACTATCGCCTCTCATGGTGATTTTTAATGTTTCTACAATTTTGGTTCCAAACATCTATTATTTTGGTGTTATCTGTGACAAGCTGTTCAGCAAACAGTAGTAAAAGGTCCTCTTCAGGGTCAAATGACTAAAATATTTGAACCTTCTGTCCGAGTGTGTCAGTTAAATGTAGAATTGAATTAGCTGAGCTAAGAGCAAATTTCGCAAAGATTTTTTAATACAGGTAGTGTGGTTCGAAAATTTCAAAAATATGGACAACAGAAAGAAATCGATCCTGAAGTCGATGAACATATTTTGAAAATATCTTATTGAAGGGGATTGTACCCGAAATACTAGAAGTGTTGCGTTACAAGTTCGGGTTTCCCGTTGAATTGTAGATACCAGGTATGTAAATATGAAACCGGAATTTTCGTATCGAAAATTCACGTTATTGTATGAAAATGATAAAAAATATTTTATTCGAAGTATTGCCCATAGCTATACATTATTCCCCTTGTCTGACAATGCGTGCTCTTTCGAAGTAAACTAGTCATCGAGCCATTTTCTTACATTTTCGTAAGAAGGGAAGCGCTGCTCAGCAAGTGTGTTTTCCATCGATGCAAATAAGTAGTAATCGGATGGAACCAAGTCTGTTGAGTAAGCCGCATGCGATAGTATTTTCCAACTAAACGCCTCAATATGTTCCTTGACCAGTTTTGCTGTGTGTGATGGTGCATTATTATGAAGCTAAAACACTGAGTGTTACATTTTTTGATATTCTAGTCATTTTTCACTCAAAGCTTGAATCAAATCGATCATTTGTTGTCGGTAGAGTTCAGTGTTAATGGTTACGCTAGGTTTTAGCAGTTCATAATAGCCACGCAGCAGCTCATTAGAAGGCGAGATACCTTCTAATTTCACCAAACACAGAGCCTTGTCTTCCGTCCATAGTTATTTGGCCTTGCAGTCGATGTGGATGGTTCGCCTGGAGTTACCCAGACTTATCTTTTACGCTTTGGATTCTTTAAATATATCCACTTTTTATCGCCCGACGGAGACGACGGAGAAATGACTTTCTCGGTGAGCAGCATTTCACAAGTGGTTTTTCGGTTTTCCTGCTGTCTTTCATTCAGTTCATATGGAACCCTTTTTCCCATCTTTTGGATCTTTTCCGTGGCTTTCCAACATATAGAGATGACTTTTCGTGTCATATTTAATTAATACTCGAGTTGTTGTTGCGTTTGAGCGTCATCCTCATCCACCAATGCTTGCAATTCTCTGTCTTCAAAAACAAACTTTTTCGTTTCTCGTGTCAAAATCACTACTTTTTAAATCACTAAAAGCACTGTGATTTACCAAGAGCATGCTTACCGTAAGCTTCTACGAGCATTTGATGCGATTCTGCGTCATTTTTTTTAAATGGAAACAGAAAATCAATTCTGTCAGCAAATGGTAGTTTCCAGGCATAAAATTCGACATGTTCAACGCTATCACAGACTATCCTGTTGTATAAAACTTGTATTGTTGTGAGTTGAAAATCTTTGTCAGATATCAACAAGGAAAAGACGCCAATTACGCGGTTTGACGGTAGCTACATTGACAGCTAGGGCCATCTATGGGCACATTCCGGTTTCATATTTGGACCTGGTAGAATACTCAACGTGCAATTACTCTACCCTTATCATTTGTAAGGGGCACAAGCACTTTTACCCGCTGATTTTCACACAGAGAAAAACATAGTTAATGATTACTGGCAAAAACCAAAGAAATACAATTTTGTTGTTCAATATTTTATCAACCGACGAAGCTTCTTCCACCTAGTTATGGTGGACATTTTGAACAGTTAATTTAATAAAATAATTAATTGTGTTTCTTTCTTTATATCACGTGAATCATTTAAAATGTATTACAGTGCAAAAAATTACTACTAGTAATTAAAACTTTTATATTAAACGACAATATGGTGTAAGATTTCCTTGCTTTTGGTTACAAAACAAACCAACTTTATGCATAAATGTATGATATACCTTATCCGCCATAGAGCAACTGGTGATAGTAGAGATCAAGAGGATTTAATCAATAAATGTATACAAGGTGTTGACAGTGAAACTAAATTTTCGAAAAATTAAGATAATTAAAAAATTTATAAAACTAAAAAAAAAATATTAATAAAATGATAATTTAAAAAACGATTGAAGAGATCAGGTTTAAAACTGGGGTAGTTGGATTTTCAAAGGCGACACATCCGAATTTGGTACTAGCTTGAGCCTAGTTCCTAGAGGGCTTGCTACCTACTTTGTGAGGAATTAACAGGCTCATATTTTTTACCATATTAAGCAGGCAATATATTCAAAATAGAGAAGACGCATAATTTCCACATAAAAAAGTTATCCCTGGTCAATATCGATATCTCACGCCGTTTGCGAGATATTCGTGTTCGAATGTTCCATTACACACACCTCTTGTGGATAGCTGAAAAATATGTGATTCACAAAGTGAGCCTTGAATGCTGTGTACAAATTATTACATCTCAATGACAACTGTGATTGTTTTCTATCTCTCCTAATAAACGTAGACGGAAACAAGTTTCTCCAATGTTGAGTTAATATTAAATAATTTGTAACAAATGTCTAGACTTAATCAGTTTCCTAACCGTGATTAAAGGGATATGCTCTACGTTTATGCACAAGTAGATTACAATAGTCGCATTGTAGTTAAAATGTATGAAAAGCTCTAGCCAACCAGAATTATCCCAAATCGATACATTTTTCAAAGAATTTTCAGTCAGTTATTCGAAACAGATTCGTTTTATTACAACAATCCTGATGGACGAGCGACACGTATAACAGCAGAACAAGAAGAGATTATTTTGGTTAATATCGCGGAAAATCCTGAACTAAGCACTAGGCTTTTGGAAGCATCTATAAGAATGAGCAAATCAAGAGTTCATACCGCTTCAAGAGTTCTCCGTAAATAAAAATTGTTTCCCTACTATTTTTCACCTGTTCAAAATTTATTACCACAAGATTTGCCGACTATATCAGAATTTTGTCAAAATCTACTACCTAAAAAAAACGAAGACTCCGTGTTAACGAAAAAGATATTGTTTACTGACGAGGCAACTTTTGGCGCAATAATCATTATTACGTCCTGGAAAATCCACACCGACCAAGAGAGCGACGTTTCCAGCATGAATTTTCAATTAACATTTGGTGCCGCATTATCGACAAGTTTTTAATCGGTCCATTTGAGTTTCCGCAAAGACTGAATGGAGATCATTTAGAAAATTATTTATTAGACCTTTTGGACGGTATACTTCTAAATTTAAGACAAGACATGGTTCATGTAAGATGGAGCATTTTACTGTTGTAGTGCGAAATCTTTAAATCAACGTTTTCCACATCAGCGGATTGGACGCGGTGGTAGTTTCCTTGGCCACCTCGTAGCCCAGACATTAATCCGTTAGACTTTTATTTGTGGGTCATATAAAGTCTTTAGTTTATCATGATGAAATCAATACACGAGATGAACTTTTACAAAAAACTCAACAAGCGGCCAATGTTATCAGAAATTAAGAAAATATATTCTCAAATGTGAGGCGTCATATAACAAAGACCCTGCGAAAGTGTATTGAAGTAAACAGTGGACACTTTCAACACCGATTGAAGTAAATTTCAAAAAATTGTCATTTCAAATAAAGTTTGTTGAATTTTTGATATCCTAATATTGTTTTTCCTCGTATTCAAGGTACACTTTATGAATTACAGATTTTTCCATTGACAAGATGTGCAATGGAATATTCGAACACGAATATCTCGCAAACGGGGTGAGATATTGATTTGACCAAGGGTATCTTTTTTGCGGTGGGAATTATGGCTCTTTTCTATTTTGAAGTCAAAATATTCCCCGCTTTTTAGGGTAAAAAAATATAAGTAAGTTAAGTCATTCATCACAAAGTAGGTAGCAAGCGCCCTCTAGCCAGCATCTCTAACATTTGCCAACACATTTATTGAGTAAATCCTCTTATTTTGATCTCTACTATCACCAGTTATGGGACACCCTGTATATAAGGCTATAAAAATATTACATTTTATTTTAAAACCATAGGCTAAGAGACATCAAAAAACTGAATTCCGATGAATCGAAATAAACAAGACGATTAGAGGTTGTCAATTGTTCAAAAAATAGAATAAAGTTCTAACTTTATTTCCGCAAGCCAGCAGTTGAGATTAGACCGTCTTACGAGGGTTGTTATTTATGTATCCGGAATAATAAATAAAAACAAATATTTATCATTGAAAATGGTTTTATTGTTTTTCAAAATATTTCCCGCGATGATCGATAGACTTTAACGTACGTTTGAAACAATTTTCATAGAACTTTTTCCATTCCGATTGAGGTATCTTCAAAACATTCAACCGCTTCTTCTGGAGTCGAAAATCGTTGACCACGTAGTTTATTCTTCACGGATGGGAACAAAAATAAATTATTGGATGCCAAATCAGGACTATACCGAAGGTGACACATCAATTCGTGTGAGAGATCGCTTTGTCACGGTGAAAAATGATCCTGGGTCACTGTTTGTATGGTTTGGTTCATTTTGAAATACCCGTACAGTCGACTGCTGTTTACTTCTAGGCTCATACTCATAGATCCAAGTTTCGTCATCTGTGTAGATATTCTCGACGGTTTTTACGCACCACAATTGTATTTTTTGAGCATTTCTTTACACCAATCGATACGACCCTTTTTTGAGCGATTGCCAAATTATACGGAATCCAACGCGCACACATCTTTTTCGCGGCTAAATTTTCATGTAAAATTTTGTGAATGATTGTCATACTAATGCCCAGAGAGGCCTCAATTTCACGGCGAACATTATCGAAGTTTTCTCGCACAATACCCGATTTTAAACGACCTTCTTTAAATTCGTTAGTAAATGAATGACTGTCACGATTAAATTCACTAAACCAGTAATATACAGTGGTTTTTGACGGTGGTTCATCACCAAAAGACGAACTGAGTTGATTGATGCATTAATGCGTTGAGATAATCCACGTCGAAAGTCGTAGTAAATCATCGTATGAAAATTCTCACCAATTAATTCCATTTTTTACACTCTACTAAACAAGACAAACACCGTCCTTATCACAAAACATTCTGAGTACGTATACAGTCAACAATGTCAATCTTTACGATGTATGTACCAGATGGGGCCTAGCAACACCATGTTACCAATTCCGGATACACAACTAGCAACTCTGGTATACTGATTTCGTTACCATCCTGAATTTTGAATCATCATTTTGATAACTCGATCATTTTAAACTTTTTAATTACTTGTAAGTTCTATTATCACTTGTTACAACTCTCGTATACTGATTTCGGTATCATCATGAATTTTGAATCATCATTTTGATAACTCGATCATTTTGAACTTTTTAATTACTATTATCACTTGCTACACCATTACGCAGAAAAGTTGGATTTTGATAGTGCGAAGTTGAACAATTTATTGGAATTTTCGTAACAAAATCCAATGAGTTCTCAGGCTCTCATAGTTGTGTAGCACAGTAAATTTCTTGTATAACTAATATAGCGATAACTATCACGTATAATTCCAAAATAGTTTGAGAAAAAAGAAGTGTCTTATAATATATTAAATATGATTAAAATAAAATAAATGTAAATCAATTTATATCGCTTAACATGTGCACTGCCGCCGAAGGCAAAACCGGTCATTAATGTTATTAGTCTGACGCCGATGACGGTGTGTTTCGTTTGTACCACTGTTATTTCAATCGGCACTTTGTAAAAGTGCGTTAGTTCATTGTGGCACCTTATGAATAGTTTGTAAAGTGTAGTTTTACGTGCCGTTTGGTTTTTTTTTTACTTTTTTTTAAATAAATATACCGTTTCAATATGAAACAAAATATTAATGAACCTGGCCTATTTTGACCTAAAAAACGAGCAAGAGTTCATTATTATACTGATAAAGAGTTGCTCCAGATTTTAGAAAATAGTGATTTATCTTCTTTGGAAGTTGGACTTTATAGTCTTTGGAAGAGACTGATGATGGGGACAATGCCGATGTGGCGACAAAAAGTGATACAGACGATAAAGAAAGTGAAGAAGGAGTAATAAATTGGACACTTCCTGAGTTACTAATTGTCCTGGGTGTATTTCTGCATATGGGAAATGTAAAAAATGCGCTTGCAGGACTGCTGGAAGAAAGACTTTTTCTTCCACTAAGAAGCAATATCCAAAAGCCTAAGCCTAAGCTAAACATTATTTGTTACTCTTTTTTTTTCACACAGTTGTGGTAAGAACCAAGAATACTTGGGTGTCTACTGACGGTCAAGGACGTGTCTGACTATTCCGACTGTTCCCAATATTACTGCTTTTTGCATCCATACTACTGCCCTTTTTGTGATACCTAGTTGTTCGAGGTTCTGTACTACGGATTTGTGGACTAGACCATTAGCGCTCACCATAAATGGAAGAATATTAACTCTATCTAGGTGCCATATATCCTTGATTTCAAAATCCAGATCACTATATTTGTCAATTTTTCCCTATATGCTCGGTGTATATTTTCATCTAAAGATACACAGAAGTCAACTATTGTGGCTGGATTAGCTTCTTTCTGGTAGAGCACTAAATCTAGTTTATTTGCTTACACCGTTCTGTCGAATCACCGTTCCACCAATGCACCGTTCGAATCTGCAAGTTCCAATATAATTTAATGTGTTGATTTTCTAGAACAGGTTTGAGAGCGTATTAATTATATGGTGTGATTGTTGTTAGTAATCCTTGTTTCAGACATAGAAGTTGGTGAATAACTTTACCCATGGAATCATGTCTTGATAGGTAGCTGGTGGGGGCCAGATAGGGCAACCCGATATTAAATGTTGTATCGATTCCTCGTCTTTATCACAGTATGAGCATTTGGAGGTTAGTATGTTTTGTTTCATGATGGAAGGTGTACAACCTGATGCTGTACGTGGGTACAACCTAATCCTGTAATGTCATTATAAATCCTTCTGTTTCCCCAAAGAGATATCCTGAGGTTAGATAGGTACTTGTAGCCTTGGAGTCAACTTGTTCTTGATTGTTTAGAGTAGCATAGTGCCGTCCATACAAGGCTTTGTTGCGCCACTTGGTTTTCATTATTTCAAATGCATTTTCTGGTTTCGGTTGCGGTGGTTCGGCCAGCCGAAGAGGAGTGTACTTTTTATCCAATACTACAGCTGCTCGATGTATGGGTGTTTTGTGGGTTGTGTGGGTGTTTTCTGTAAAAGTAGTTATTTAGGCTTTGACATTCCCTTTCGTGTATCACTTCCAAACAACCCAGCCTTCTACCGCCTTCCTCTCTTCGTAGATAAAGTTCAAAGTAAAAGTAAAAAATATCAAGTTCATCAAGGCCAATTTCTGACCATTTAACAATGCCAAAAATATGTCAGAGTTGGCACTGCCCAACTGTTGATCTCTCCAATGATGTTTCTACTGTTCAGTTTGGTGTTTAAAAGCTTTGTAAGCCTATTTGGTATAGAGTGGAAAAGTCCTCCTTTAACTGGTTGTGATCAAGTTGTTGGTTTTGAGGTATTCCTAAATATTCGTATGATTCTTCTGGTGCCAGTTGTTGTATATTATAGAATGTTGAATTTTTACTCTGTACCTTTCCATTGTGTATATTAATGGTAGAACATTTGCCTAATTACTTAATTAATTACTTATTTTTTACAGCATTTATAGGCACATTTTAAATAACTCTCGATAGCCAGCTTTGAAATTTAGACAAAAATAGTGATCGGAATTCGCCGAAATTTAACAAGTTCTTACCGGCGGTGGACGTGTTCAGGCGTTAAATAATCAAACGAATTTTACTATGTATAACAATGATTTTTTATTGTACAATTATGTAATATTAGTAATTTATTGCGAACTAATTTAACAACTTATATTTTTCGCATTGTTTTCACTGTTGTAACATTTTTTGGAAAGCAGTTTGACACGGAAATGTTATGGATTGAAATAAAATTGCAATATTTTGCAGTTTTATGTTCTTTTAGGTTTTTAATAAAACGAATATCTAAATCAAATCTAAATGCTCCTATACTGAATGTTGATTTAAAATATTTACATAGATAGTTACTAATAAAATGGAAAATAATATTACAAAAACGACAATTTATTTGTGTCATTATAACAAATTATCGATCTCGGAACACTGTTCAAAATATATTTATTCTTTATTGCAAGTATCAAAGCCCCGAAGAGAGAAAACTAAAAAACACTTGCTCTGGACAAGTTTACGAATCTCTGGGGAACCCATAAATAAAGCCTTTTTTTGTAATTTTAAAAACATTGCCATCTACTGGCTGATTAATTTAACTTAATATAACATAACCTATATTTTAGTTAAATAAATAGATATTTTAAATGCCTATGCCCAAAATAAGAAAAATCATATTAGCCATTATTCGATAATTTAAAAAATTTTGCAAGCATCATAATGCCATAAATTCTATAAATGCCATTAATGCCTCGTGCTTTGCAGAGCAGAATACCTCAGTGTTGGTTTAAGGGGACCCGAAGTCTGGCTTTATCCATATGGGAAAGTTGGGGACTTTGAGAATAGTTTTCACAAAAACGGTAGTAGCTAGTAACTTGATTTTTTAAAGCTTTTTAACCTTTAAAAGTAGTTTGATTTGACCTTTTTTATTCAGTTTCAAATATGGTAAAAGTTTTGATAAGCCACCAAAATTTCGATTTTATTTTTTTCACATCGAGATTTTTTTTTCTTTTTTCCTAATATACTTTTGGACCTAATAAAAAGATCAAAACAAGCACTAAATACTGCCAGAAGTTAGGTGAAATCCGCATTACAATAGCTTTTTCAGTTCTAGAAAAAATGGGACCTGAATATGAAAAAACCCAACGTTTCAGGACGGCTGATTTTTTGTTATGGTTTGAATTCATCGGTTTTTCGCGGTGAAAACGAATCGATATTGTATCGGAACCCTCAGAGTATCGTTGCTCTATGGTTTTTAATTTAGATAGCAATGAATAAACTCCCAGTTTACCTCGTTTACATTACATTATAGTCATAATACACATACGTCGTCAATTTAGTATCGACTTTACATTTATTTTTCTCTAAGATAGGTCGTAGTAAGAGAGTTTTTCGTATACGGAGTTTCACAGAACCCTAGTCCTCGAACAATGTAATTTGGGAAAAAAATACCTAAATCAAATTTTGTGAGTCCAAAATCTTTAAAATTAGGGTCATATGGAGCCGTAAGAACTTTTAATGAAGAGGCTATATTTCTTCTTCAAGTGCTCGATAAATTGAACATAGATTTAGGAAAACATTTCATAGAAAAAATGTACTAATTGAATAATAGGTTAAGATATGCTGAAAGGGCAATGATAGCCATAGTACAAAAAGCCAGATCCAAGAGACAAAAGCAAGGCGAATATTGGACCGGCAATTTGGAGGCTATACCAATAACTGTTTTTTAAATTCAAGTTTCAACGTTGACTTTTGGAATTTTTCAAATAAAGAATGAAATAATTAACATAAAAAAAAACCTGTGGGCCCAATAATGCTTAATGGAGGCTGAGGTGACAGGAAAAGACCCCTCCTATCAACCATTTTAATTTGGCAAACGATGCATCAAACTCCCTATATAAATATATCATCATCATCATCATCATCATCAGCCCGTGTCAATCCACTGCAGGATGAAGGCCTCTTCAGCATGTTTCATGGTCCTGGGCTTTTCTCTGCCGCTCTGGTACAATATACTTAACGATGTTATCAATCCATCATGCTTTCGGTCTTTTTCGCGGACGTTTACGATCAAGCGGTATCCAGTCCTGGATTGCCTTGGTCCATCAGTCATCCCATTGCCTCGCTATATGGCTTGCCCATCTCAATTTCAATCGCATGCTTTCGTTTGCTCCCTGATCCATGCGCAAGACTTTCTGCCTCCTATTGTAATACCAAGGATACACTCTGTGTTACCCGAAGTTTTTGAATTGATTGGGATGTGAGTGTCCAAGTTTCACTTCCGTATGTCATAACGGGTAGAAAGCACTGATCGAAGACTTTTATTTTCAGACAAAGTGGGAGTCTGCTCTTAAACACAATGTTGGGCCTGCCAAATGCTTGCCAGCCACATTTAACACGAGTCAAAAGGCATTGTTAGATATTATTATAATAATTATTAATAATCAATAAATGCAATGTTGAAAATGTAATGCATTTCAAAACTGACAAGTTAATTTGACTGTTTTTGTTTGTTTCCATGGTTCCCTTCTTACACTCTTTGTGTAATGTACCTCAGGATTGCATGCGTTTATTTGGAAACCCGAAAACGCATAATTTCATTCATAAGAGATATTTCGATTTTTCTGAAAAAAATCAGTTAGTTTTAGTGAACCATGAAAACAAACAAAAACAGTCAAATTAACTTGTCAGTTTTGAAATGCATTACATTTTCAACATTGCATTTATTGATTATTAATAATTATTATAATAATATCTAACAATGCCTTTTACGAATAACGAGGCCATTAAACACGCTCCAAATTAATATGGCACGAAGATTTTGGACCAGTCCTAAGCCTGGGTAAAGTGTGAAGGAAGGCAAACATTAGATTAATATTTTTTTAACTTAATGCAGGTAGTAGTGAAATAATAACTAATTTTTTCAGAAAAATCGAAATATCTCTTGACATGTCAGAGATATCGATTTCGGGCTTTCACTAGACGGTTCCTCTTTAAATTACCTTTCTTGCCATGTAGTAAAAGCTGTACCATTCCATTTGAGAAAACTGAACAAAACTTCAAAAAAGCTATTGTTGAATGTAACGCCACCTCGTGGTTTCATTTATAAACTAAATAATTTTTCTCCCAGATTATCTGATTGTCCCAGAAATTGCCTTTTAAATGAATCTAAATTGAGGAAAATCGGTTAAGGCAAACGGACATTAGACGACTTTTTATCTCAATAGGTAAAACTCTCCCCTCCCCCACTCCTCTATTCGTGAAATTACGACAGTGTCATAAAACAAAGTTGTAGGAGACAGTTTGCTAATTATAACTGAGAATTTTTCTTACTCGGTTAACACTTGAAAATACACAAAAAAATTATTTTTAAAAATGTTTAGCTCGTCACGCCCTCTTGCGGTCATTTTAGAAGCTTAAAATATTTGTGGTGAATTTCTCATGATCATTTTTAGTACAATTTTTTTTCCCCAAAGCTGTCGGATCAATAGTTTTCAAGATACGGCCGTGATCCATCCTATATATATATATATATATATATATATATATATATATATATATATATATATATATATATATATATATATATATATATATATATATATATATATATTATTTTTTCATTTTTAGACCATCGGGTTTCCTTAAAAAAATTAAAAAGAAAGCATGTTTTTGACGGTATGAAATCAGGAAGAACTGTTGAGTTTGATAAGAAACTGTTATTAACTGAAATTGAAGGTGATTCTAAATAAACCATCTAGAAATTTGCTACAAAGCTTAAAACTTCATGGTCCACAATTGAACGGTGTTTCAATCAACTGAACAAAGTACAAGAGAAGAAATGTGGGTGTAATTTAACTGGTGCCAATTTGTACCGTCAGAACAAATAGTAAATTTGGCAATGAATATATTTTATTTTATATTAAAATGAACTAAATAACAAAATGGTACAGAAGAGCGTACTGTAATAGAAAATAATAAAATTAACAAAAGCATACCTAGGCACTTTAATTTAAAAATAATTTGATGCTATGCACATATAGATAATTATTTAAATTATAGTGGACATTAAAATGTTTTCAGCTACAACATTGGTAGACTAAAAAATCTACATCACGCCACAGAATTTATAATATTCAATGTAATGAAAATATTTCGTGGTGTAAATAACGAGTTTAAATGGATATATTACATTTTTCCCTTTTGTAACATTTCATACAATTTAACATACTTTTCTTTAGCGGCAATATATTTATGCACATATTCGTGGTTACGTCTTTAAAATAATTTTCCTAAACTCAGTTAAAGTTTAACTAATTTTGAGGACTGATTGAGATTCTGCTTTAAAAATGTACGTTATTCCCCTTCCAAATCAGACAAGCATCAGAGCTCCATAGTTTTTTCATAACGATTTTTGCTTTGTCTCTTGGTTGACCAGATTGGAGCAAGTCATAATTCACGAAGCCTAACTGATCCCATTATATTAACAACACCTGAAAATTTCTGATCCGAATAGGTACGAATAATTCGAATCTTCATTAGCACAACATCAGAAATAACACCTGAAAAGACAATCAATACACACAGATAGTATGTCGGAAAAATAACTTTTAAAACTTTAAAAATTAAACTTTTAAATTGAAAGAAAACTGGCGCCATCTATTGAAACGATATATAATCGAAAAGTTATATGTCTCCTCTATAAAGCGAGACCGCCATTATTAGAATCGATCAACGGATTGTCAAGTTATAGCGCTGAAAGTGACATTATCTTTTTGTCTCCTCGTCACAAAATCACACTAGAATAAAGAGCTAATTTTAAATTATATTTCAAACTCGGTAAAACTTCTACAGAAACATTTAATTCGATAAAAAAAATGTTATTGTGATGATTGCTTATCCGGTATACGCGTATTCGTGGTATAGGCGATTCCAGGATAGTCGTGGTGCTTTGTAAGACAACCCAAAGCCCGGCCCGCTAACAAACAAAAATGATAATAAGCTGGCGGAAGAACTGCATGAAATAATCGCCTACGATACGAATTCGATTGTAAGATGGATAGCGGAGAAATTAAATAGGACCAAAGACATGATTCACAAAATATTGACAAAGGATTTACAACACACAAACGGAAAGTCTGTGTTGTCGGTTGAACACTGCAAGGACCTCATTAAAAGAATCAGTCGGAAATGCACATTCCTAAAAACGGTCATAACTGATGATGAGACTTGGTGCCTCAAGTTCGATTCTCAAACAAAGCGCCAAAGTGCTACGTGAAAGTCACCAAGATCTCCGAAAACGAAAAATTGAATTTCCAGAAGTCACAAGAAAAGACAATGTTGATTGGTTTTTACGACTCTAAAGGTGTTAAACTTCGGAACCACAGGGTTAAAATGACACTAGTAAATATTATGCATTTGTAAAAGAGAATATTTCGAGTGAGGGTCGAATATCGAGAGTCGGGAGTTGGTTTTTGTTGCACGATAAATACACCATCTCAAAGTATCGTTCGTGAATTTTTGGCGTAAAACCGAAAAAGTTTGTGTGCATCAACATCCTCCTTATTCACCTGATTTATCTCCGTGTGACTATTTTCTGTTCCCGAAACTCAGACTGGCCATGAAACCGTTTATGATAGTGTTACACAAGTCCGAGAGGCCGGGACGAGGGTCATTAGCGCGGAAGGAATGTATTTTGAATAAAAATAAATAATTTTTGCAAAATAACCAAATGTTTTTTCTTAGTTTAAAAGTTCCGTAATATTTCCGATATACCTCGTTATATTCCCAATCTAACTACTAATAAAGCATATATTCACCTAAGCTATAAAAAATGTTGTAATTTTTTTATCATTAATATTCACTATATTTAAGCCATTGTAGTAACTTATTGTACAGCTTTACACCTGTGTAGTATATATTACCTTCAACGATCTTAGGAAACTATATCGGTAGAAAAAGATCGTCAGAGCCTCGTGTATTATAATAACGAAAATCACTATATTTTACGAATATTGTAACAATTCGCCTTAGGAAGATAAGAACCTCTAAAATATTAAAGTGATGGTAATGTCAAGATTCTACACTGTTTAAAAACGGGACGATATGCAGTTAATAGTGACACCCCAGTCATCATTCGAATTATTATTTTCTTTTTTAATTTTGAATACACGTATTAAATGTGATGAACCATCCCAAAATATTAAAGCATACCTACCATATAAGGTCGTAAATAACATATTTACTGAATATATCCTCCCCCTGTTTGAATAATTGCCTCCATTATCGGTCTGAAGTGCTCGAAGGCTCGATTTAATGGTTTAGACGAATGCGGCTTTAATAGCGGCTCTCAATGATACGACATTTGGATGTTTCGACTTGTTGTTGACTTTTTTTCAACAACGCTCCATACATAAAAGTGCAAAGGATTTAAATTTGGGCTGTTGGGAGGCACAGTTTCCATCTACCGCTTCACTACATTTGTAGAAAACGCAAATAAACTTCTTTCGTGACATTTTCCCCTTTGTTAAAGAAAATCGGTGGCATTACATTACCCTCACTGAACACAATACGTAGCACGTGACCATTTCCGTCGAAAATTTAGTTCTAGAACAATGGGGTATATATATATATATATATATATATATATATATATATATATATATATATATATATATATATATATATATAGGTAATGTTTAAGTCTGTGACATCATTGGAAGAGTAAAGCAATTGAAATGGAGATGGGCAGGCCATATAGCGAAGCGATGGGACGACAAATGGACCAAGGCCTGGAGTGGATACCGCTACAATCCTGGAGTGGATACCGCTTGATCGCAAACGTCCGCGAAGAAGACCGAAACCACGATGGATTGATGACATCGTTAAGAATATTGGACCCGAGTGGCAGAGGAAAGCCCAGGACCGTGAAAGTTGGAAGCATGCTGAAGAGGCCTTCATCGTGCAGTGGATCGATACAGGCTGATTATGATGATGATGATGAATATATATATATATATATATATATATATATATATATATATATATATATATATATATATATATATATATATATATATATATATATATATATATATATATATATATATATATATATATATATATATATATATATATATATATATATATATATATATATATATATATATATATATATATATATATATATATATATATATATATATATATATGTATATAAACTGGTTCATACTTATTTGTTCAGAAAATCCCGAAATTTACAAGGACCTACCGCAATGACTAAATGTTGAATCGTTTTTTTATATTGATAAAATCCAGAGATCTTTACGGTCATGTACGAGCCAGCTATCATTCTTTCGCATCGACAGTAAAAACCTGTGGCGGCCGGCAGTATTGTTTTTTAAGGAACACAAAAGCAAGTTACAGCGTTCTTCGTTGGACTTCTCCGACTCATTATACTTCGCGACGACATCATACACAGTGGATCTCGGATACCCAAAGAACGGAATCATTTCTGTCGCAGAACGCCCAGCGCCAACATTTTCGATAATAGCCGCTCTTGGGTTATACTCCGCACTTGGTTTTAACAGTGCGACTGTTTCGAGTTTATGACTGTTTAGTACATGTGTCAAGATATTTGGATGCCAATCGCGACCTCTACAAGTAGAATAGAATAGGAGGAAATTCAAATTGAATTTTGTCCGGATTAAACATATCGTGACCAGTGCACAGCGAATATCCAGAAAACCGTTCGAGATATCAAACTGCGTTTTGCGCCATTCGATTCCCCGGAATTCGATTCCCTCTCCATCTAGAGGCTTACTTTCATAGAAGTTGAGTGAGTTTCGTTTTTCTAATGTTTTCCTATGGTTTTCTTAAAATGTTTTGATCAAATTGCAAAACTTTTTTTTGCAATTTGATTTTGAATTTTTTTGGCATCCGTTTTGATTTATCTCTTTTAGTTTTTGAGATATGATTTTTTGAAAATCGAAGAAAACCGAATATTTTGCAATGATTGCATTCCCCGACAAGTTTTCTGCCATTCGATTCCCCGTTATATTCTCCCTCTTGTGGCTTACTTTCATAGAAATTGAGTGAGTTTCGTCTTTCTGATGTTTTCCTATGGTACACCCTTATACATTTTTTCGATTAAATTGGAAAAACTTAAAAAAATAGAATCGCTTCATTTTCGGATATTTGACGCTCCAAACCACGCGCATCACTAATCTGCCACCTGTTTTGATTTATCTCTTTTAGTTTTTGAGATAAGATTTTTTGAAAATCGAAGAAAATCGAACATTTTGTAATAATTGCATTCCCCGACAAGTTTTCTGCGAATATCTAGAAAACCATTCGATATATCAAACTGCGCTTTTCGCCATTCGATTCCTCGTAATTTTCTCTATCTTGTGGCTTACTTTCATAGAAATTGAGTGAGTTTTGCTTTTCTGGTTTGTTCCTATGGTATATGATCAAATTGCAACACTTTGAAAAATAGAATCGCTTAATTTTCGGATATTTGAGTATTCGATTCGATCAAGTGCACTTTTTATTATTTATAAGTACGAACAAGATTTAGAACTATGAAAATTCAGTCTATACTTTATGGTAAGTCGATCCGGGCAACACAATGTTAATATTGGTTTGTTCCAAGTCCACATTCAATGGGTCTGCACGTTCGAGTCACGTAATTAATATCTACTACAATATTTTCAACAGTAAAAAATATTTTTGCGTTCCAGAAGGCTAATGGGTCCAACTTATTTTAAAAGCGGAAATTAAATGTACTCAAGTTAATATGGCATTGCATGGCGAACAAAAAAACTTACGGTGGGATATGGCATGAAACAACGGCAGAACGCCTGATTCTAAATTGCCTGCACCTTTGTAAAAATTCAAGACGGAATAGTCCACGGTAATCTGGACATAAAAACATAGCACCATACTTCCATACCATAAGTAAAGTATCTGCAGGTACAATTGACTTCAATACGTGTCTTACAGAAATAATTTTAAATATGAGATTAAAACAGTACACCTTCAGAAAGAATTAAGAACTAATAATATAGCTAAGGAAACTATGAAGGATGTATTAAGCAAAAAAGAAGGAGATTGTTTCTATGTTAAATTATTTGCTGGAACAAGATGAAATATATATATATATATATATATATATATATATATATATATATATATATATATATATATATATATATATATATATATATATATATGAATTCTCTTTTAGAACAATTTTTATTGTAAAATATGAACGGACTTGGCGCAAGTCTTTTTTTCTTACTTTGTAATCATTTTCTTTAAACTGTGTGTCGTTAATGTTTAATATTGGAAAAAAATAAAGAATTGTATAATAAAGGCATGATGTTAAGCTAAACTTTCAGATCTTGTTTTTTCGGTTTTACTTTTCTCGACTTGACACATTCCAATACTCAGGTAACAGTATGACAGAGCGGCTAACTTCTTGCATAATTTATGACTAAATAAGACCTCTTTATGGTGTGAATTCGTGGAGTAAAAACAATAAATCAGGTTTTTTTCGCCGTCAAAGGAACGCATTGATAAAAGACAAATAGCATTAATGCATATTTAAAACAAATTCAAGAAATTTTCCAGAGAAATATAAAATATATTTTTATATCCAATACTTTTTTGTTATTTACCCTTGAGCTTATCAGAGAATCCTTCGAGAATATTAATTAAATTTCATAACACTTGACGTATAATTAATAGAAGCAGAATAGTTTAAAGAAAGCAAAGGCATTTTTTTTAAAGAATTCCATTCATAATGTTTTATAAAACAGATGAAGTAGGTTTATAAATGGTTGAGTTAATTTAAATTTATTCAAAAAAATCTACGTTTTATATAAAAAACACACCGAATGAGCTTAAACCGCAATTCAGCAGACGGTAAAACTCTAAGCAAACGAACGTCTGCTTTTTCGTTACGAAGCCAACTTCAACGGAAAGATTTAACAGGGCAAATGCCACTAAATCGCAACGAGGGACAATAAGCCCCAACAATGAATAGCCACTGAGGATCTCTTTAGTTTGTTGGAGGAACTGGAGAGCGGACCGTAAGAGCTTCAAAAGGGTCCATTAAAGATGTTCAACTAGAGCTCGTGCCTAGTAAATTATACATATTTAAAATGTATTAAGAGCAAAAAAGGCCAATGCGGCAAAATTTATGAAAAAACTTTTAAAATAAGTTTTCTAATCTAGATATAAGTTGGAATTGAATTATTTCGTTGTATAAGTTGTTAAATTAGCAAGAAAAAAGTTAATATTGTATAACCAGAAAAGTTTCTGCCCTTTCCTTAAGACGTGAATTTGTTTCAATGATATTTTATAATATTTTTAAACCTTCTGGGTTTTTATTTTCTACAAGGTGGTCCATGAGAAAGGGATGTTTTTTAAAGAAACATAACTACATTAACTAAAAAAAATGTATTAATATAAAAATATTCAGTAACAAGCCACATTGATTAAACGGGCGAAAATAATGTAATTGACGAACACACATTCAGAGCTGTTATCGAATGTTTGCCTTCACTCTTTCTGACGTCTTTTCGTCGATTTCTTCTACTCTGTCTGTGTACGAAACATTCTCTTATACAAGCGTGGTGAGCAACAACGAAAAATACATCATTAAAACATCAAAAACACAAATCAAGTTCCACCAAATTTTTAAATTATACATGGAAAAGTCCGGTAATTCAGAACGCCGCGGTATATCATTAAAGCTGTGGCCATATCAATAGTGGCCTCATCTACCAGAAATCACATATTGTTCCTCTTGGTTTGGTGCAAATTCGTGCATGGTTACAAAGCAAAGTAATGTTATATACATATATATATATATATATATATATATATATATCATATCATCAACCCGTATCAATCCACTGCAGGATGAAGGCCTCTTCAGCATGCTTCCAACTCTCGCGGTCCTGAGCCCTCCTCTGCCATTCTAGTCCAATATGCTTAATAATGTGATGGACTAATGAGTCCATCGTGTTTTCGGTCTTCTCCGTGGACGTTTGCGGTCAAGCGGTATCCAGTCCGGGACCGGAAAGATGGTACCCTGGTCCATCTTTCGTCCCATCGCCTCGCTACATGGCCTGCCCACATCCATTTCAATTACCTTATTCATCTATGATTTCACTCACTTTCGTTTGTTCTCTGATCCATGTACAGATCTTCCAATCCCGTTTAGTAATGCCAAGCATACATCTTTCCATTCCCCTCTGTACTACTCGAAGTTTTTGAACTGACTGTGATGTGAGTGTCCAGGTCTCACTTCCGTATGTCATAACGGGCAGGACACACTGATCAAAGTCTTTTCTTTTCAGGCAAAGTGGTAGTTTGCTCTTAAACACTGTGTTGAGCCTGCCAAATGCCTGCCAGCCACATTTAACGCGTCGTATCCACCTCCCGGAAGGATATGTATATATATATATATATATATATATATATATATATATATATATATATATATATATATATATAAAACAGAAATCTTTCACCCTTACTGTGGTGCCACCTGGTGCCACCGATCGCATTCGCCCAAACGGCCACCATACACCATCACGTATCTCTCGGGACCGGTTTCTAGCCTTTCAGGCGTTATCAGCCGAGTTCCAGATGAACGCAAGGAAATGGCAAGTTGACATGGCCTAGCCTTGATCGTCTCTCCCAACTTCTTTCCTTGCGTTCATCTGGAATTCGGCTGATGATGGCTGAAAGGCTAGAAAGCGGTCCCGAGAATTACATTATTATTATTATTATATATATATATATATATATATATATATATATATATATATATATATATATATATATATATATATATATATATATAAATATATATATATATATATATATATACATATATGTGTGTGTGTGTATTTTGTGCAATACAAACCCTAAGCTGATGTTCAAAATAACTATTGAGTGTAATAAGCGGGACCTTATCATCTGTAGAGATGGGGCGAGGCGTAAGCACACACACACACACACACATGCATATATATATATATATATATATATATATATATATATATATATATATATATATATATATATATATATACTATATATACACTAGCCGCTATAAACCACAACAATATCCTCAGGGGACCATTATTTTACAAATAATGCAAATCCTCAAGGGGTTATTAATTAAATATGGTATTTGGTTATATTTTTTCCAACACATATCAGACAATTTTCGTTGTAGATTTAGGGAAGGTTATGGGTTTTAAAACTAGAATGTATATAATGTTTCAAAAAGAGAAAAAATAATTGATTGAAAATTGTTTTGTTCTTATATTTTAACCTGTAACGATATTCTAAAAGCGCTCCATTTAAAAATCAACAAAAAAGTTTTAAATAAATTGCATTTCATCATTTATGACAAAGGGACAAAAAGGACTAGTTGTGCACTATTCTGAAAATATTTATTATCGCTGGTATCATCAACTAGAAAAATTAATGTTTTTCTAACTTAAATCTTTTGAGATAATCGGATGATTAATTGCAACTAGGCACAATAAATGTTTCAATAACAATTCTAATTTTAAATTCTAATTTAATATTAAATTTATTTTTTATTGTTTCTATAATTGTATTTTAAATTTTACTCGTCAGGCAAAAATAGGTAATTACAGAACCAGTTCAAAAGCGTAAAATCAACTAATGGGAACTACGTATAATATTCTTGAACATAGGTAATTAAACCCGCAATATACAATAAAATGTGTGTATATTTATTCTTTACAACTTTCCATATAATTTATGGTCCAAATGTTCATGTTACGATTATCAAGATCTAATTATAATGAGCTATAAAGTAAATGACTACTTTACATATGTATTGCAAAGCTAATCCAAAATATGACAAAAAAATACTGATATTCTAATTATTTTTATTAGTTGTGTAGCAAATTGGTATATTTATACAAGGCGTGCCTAAAAACCTTCTTTTATTATTAAAAACAATTAAAGGATGTTTAATAATTAAAAGTGTAAAAAATAATAGGGCTTTAGATGCGTATAAAACCATTCAAATAGGAAAATGTAAGAAAACTATGAACCCAAAGAAAGGACCTATTCCGTTCAGTTAACCTTTTCAATTACTAATATGCTCAGTCAATTTACGCTCAGTAAACTTCAAGGTTTATGATTTTCAGGCGCTTCATTAGGTACGTAACAATAAAACGGATCATAGTTTGGTTTTAGAATTAGATTAAATAATTTCCTGATGATGCTAACGTGTTAACTATGATTAACGGAACGTGCGCCGAGAAGTTTAAAAAAATGATTTGTTTTTAGTGGTAAATCTCTTCGAGTTTAAGTTGAATACGATTTAGTCGAATAATTTTTTCCATAATTTCTTCAAAATAGAAAGTTTACAATATTTATGCAAAATGAATAATGAGCCATGAAGCTTATTTTCGTAATAGTAAGTGAATAAACAAAATAACCGGTTTGGGGAAAAAGAGATCCCCGCCAAATTCATCAAATGCCTTTACGTCCAGTTAAAAACACAATATGGTACTTACTATATTCATGTTCAAAATATTATCAGCCCATATTTTTTTGAAAAGTTAGAGGATGCAGTTACAGTCAACGGTGATTATTAAAGAGACATCTAAGTAATGTCTGAATGATTGCGGCGTGTTCATATATATATTTTTTTCCTTTATTTGGGTTTTTCGCCACTATCTAAAACTCAAAAAATATCAAAAATACCTGTTCTTATGTAAAGAAAGAATCACTGAATGTTAATAAATAACAAATAAAAAATAGAATTTTAAAAAAAACAATTACCCAAAAAAATCTATAGATAAATTGTTTAAAAATTTTGATACTAGACAAAACAGACAAGTTATTAACCTCACAATTCCTTAGATCCGCGGTATTTCTGACACAATTAAAAGACTAGGAAATAAATACAACATAAGAACGACATTTAAAACAAAAAATACTCTTAGATGTCTATTAACAAAGACTAAACCCAACAATATACAACAAAATACCAAAAATGTGGTTTATAAAATTCCCTATATAGGTGAGACATCTAGACTGTTAGATGTTAGAGTAAAAGAGCATAAAAACCTTCTTAGAAAGGGCGATTTTAATAAATCTAGAATTTGTCAACACACATGGGAATCGGGTCAAAAATCAATTGGAATAATTCCAAAATGGTATTAAAAGAATCGGTAACATAATACAGAAGATTAAAAGAAACCGCTATAATTAATTTAAATAAAAATAACTGTTTTGCTATGCCTTCGGTAGATATAAATTCAATATGGTTTCCGATTCTTAAGAATACAATTAAACACATTTAAATATTTGAATACACAATCAGTACAATAAACAATCACACAGTAAACATTACCTATATATATATATATATATATATATATATATATATATATATATATATATATATATATATATATATATATATATATATATATATATATATATATTTTGGTAGTATGTCACTGTCATGAAAATCTATTGTTGTCAATGTAAGTATCATTGACATACACAAAAAAATATATTTACTTTCACTAATTACTTTATATATTACAAATTAATATAATTTATTTTTTAGTTTAATTTTGAAAACGGGGGAGATTACCTTCTGAAACGTTAACGTCAAAAGTTTGTAAAAATTTTTATAACATTTTTATATCTTTAAAATTTTGTTCGTTAGGCAAATTCATTACAAAAAAGAATCACTGAGAAATTTGTCTCCGTTAAGTTTTTTGTTTTTACCCTGTGATTCTTTCTTTACATAAGAACAGGTTTTTTTGATATTTTTTGAGTTTTAGATAGTGGCGAAAAACCCAGACCACACCACACCTCACGTAAAACAATCAACAATTTGAAAACATTTTTCCTGATCGTTAAATTTCTAGAAAAACAAATTTTTTGTGGCCACCTAGATCTGATTTAACTTTATCGGATTATTTTTATAAGATCTTCTATGAAGAAAAGAATTAGAGGATGCATTGAGATGAATGGAGGTCATTTTCAACATCTGTTGTGAATAAGTGCTAAATCCTTAATAGTATTTAGTATTGTTACTGTTGGCTACTAAATTAATATTTTTGTACAAGGGTGCCTACCCAAATACTGAGATGCATTTGGATATCCAAGTAATCGTTCATCGATATAGAAAAAGTCAGTTTTCTGGAAAACGGTCTATCCTAACGACATGAAAAAAGAGGACCTTTTTTACCTAAAAATCTTTGCGATTCAATAATTTGATGTCAAAAATTAAAAAATATTACAAACAAAAAAGTAATGGCAGCATTTATCAAGGAAACGACCCTATGTAACGCCCATGAATAAAATATTCAATTATTAACACAAAAAACGACTTAAGGGGCCATCTAAGAAGCAATTTTTTGGGTATATTTATAGGAACTTTTTTGTTTTAATCCGCAGAGTTACCTCCCAAAATATTTCGAAGTTATTTCCGGACACCCTGACAGGAAATATTGTTGTGTTTCTTTTTAAAGTTATAAAGCCCCACCCTGTAGAAACAATTTAGAGTAGGCAACGAAATAATGTTATCACAAACGATAGGTGCTAATAAATTTAAAGCTGATTCACTATATAATACTGGTCGGTTACGGTTGCTTGTTTAGGACATCCTCAATTTATCAAAATCAAGAATCGCCAACGAAGGACTAATTGTGGCTATATCTCAAATTTGAGGAAGGTGAATATATGCTAAATTTAAGTTATATACTAGTTTGACCAAAAAGTAAAGCGACTTTCTAAACAAACTTATACATTTAAATTTATTTTGTTCAAAATATCAAGTGTGCCAGTTTTTAACTGACTAACTAATAATTTAACTATTAATTACTTTTGGTATTAATTTTCTGTAAAAAAAACACGTTTAATTTGAGAGAAAGTTAAAAAAGTGCATGAAAAATCGATGAAAACAAGTGATAGTCGGAATGGACCAAGTCTGGTGAGTACGACGGGTAGGGCAAGAGTTTCCAGCCAATTGCAGAAAATGTGTCGCTTTCGATCTATGCATGGTTCAAATGGCTCATTTGTTGATGGTAACGAACGGCATTAACTGTTTCACCTGGTTCATGGTACATTATATCCTTCTGATCCCACCAAATGCACAGCATGGTCTCATTTCCAAAGTGATTCGGTCTTGCGGTCGATGTTGATAATTGTCGTCAGCCAACCCACGATTTTCTACATATATCTATTTTTTTGTCTCCAGAAAGCAAAACTTCATATACCGTTTCTCGCTTTTCCATCTGTCTGTCGTTCAGCTTATGTGGTAATCCGTCAAGATATTTCATTGCCCTTGGGCAAATGTTAATTGTCCTAATAAATCTCAATAAAAATATTCCTAGTTTCATAAAAGGCGCCAGACCCGGAGTGGTTTACTTCTGAATAATTTTGGGAATAATAAAATATTGTTAAATTATGATTCAATTATTATTATTATTATGTATGACTAAAACAGTGTTTATTGACTTGTGTATTTTAAATTTATCAGTTCATAAAAATAAATAAATAAATAAATAAATTTATCTGTTAGTACAATAAAAATTATAACTTAAATTTAATTATACATTTAATTCGGTTTCTCTTTCACTGTCACTTTGATTTGCATTAATAATAAGTGGTTTCATATTACTAGTAAATGATACATAGGGATCTTCTATTTCAATAACATGGTTAATCGAATTTATCCAACTTTCTTTGGGAATACTATATACAAAATTCCTAATTCATATTGCAGCACTTGCACTTAGAGTCGGAGAAATGTTCTGCCACAAATGTCCAATTTGATTAAAAATACAGTAATACGGGGGAAGACGTAAAATCGTATGTCCCATATCGGCAACAATGGTTTTAATATTAAATGTCTTTAATATTTCTAGATCACATTTTTTAGTATTAGTATTAAGTATTTTTTAAATATATATCGTTTTTTCAACATATAGTTCTGAATTTACAATTCAGTGTTATTTGCATTAGGAACTTTATTTTTTGGCGGTTATGATAACTAGCATTGTCCATTACAATTACGCTTTCCTTAGGCACATTGGACAAAAGACTATTTATAAACCTATCTTCAAAAAGTTCTGCTGTGATGTCGTCATGATAGTACAAAGATGAATGTTTAATATTTTTACATAAACAACCGTAAACAATTTGGAACCCATCCATCCTCGGAACCAGCATGTAAAATTATAATTATTTTTCCCTCGTTCGCTGGGGCTTTGGTTTGGTGTATCGAACCATGTTTCATCAAGGTAGATAATGGGACGATTTTCTAAACAGTATTTTTTATAGAATTTAAGTAGTCAAATCGTCATTGTCGCAATTATTGTGATTCCATTAATATTTGTCTTTTATTAATGGTCCGATATGTAAAACCCATTTGAGATAATATTCTACGAAGGCTAGCTCTGCTCCAAAGAATGTTGGTTTTATCTTTTCTTAGTCGCTGTTGCAATGAATACAATGTAGGCAAACTTTGATTTGTGTCTAATGTCTCTTTCTAGACTTCGAAGGAACTTTTATATTCGACTTCTGGTATTTTTTTCAAAGCAGTCAGTGATGTCTCTTGAATGGTTTCTATGGGCTCAAAGAGGCGAAAAAACTCCATGAAATAGTTTTTTCAATCAAGTGAATAAGAAAAAATCACACTGTATTATTTCTGGTAAATGTGGTGATTGTACAATAGTATTTGATTGATTGTTTGTGAACATTTGATGAATAATTATTACTATGGTGTAATAACCATGAATGGTTTTGTCACAAATCTGGCCGTTAAGTTTATCATATTTTAAATATAGCATTTTTGGACATATCTAAAGAAATTTGATGTATCTTTATTTAAAGATAGAAGAGCCGGAGATACGATAAGCTGATTTATGTCGAATAAGCATAGAATCATCTCTATAAATTGTTTGATTTAACGGTAGGATTTCTGGATACCCGTTATAATAAAAACGAGGTTTTAAATAATAATTATATAGGTCAACAAATTTAACTTTCTTAAGGTAAAATTGAAGAAAATAGGTGTATATGAAGTATTTTGTAGTCATAAATCCGAAAATGATAAGCCAATTACTGTAACAGGTACAGTTTTTTTTTGTTACAGGAGGTCGGTAATGGGGAAGAAAAAAGAAGACGACATATTTTTACAATTTAATATTTATTTAATATAAGTATGTAAAACTTATTAAATCTATGGAAATACATTACTGAGAATTATATGAATAAAAATATATTATATGAGATGTCATACTGCGACAAAAAATTTCACATTTTCCTCTTGTGTTCTGTAACAACATATTTTTTTTTAACCAGCAGTAGTTGTCCAACATAGATGGGTTTCAGCCTCTCTGGTAACTTGCTTCCATCGCCCTGATGTTTTGGTGAAATCTCTCTCCTTGTTTGTCACTTAATGCACCCAAATTTTCCAGGAAAAATTCAAATGGAAGTGTAAAAAATACATTTTTAAGAACATGCGACACCCTAGGATTTCATTGACTTTCAAGAGTTCATCTATGAGATTTCTATAGTTTTCATCTTTCTTGATGCCCAGATGCTACTTCCAAGCTACCAATTCATTTTCATTTAATTTTTATTGAAAACGAAAATCGCCTAGAAGCTTGAGGTAAATTGAAGAATTTGAGGTCCAATAAATATGCCTTCTTTTAGTTCTGTATCACTTAATTGAAAAAATATTTCTACTAGGTAGGTTCACTCCATACCAAAGGAACAGCAATCGCCATAAAACTTTTCTTGCGATTCACCCACTACACTAAATTTACGTGACAACTCACACAGCAAACATGAGGAGCCCCACTTTTAGTTTTAGTTTTTAGTTTCATGGATTTGACAAAGTTTTTCATTAGTTCAAGGTTAATATGGAGAGGCGAAAAAGCACCTTTTTGGATTAACAAGAGGGACATATTTTATGTTTTAAGTACCAGGTTCAAAAGAAGTTCTATGAGAACAATTTTTCTGACCGTAATATAGTTTACTTACCGTACTGTCCAATAGACACAAAAAACATTTACATCACTGTTAAATCGCCACAAATATTCCGCTGATACTGTTCATATTTAACGGCATTTAGTTTGGTTACTATGTTGTCACAGGTTTCTTTCATTGCCACTGAAGGGCTAAAGGTATAGATGAGTTTTTATTTCCATTATGAAACAAGACTGATTTTAGGCCATATTTGACGAATCTATCAAAATACGCCACTCGGAAGGTACATGTTCTATATTAAGCTCATTTATTAAACCATCAATATCACAACAGACACATAGCGATCCTTTCATTTTATAAAAACTTGAAAATGTTACCTTCCTCTTTATATTAAGTGCAAACACTTGCGGTTTTATCTAACAGGTTCCACTGAAGTCTGGAACCAAAAAGTTTTGTTTTGACAATCCCAGGACACGTACCAAATCATTTAATTCATTGTGACTTATTGAGAGAGGTTCACTGGTGGTTGTTAAAGATATTAGGTTACAACTAGTGTTCTTAGGAAGTTATGGATCAGATCCATATCAGGAAAATATGTTGGGAGCTTTAAAGGCGCAATCGGTACGGGTAGTTCCTGACTAATGATATAAAAGTAGTTATCATTTACATAGTCAGTAGGTTCTCTCCACACCATACGAATGGTAAACGGCATAAAATTCTTGCTAATGCATTCACTGCATTAAATTAACGTGACAACTCATACAGCAAACATGAGGAGCCCAACTTTTATCTTGATTTCCAAGTTGGCACTTAAAATATAGATAATATTTTTTTTGACTTTCTCGGATATCGATTTAGCTTGTGATTTTTAAATAAATCGTCCGCATATATAATAAAATTTATCCGCTGAATTTTTCCAAAATCGACTACTTTGTATATAAAATCGAATCAAACCACTGTAAACGAGTCAGAAACAACTAAACTATAGAAAACAATCAAACTGCCTTTAAAGGTTCGTAGAATATTGTGGAATTGCCCCCTCTACGGTCTTGTGGTAATTCCTACATTGCTCAGGCACAAATCATTTCAAAGCAAAAAGAGCATTGAGTTATTGAGAGACACATTGAGAGACCTGTGTTATTAAACGTAAATATTGAAGTTTCTAACGTAATTCATAGAAAAATAACAGTAACGCCATTTTCATGGACTTTCGAAAGTTGTTGTGCTTTTTGAAAGTCTAGAATGGTAAAAGAACTAGGACTTAAAAAATTCTACTATATAAAAAGCATTGTGTGTTTCAAATACGAAACTACAAAGTTCAACCAAGAGTTGAAATGCGAAACTTTGTAGTTTACGTAGTACCTGAACGACTCGATTTGTCGAACGAATTGTAATAAAATGTTTTAATATAATGAAAATTTAAATATGTCTCAGTTATTTTATTTAAAATGAATATCCATCAATTATCTGCTACTTTAGTTACCATAAATATCCAGAATAATTTTTATCTGTTCCTCGTTTAATAGTAACAAAAATTTGCTAGCGAAAGAACCATTCATACGTGTTTGTGATTTGTAGATCATATGTTATAATGAATGAAATGAATCTATAAATGAATGAACACAGTATTAAAACTGTGTCGTAAAATAAAAATTATATATAATGATCAGGATTTCAATTTTTCCTTCAGATTTGAGGTATTTAGTTAAAAAAATACACAAAAACCATTTGAGCTGGCAATTCCCTAACAAGAGCCTATTTAGAGGAATTCTTAGTCGACAAAAAAGCTGGGAAAATTTACAACAAAAAAAATAACTTTATTCGTCAAGGCCTTTAGACCCTAAACCTCATGAACTTATAAAACCCATTTCAAATTTCTATTGCCATTTTATAAAGAGAGTAAAAAGTTCTTCGTAACGTAACTGTGTTTTGGATATTCAGCAAAAATATACTCCGTGACATCATTAAGTACTTAGAGTAAATTATTAAATGTAATAATGTATGCTATTTTTGATAGCAATGGCAACAATAAGTATTCTAATAAAAGATTTTTCTGAATTGGGGAATGGTTAAAAATACATAATTACAAGCAAAAATTATATTAAGCTGTTAAAAACGTTATTGTGGTTTTTGTTATTTTAAATATAAATTTGTGTTAAATTGCTTTTATTTTATATTCCATTTTAAAGGGTGTTTTTTGCTCTATCTAAAAGTGTTATTAATTTTAATCTAAAATAATTTTGGCCAATTTTTTCAAAGCTAAATTTAAAGTTAAATGTAAGATGAAATTTTAAATTCCAAAGTTAAATGTAAGATGAAAAAAAGAAATTCGTACAATTTTCTTGTTCCAGTTCAAACTAGGCCGAAAAGCTGCCAAAACAGCTCGCGATATCAACGATGCGTTTGACCCAGAAACCGCTAATGAACGTACTGCGGAATGGTGGTTAAAAAACATTAATGGCGGTGATGCGAGTCTTGACGATAATGAACGTAGTTGTTGGCCATCGGATGTTAACTACGACCAATTGAGGGTCTTATTCGAACCAATCCACGTACAACTATTCTGGAGTTTGCCTCTGAATTAGGCGTAATGCATGTGATGATTTCTAACCATATGCAGGAGATTGGAAAGTTAAAAAATCTCGATAAATGGGTCCCGTACGAATTGAATGAAAATCAAAAAATCTTTGTTTTGAAGTGTCGTCCGTCCTTCTTTTGCACAATAAAACGATTCGTTTCTCAAACAGATTCTGACATGCCATGAAAAATGAAAAAAAAAAATATATTTACGACAATCGACTCAGTGGTTGGACCGCGACGAAACTCCACAAAACCTCCCAAAGACGAAAATGCATCAAAATAAGGTCATGGTGACTATTTGATAAATATTTGGTCATGTGACTGCGGTCAGTCTGATTAATGACAGCTTCTTGAATCCGGACAAAACGATTACAGAGGAGAAGTACTTCCAGCAAATCTATAAAATGCATTAAAAACGGCGGCACATGTACCCGGCATTGGTCAACAGAAAGGGACCTATTCTCCTACATGACAATGCTCGTCCACACGTCTCAATAATCACGTGATAAAAGCTGCATAAATTGGGCTACAAAACATCACTTTTTTAAGCATCTCAAAAACTTCTTGCGAGAGAAATGCTTTAAAAATCAAGAGAATACAAAAACTACCTTCAACGATTTCGTTGCCTCCAGTAGTCCGGAATTTTACGCAACCGGTATAAATAAAGTTGTTTCCCGTTGGCAAAAAAGTGTGTATTGTAATGGTTTTTATTTCGATTAATAAAGTTTTGTTTCAACTGAGATATGTGCATTGCAATTTAATGGCTAAAAAAAGCAATAACTTTTCTTACAACCTAATAGATGTTGTGTTCCATATTTGACACAATATGAGTTACTTGTAAATAATTCCATACAATATAATACAAACAATCATTACCGCACTTGAAGCTTCAAGAAACAATTATTGGAAAAAAAGCCATTCACCTTCTAGAGCTATAGAGAATTGATAAACAATAGTAGCTCCAACAGTGGACAGGGACCCGATGGCCTCCCATTATCGTTATATAATATACAGGGTGTTAAGGATATTTTGTTGTATGATGATTTTTGAAAAACTCCTTTGTTTCGAAGATACAGGGTGAACAAAATTTACGACATTAACAACATTTTATTATCAAAAAGTACATGTAAAGTTGCTCAATCTACAATAAATGTTCGAAATGACTTCCTCCAGCCTTGATACAAGCATTCAATCTTCTCGTCATTGACTGCCGAACTCTTTTAAACCCACCAGAGTCGTTTCTAATTGAGTTACACCCAGCAATTATCCGATTTCGCTAATCATCCAAATTCTTCAATGGAGTAGCGTAAACTAATGACTTCAGTTATCCCTAGAAGAAATAATCCAGGGGGTTTAAGCCCGGGGATGGAGCAGATCATGCGTGTGGCTCACTTCGACCAATTCAGCGATATTCGTATGTTGCTGTTAAAAAATCACGATATGTTGTGGTGCACCATCGTGCATAAACCACATTTCATACCTTGTTGTCAATGGTACATCTTCCAGAAACTCAGGCAGCGTTGCTTCCAAAAAGTTGCGATACACCTCGCCAGTAAGCCTTTGTGATAGAAATACCGGTCCAATTAGATAGTCACCTACAATTCCAACCCTAACATTCAACGAGAACTGATCTTGAAAACTATCTTCACATACCTCATGCGGATTTTTATCTGTCCAAACTTGGTTATTATGAAAATTCCTTATTGCGTTTCTTGGGAAAGTGGCTTCATCGGTGAAAAGAATTTGTATCAGGAATAGAGGGATGCGAAGTAAAGTTTGCAATATCCATTGGCATAATGAAATACGTGCAGGAAAATCAACAGGTAGTAGTGCCTGAACGCGTTGAATGTGGTATGGATACAACAAATTGTCCTTAAGAATTTTCCAAACTGTCCAGTGACTCACATTCAAAGTATTTGCAATTTTTCGTCGATGAATGTTTTCGCAGATTTTTCGGTCGGGGACATTACGGGCTAAAAATCGTTCAATGTACAATCGCCTAGCTTGTAATACATTGCCATCAGCAAGTCCATACAAGAAATGCATGTCAGTCTTCTCGCGTTTGTATTCATTATGATAGAGGACTTCACTCACTATTTAAGACATGTCAAACAGCCAAACGTCACTCAATCTATGTAAACAAATTCGACCGATGAAATCCACTTACTAGATAAAACAGCCGTTCCAAGTGATCGAGATCGAAAAAAAAATTTTTTGTACTTGATAAACTCATTAACGTACACCCTACTTTTATTTACGTTAATGATATCAACAAATATCGAATATGGTTGTCGCAAATTTTGTTCGCCCTGTATCTTCGAAACTAAGGGGTTTTTCAAAAATCATCGCACATAACCAAAATTTGAAATGGGGATAGGAAAATGCGTCGCAACCAAAACTTGTATATTTCTTTGTATATATATATATATATATATATTTTTATATATATATATATATATATATATATATATATATATATATATAAAATATTTGTATATATATATATATATAGTTTATATATATAGTTTTGTATATATAGTTTGCTATATAGAAATATGAGTGTAACTGTCAGACATCAAATTTTCAAATAGGTACCTAGAGAATAAAATTTTGCTAAACTAACCATAGGACCATGACCATTAGATCAGTTTGTAGTTGAAGTCCATCCTCCTAAATTTCTGAGTAGCAACGTGGTCCATAAATTGATCATTAAAATTTGAAATTATCTTCACAAGTTTTTTTTTTTCAATAGATAGCATTGCTAACGCTCCCAGCCGTTCCTCGTCCAAAGTGTATCTTAGAAACGTTTTGATTCGTTCGACCACTCGTTACCGTTTATCGAAGTGATTCGGTGTTTAGTGGTAGATCTCTTTGAATTTAGTGTTTCACAGCGAAGGTTCCAATAGAATAATTGAGATACTATGCATTCTTATAAATATATTTAATTTTAGCTTGTACTCCTCCGACTGTACCTCTCATCGCGGAAATGCCATCATAACTTTGGGCTATGAGTTTCTTAGGTTCTTTATCTATTTCTAACTTGCTTAGCACCGTCAGAATTTCGTATGCAATTCCATCTGCTGGGTGATTTTTTGGTATTAAAAAACCCCAGAATCTTTCGTAAATTTCGCCATTTTTAACATATCTGATTATGAAAACCATCTGCATTTGAGTAGATATATTGGTTGTGTCATCGGCCTGTATGGCAACATATTTTGCTGTGTGAATTTCCTTTTTTAATAAATCGCAACAAGCAGCATTGAATCCAGTAATTCGTTCTGAATTTGTTTGGAGATGCCTAGAAATAATTTATTTTTAGAGTCTTCCCAAAGCTTCTAAAATACTGTCTATTTCGGTTATCAAATTTACTATCCCTCTAAATATGCCAGTATTTTTTGAAGTGCAGGTTTCGTCATGCCCACGTAAGGCAAGTTCAAATGCCCCACAGAATTTTATGCCATCAATTAATTTGGACAATATGTATAGATTGCTATCAACAGTTTTATTGTGCTTTTTAATAGAGTCTCGATGTGCACTACTGAGTTGAGAACGAATGTCTGTCTTCCCCAACATACTAATTTCTTGATAATTTTTAAAATATCTTTGTGAAATAGAATGCGATTTTACCTTTGCGTCCAAATGTTTCAAATTGGTGAATTGGACAATTCGGTCCTCAAATGTTAATGTGACATTATTTCTATTCATATATTGCACTGAATTTATTTTCACTATTGTAATCGTTCAAAACATTCACTTTACAACCATTCGAAAAGTAAAAGCGCGATGGAGAAAAACACCTGACTACTGAAAATGAGGCAGTGCCCAAGATATGACGTTATAAATGCGTTTAATCTCCGGGTTACTAGCGAGGCAATACATTGCTGTCTTTGTTTATCGCAGGCGATAGTAAAGAAAACAGTAGCGGCACAAACTTCTCTGTGCCTAAAGCACGTGTTCTATAATAGAACACCTTTGGCAACCTACGACCTATTTCGTTACCGCAAATGACATTATGGATGTTAGACTATAGAAGTCGCAAGAAGCGTGATCATAGACAGAACAGAGAATAAATTAATATAAAATCTGAAATTATTTTTCCACTTAATTTTTTAAATTTTTTAGGTAGGGCACCACATGCCCTTATGGACCAACCGCCACTATCCATTTGTCAATTAGATCAAAGAACAAACCAATGATTTTTCTCAAAAAATCATCTATTCAGATGAAGCACATTTTGGAATATGTTAATAAACAAAATTACAGCGTTTGGGATGAGGAAAATCCACGATTGATTCATGAGAAACCTTTACCTCCTAAACGACTCACTGTTTGGTGGGAATTATGATCAGGAGGTGTAATTGGATCGCATTTTCTTCAGAATGCTGCTAGTGAAGCTGTAACCGTGAATAATGTTTGATATAGTGAGATGATAACTGGATTTTGTGTGTGATGAATTGAATAATATTGATCTGGAGGATCTATGGTTCCAACAGGATGGCGCTATCCCTCACTCTGCTAATGAAACAATTTATTTATTGTGACAAAAATTTCCTGGACGAGTGATCACAAGAAACTGTGATTTAATTCGCCAACAAGATCGTATGATTTCCAACGTTGTCGACAATTTTCTTTGGAATTACGTGAAACTATAAGAACAATCCACAATCGATTCCTGAACTGAAGGATGAAATTATTCGAGTCGTTGTGAGATAATAATATATACGCATATAATTACACAGGCGTCGTAAATATTTTGGCCGCATCGTAAATTCAACTCACACGCAAATTTTTAAAGATGTAGACTCAGCTTAAAGGATCTATTCACAAAAACAAACGCACGCATTTTGCATAATATTCATTTTATATAAAGCTACCTTGCATTTTGAAATATTTTTTTTTATTTAAAGAATAAGTATTATCTCTAGTTTATTAACTTATAAGAAAGGTAATGAAATGTAGTCCGGTAGAAAATTCTAAGAAGGGTCTTGAAATGAGGTCGAGGAAATCTTAGTCGACAAAAACGGTGGAGAAATTTATAAAAAAAAAACAGACAAGGTCTGTAGGACTGGAACCTTTCTTGAGGCCATTAAACCCAATTCAAATATTTTTTATTGCCGTTTTATTTAGGAAAATAAAAAAAAACCTATATAATAGCAATTTCCGACATCCCACAAATATAAAGCCTGGGACATCAAAAGATGCACACTCTTAGGGATCAAATGTTAGGCTGATATTTTTTAGATGTTTATAACAGTACGTATTATAAAGGGTTATCAAACTAGTAAAATATATTTTTGTAAAACGCTATAGCAGCCATTTTTTTTATTAACGCAAAAATTCACATTTGTGTTCAGTAAGTATTGCTTGACAAATTAGTATGAAGGGATATACAGTTGCAGATACAAATTGTGTAGGTTTATTACAAAAATAATGAATCTATCTGAGCTACGTGAAATTTGAACTAAGCGAATCTATTCGCGCCTTACGTGAAATTTAAGGTCAATATAATCGACCAACATAGCTAACTATTGGTAATTTAATTAAAAAAGTCGAATCAAATAGTAGTGTTTGTGATACTACGAATCCAACCCGTCAAAAAGTTAAACATATTTTTTTCCTTTATTTGGGTTTTTCGCCACTATCTAAAACTGAAAAAATATCAAAAATACCTGTTCTTATTTAAAGAAAGAATCACTGGGTAAAAACAAAAAACCAAACGGAGACAAATTTCTCAGTAATTGTTGTAATAAATTTGCCTAACGAACAAAATTTTAAAGATATAAAAATGTTTATTATTATTAAAATTTAATTATTAAAATTTTTACAAACTTTTAACGTTAACGTTTCGGTGGGTACTCTCCCCCCGTTTTCAAAACTAAACTAAAAAATAAATTATATTAATTTGTAATATATAAACTAACGAGTGAAAGTAAATATATTTTTTTGTATATGTCAACGATACTTACATTGACAACAATAGATTTTCATGACAGTGACATTATATATATATATATTTTTTTTTCACTCGTTTCTTTATATATTAGAAATTAATATAATTTATTTTTTAGTTTAGTTTTGAAAACGGGGGGAGAATACCCTCCGAAACGTTAACGTTAAAAGTTTGTACATTTTTTTATAATATTTTTATATCTTTAAAATTTTGTTCGTTAGGCAAATTTATTACAAAAAAGAATAACTGAGAAATTTGTCTCCGTTTGGTTTTTTGTGTTTACCCAGTGATTGTTTAAATAAGAACAGGTATTTTTGATATTTTTTGAGTTTTAGATAGTGGCGAAAAACCCAAATAAAGGAACAAAATATATAAACACGCCACAATCATTCAGACATTACTTAAAAACTTAAACATTTTGCTGAAAACATCTATATTATGAACTAAAGTGTAAATGTAAATCCAAAACAATCAATTACACGTCGTTCTCGAGAACTTTGGCTTTCTTATTGCATTACATGGTATATTTTTCATAAAAAGTTACATTTCAAGGCGTTTACAATTAATTAACCCAAGAACTCAAACCAAATGATCATTTGTTGTATAGAAAATTTGCAGACTGGACTTTAGAGCAACTTGAAATAGATCCATTATTTCATGAAAAAAAATCATCTTCAAAAATAAAACTAATTTTTGTTTAAATGGCTTCGTAAATAAGCAAAATTGTCGCATTTAGAGTGAACAACACCCACATGCTGTTTTTAAAGTGCATTAACATCCACAAAAATTAACAATTTCGTGTGGTTTATAGTCTGCAGGTTTAGTTGAACCGTACATATTTGAAAACGAAAATGGAAATGCAGTTGCTGTCAATAAAGAACGCTATAGAAATATGAATACTTTTTTTTGGCGGGGATTGGATGATTTTGAACTGGAGGACATATAGTTTCAACAAGATGATGCAAAATACCATACATCTCGTGATAAAATCAATTTATTGAGAGCTAAGTTCAATGACCATGCAATATCAAGAAATGCTGATGTTAGCTGTTCAACATCATGCGATATAACTCCATCGAACTTTTTTCTCGGTGGTTATGTGAAATCATTGGTTTACACCAATAAACCTTACAGCATTGATCGATATTATTCGTATCATTGGTGAAATAAACGCCGGTTTATGTGGCAAAGTGACCGAAAATGGTATTTCAGAATAGAATAATTTTTAAAAATCCAGTGGCGGTCATTTATATGAAATTATGTTTAAAGAAAGATGTCTTGAACCAATATTTAAAATAAAAATAAAATCACGTTGATATATTATACCATTTTTTTATTCCAAATTAAAATTATATCGCTCTTATTTGATAACCCTTTATAAGAAATAAATTTTCAAAACAGAAAAATGTTTAAACATTTATAATAAGTCACGAAAACATTTATTTATAATAGAAAACAATTAGTGCCGTTTCACATGAGACGTAAGACGCGCTCTACGCCCTAAGTCGGAAATTCAGCTCTTTAGCTATTTAGACGAAGGTGTACGCGCGCGTGAAATTCACGGCGTGGGCCTACGCTCGGCCCACACGCCTTACGTAGCTATGTCGGAAGCGAAGCAACGTGTTTCAATCATGCTTTTCAGATGGTAACGTTGCGCGTAATTTTGCTGAGTAGTTAGTTGTCTCAGTTCTGTGTGTCTCAATGTTCTCGGATACTCCCTAAGTTCCGTCTATAGGGTTAAAAATGAATCTTTTAACAATCTTTTCGCAACAATAATATGTACCCAAAGTCTCCCCTTTTGTTCTCGTTCTTTTAAAGATGCAATATGCAGCAATGACACAATGTCCAATGTTCTGTGTTGCGCGCCCATTTCGAAACTGTTTCATGTGAACGCAAAATTGACTATAAAAGCCTCTTTGTCCTACGCAGCACGTAGAACGTAAGACATATCATACGCCTCATATGAAATGGCACTTACTTCAGTTAAATATTAATTGGGCTCTTGAACATTTTTTTTGTAATCAATAGAAAGATCATGAATAAGTTTTATAACAAAAGTATTTTAATTTTTTTCCTTATAATTAAAAAGTTATATCAAATTGAAAATAAAATTTTAAACCTAGTACCGATGATATGCCGATAGTTCCCGAAAAAAAAACCGAAGATGTGTGACGTCACAGTAGTAACGAAAGTCAATATCGCCAATATCGGGTCGACTCGGAACAATTTGGACGTTACCCCAAAATTTTCTTTCGCACTCTTTCCGAAAAGAATCTGTCGCAGGCAAATAAAACAATTTATTGATCTTAGTCATTGTTCTATAGGTTTAACCTACATCTTTGAATGCATTTGTTGGTTTGCTAGCGATTTGAAAATATACTTGATTTTAATTGTTATTTAGGCTTCTGGTGCTGATTTCGACGTTATACTCATATAAGAAAGAATAAAATATAGAAACTAGATTAGAGTTCCTTTTGTTTTTTGCATCCGTTTTTATAACTTTTATTTATATTATTTAATTAAAGCAGGAAAAACAAATTAACGTGCCAAATTTGTAATAAGGAATATTCCTGCGTATCCTCAAAGAATCCACATGTAGCAACACAATCGAGGGTAGTAACATTGGGAGAGCCCTACAGGATCATCTATTTTATAGGATACGAATAATAATATTCAAATATTAGACAAGAACAAAATTCAACTACCAATTTGGAAGGTAATCTTATATAAAAAGTGTTATATTTATGAAAATGTTACAGGATAATCTAATTTGTAGATAGTTGAAAAATACAGAAATTTGTGTGATCAGTTGGATGAACATCAACTAGGTAAATTAAGGCCTGGCAAAGCAATTTTCCAGGCTTCCGGTGCTGTTTTCGACGTTATACTCATATAAGAATAAAATATAGAAATTAGATTAGAGTTCCTTTTGTTTTTTGCATTCGTTTTTATAACCTTTATTTATATTATTTAATTAAAGTAGGAAAAACAAATTAACGTGCCAAATTTGTAAGAAGGAATATTCCTGCATGTCCACAAAGAATCCACATGTAGCAACACAATCGAGGGTAGTAACATTGAGAAAGCCCTACAGGATAGTCTATTTTGTAGGATACAATAATAATATTCAAGAAAGCGCAAATAGACAAGAACAAAATTCAATTACCAATTTGGAAGGTAATCTTGTATAAAAAGTGTTAAATTTATGAAAATTTTACAGGATAATCTAATTTGTAGATAGTTGAAAAATACAGAAATTTGTGTGATCAGTTGGATGAACATCAACTAGGTAAATTAAGGCCTGGCAAAGTAATTTTCCATGAAATCAAAACAAACATCTGAAGGGGTAGCAAAAAAAGTGCGTTGCCTCTATCTTTTCCGGCAGAATTACTCTCAATAATTCGTAGCATTATCCTCTCATTAAGTGCCCAACGTATTCCAATTTCCGTATATTTATGGTTCTTATTAGTACTCTTTCGGAGAAGTCTTAATAAGACTTCTTCAGCTTATGTTTCTACGCAAGATTTTCCTCTATTCAGGTTTTATTAAGTCTTCCCCGTTTGCTCGTTTTAGCGTCCCATTATTTTTATGGAAAGTCTTTCCTGGCTCATCCATAAAATATGACCAAACTCATTCAGCTTTCTGTTTTCATAATTCCCTACTATTTCAACATTTGTCTGTCTTCGCTTTTCAACGTATTGTGTTTAGTGACGCCTGTTATCTTTCTCAGATATCTTATGTTTCATGTTTGGGAAATGGACTACTGGATGAGAACAGGATTGGAATATCGCAATACTGTTATAGAAGAAGAGCCAGTCATTTAAAGCACTACACAAAAACCACTGATTATACATTTTACAAGTTTTGTACAATAACATAAATGGTAACATTTGGATTCAGGCACATAAAAGAATACCGGTTGATCCTTTGGTCTTTTTACGTATCTGTCCTATTTTGTGTCACCTTTCATGGAAGAAAATCAATGTCAACATTGCCAACGATATTCTGCCTAGCATGATGAATAGAATTAAGTTTTGCTCAGTGAAGAATCACGATTGTGCATTGACATAAATAATAGTTGAACAATGGTTAGAAGATATAGAAAAAGAATGAAAGATATTTTCAAGGACTTTACATCAATTGAATACGAGTCTCCTCAATGAATGTCTCCTCTTTACAGAATGCTCCTCAAATCCTAGAAGGTCTATTGAGTCAATGAGTGAATGGACTATCATATTAGTGATCATTATTGACTAATGCACTTATTTAATTATCTTGAAAGTTGATCTTCTCTTTATTATTTTTTTTTTGATTTAGATATCTTTATACAAATCAGTTCATGGTTTTCATAATCATCTACCAAACAGCATATTTTGAAATCTAATTATAATAAGTAGATTCCTTTTATAGAAAAAAAATGTATTGACATTCATCCGATACAAAATATTTTTAGCTGCTATTAATAACATATTCGAGCTATTCTAATATTGGGTCAATGCAGGGTTAAACGTTTTATGTTTCATATATTATAATAATATTTATAAATATAAAAGTATATTTTTATACTTTTAGAATAAAACTTCATATAATTTTAAACATAAACTTCTATACAAAACTTTCGGGTCTCCTACGTAACTCTTGAAAAAATAAAAATATTTTTTGTACTCTTTTGAACTTCATTTACTTTTATTTTTAATTGGCCTCTCGCTTATTACCTTATAATACCGGTCATAAAATTTAATCCCGAAGGAAAACGCAAAGAGAACAATTTTTGCGGAATTCTTAGCTGACAAAAAAACTGAAAAAGTTTATAAAAAAAAAAAGATAATTTCAAACATCAAAGGTTCTTAGGGTTCAAACCTTTGTTGAGGCTATTAAAATCATGTGAAACAGTTTTATATTGAAGTTTTACTTCGAAAATAAAAATAAGGCACAATAACGTAGCGATTGCAGACATCTAACGGAAATCAACCTGACAATATTCGATATATAGGACTCCATATAAAATCTTATACATTTATATTTTTCAAAAGGTTCATAAAGCTACAATAAAAAACAAATTTGTGTATATATTGGTTATATATATATATATATATATATATATATATATATATATATATATATATATATATATATATATATATATATATATATATATATATATATATATATATATAAATATGATGCATAACCAACATATACACAAATTTGAATATTATTTAACTATATCTAAGATCATACCTATTTACAAAATTGCGTTTCATTGTAGTTTACAAAAAAATAAATATATAGAAAAATATAAATATAGAGAAAAATAAACATGAAAGCAAAAATCGAAACAATTAAGAAATGTAAAATCTGAAAATTAAAGTTACATTCATGGAAATATTTTGCTTTATCTATTTCACAAAACGGAGAAGCAAAATTATATGCAAAATCATAAGCTTATGAAATGATAAGCAAAAGAAAATGAGGCTCTCACTAGGCATCTAAAATGAAAAAATGCGCAACACTAACATAAAATAGGAAAGAAAAGCATAGAAAACAAGGAGTAAACACAAAAAAATGCAATGGTAGAAGAATATTAGAATTAAGTAGAAAAATATTTAATAATATGTATACAAAGTAAGAAAAGAGTAGGAAAGAACTTTTTTATTTCTTTCTATTAGTCTTTATGTCACTCGTTAGTGTACAAGAAAGAACGGTCAGTTATAAATATTATCAAGTAATTGTAATATAGAAATACATATTAGATGTAAAACTTAAGAAAAATGCCGATATCCACTGATCCACGAATTATAAAAAAATCGACAAAAATTATAACATTTAGACTAAACGAAAACTAAATATAAATCGAATGTGGAAAGGGATCCAGTCCCTTTTCCACTTTCAATTATTACGGAGAGATAGATAAACCCGACAAAGTATAAACAAAATAGGATATATTATAATAAAATGTAAAAAATGCATATTGTTACAAAATTATAATGAAAAAAACAAAGGTATTTTTTTTATAATAAATGCTACACTGCTCAGTACAATACTATAAAGAAATAAGTAAAGACACATTAAATGAATTGCTACGAAAAATGAAACTAAAAAAGTTCTAGGACAGAATCAGTTAAGAGTAAAATGATTATTTATGTTATACAAATAATGTGAGTAAAGACGGACTGTAATACATGCATCTTTAAATATGCAATTGGAAAAAGAAAATACTAAAGAAGAGTAACAAGAAGTAGGGAGAAAGTAGAAGAGTAAAATGAAAAAGGATAAAATTAGAAACTTCTCAGAAGACTCTACATATTGTCACTGTAGAAACAATCAGATACCCTGCATATTTGCGGGGTTGCAGTTGCGGTTTCGGTTGCTGCTCTTCTCTTCTCTTCAGTCCGTCACTTACAATAATAATAATACAGTGTTAGTTTTCCACTCCTCAGTCAGCTTCACTGGTCATTGATCCCTACGAACAGTTGGTGCAGTACAGAGTCCGAAGTCGTTTGCAGGTGTACTCCCAGCAGGACGATTATAGCGATTCCGGTGCTGATAAAGTAGTTCGATGATTTGTTGTTTTTGGTAGTAAGGAGATGAGTATGGGGCAGGATGTAGATACTCCCTCGTGATCCCGGCGGAGAACAGATCTACTACAAAGACTTGGTGAATCTTGCCCCTTGCGAGTCCATGTTCATTGTACCATGGAATGGAGATTAATCTCCACAAAAATAAAAAACAAAATTTAAAAGATAGGACAAACAAACGACTAAAAACAATAGACGGACAAAAAATAGACTAACGGGTGTTAAGATGAGCTTCCCAAGAAAATTAGATAAAGAAAATAAGAAAAAATGAACTTTAAAAGAACCATCTCAGAAGACTCTAAATATTATTAAATATTGTAATAAACAACCACAGACTCTGCGTTGTTGAAGAATTGAAACACATTGGGATGGTGGGTAATGAAACAGTGTAAGATTTAAATTTACTAAAATTACTACTATTGTATAACAACTGTTTCGGCACAAAGTACTTTCTTCAGATTCAAAAATATAATGATTGGAAAACCAGTAAAACAAGTGGTCTGAATAGACGTGCTGAAGCAACGTGCAGAAGATAGAAATAACGACAGGATGATGTAAAAAGCAGACAATTCAAATTCAAAGTAGTCTTATATCAAAATGTAGAAAAGCTCAGTGCCTGTGTAAAATAAAAGAAGGATGTTAAAGTTGTAAAATATATCCACTTGAACTAAATTTTAGTTCAATTCTTCTATTGGAACCTTTTGTGTGAAACATTAAACTTGAAGAGATTTACCACTAAACACCAAATAACTTTTTTTAACCGCTCGACGCATGTTTCGCTATCCATGTTAGCATGATCAGGAGATGATTTAATCTAATTCTAAAACTAAACTATGTTCTATTTATATGAAAAATCCTACCTAAAGAAGCATGTAAAAATCATGAACCGTGGAGTTTACTAAACCTATTTAAGTTTAAATTTTAGTTATTACCTGACTATTAAATAACAAATATATTAGAAAACTACAAACTATAAATATACAAATCATGTAGTTATTGAAAAACCAGTATAATTCTTGACTCAAAAATTTATGAGAGATTTCACATGAACAGGGATGATATGCACAATGATAATAACAGGGTAGATTAGTCCAAAACCAGGAATGGGGGTAAATCCGGGACATGGCTCTAAGGTTTTCTAATACGTTTCAAATTTTCGCACACATTGTTCACTACAGTGAGCCATCTTGAATAACTTGTCAACAAAAGTTAGATGACGTGCGTGCGCGCTCGTAGAAAATATTTAAGAAAAAAATTTTTACGAAAGTTTGATGTAATATTCGACAGATTTCAAAGATGTACTATAATTTTGTGAATCAAGATAAGTGGATTTGCTTTTATTGTAAATATTAAGTATGTATTATGGTTAAACGAACATTGATTGAATCTTTATTGCGGCATGTTTTTAGGTTATTTGGTTGCATTGTTTTTCTTTGATGCGCTTGGGGTAAAACCGCACGGGGTAATACCGGGTGGTACCCGGTTTTGTATAATTATCAGGTCATTTCTTTATTTTTATTTAACGTTATTTTATATTATATATTATTACAGTTCACAACACAATGCCACAAAATTATAAAAGAACACCGAACCAACAATTCTGGAGTGAAGAATGTATACAAAATGCCATTTTGGAAGTAATACAAAGAAAATGTGGATATCGTGTCGGATCTCGAAAAATCTCGGTACCACAATCGACCATGGAAGACAGAGTAAAGAAGGACCAAATAAATAACAATGTCGAAGACCCTTCAAAAAAAGGCCTAGGACGTTTTAAGACAGTTTTTACAGTTGAACAAGAAAATTTTATGTGTCAGCACATAAAAGATCTTGAAGCTCAATTATTCCGACTAACGTACAGGGATTTTCGACATTTTGCTTTTCAAAGAGCAGAAAAAAATGGTCGGAAACAAGACACCGCATTATCTGAAATTGATTGGTTTTACGGATTTTTACGACGTCATCCAGAGTTATCGTTACGCCTTCCAGAGCCCTACTACAGTTGCCCAGTGCAATCGGATTCAACAGGGTAAATGTCTTTAAATTTTTCTCCCTATTGATTGGATTGCAAGAACAATACAACTTTGGACCAACCAAGTTAATGTCGATGAAACTGGGATCACGATTGTTTCCAAGAAGAAATCTAAAGTTCTTGCTCTAAAAGGTAAGAAGCAAGTAGGTTATATTTCTTCAGCCTATGTTCCACCACTCTTAATTTTCCCGAGAGTCCGTATGAAGGCTGAATTGTTAGATGGTGCACCCCCTGAAACTACGCAATATGCTATGCCAGTAGATGTATACAAAATGATATATTTATTCACTAGCTTAGTTACTTCATCGCGAACGTTAAACCTATTAAAAATAACTATGTACTGCTTCTGCGACATGCGACGCATACCAAAAACCTTGCCTTGATAGAAAAAGATCTCAATGTTAGCATCATCGGCCCATTAAGCACCTATTACAGCCAAGAAGTGATGTCCTGGCTGCGTAATAATCCAGGTCGTATTGAAATCCACTTTCAACTTAGAACGCTTTTTGGGATAGCGTTCGCAAAAGCAACGACTCTATAAAATGCTATGAGTGGTTTTTTAAAAACAGGTATTTGTCCACTGAATCAGAATTTTATTTCTGCTGCTACAACGGATAATGATGAACTTTTCTGAACACGTTACAGTTGAAACTCAATATAAAAATATTGTTGTTAACATAAACGTTGCAAAGGTTAACCCTGTGCTTGCACAGTAGCGTCAACTTTCAGAAGCTTTACCAATAAATCCACAAACAACTCAATCGAAGAGACCAGCAGGTAGTCCACAACTAAGCACTTCACGGCAATTGGCATCATCGTCTTTAGCTTTTTAACCAGCTTATATTTTACCTAAGCCTTATGTTGCAATAAAAACAACTATAAATACTCGTCGAGGAAAAAGTGTGGTTATGACTTCATCACTTTATAAATTAGAACTCGAAGAAAATGACGCCAAAAAACAAACAAAAACAAATTTCCCTAAACTTAGTGGTAACATAACAAATCCTAAAAATTCCAAATAGAAAAAGGTTTCAGACGATGCGTGTATTTATGAACGCGAACTGGATGAGTTCCATTGCTTCCGTTGTTAAGGGGTAAAGTCGGATATAAGATGAGAGTATATGGGGCAAAACCAGGTATAGCCAAGTATGGGGCAAAACCGTAAAAAGTTAACTTTTTAATTTTTTTTTTATTACTTATAATAATGAAACCTACGATTGACCAAATATGTGATTAATAAGTTAAACTAAACGAAGGGTAATAAATTTAATCAATAATGTTTGAAATATTTTTTAATTTAATATTTCCATTAGCGTCCCAATTTTACCCCACTTTACCCTATGTACAATAAAATGAATCAGCTTTAAGTGCAATGGAAATATACTAAAGACCCTTCTTAACTCAGCGACCTCTAGATCTCTACATGATCTACAAATGGAAGATTGCTAGGGTGAGAAACACCACGAATTTATTGCCTCAAAAAGAAGTACAGACAGCTTTACAATGGAAATGGAAACAAATGGTTAAAGCTAGCAGCAATTAACCACTTTTTATTTATTTATGTGACGAACTAAACTTGCATTAAGCTGATAGTTCAACCAGATCAAATCCTATGCCCCCGAGTATATACGGGGGGATATTTCCCAAATATATGTCTGAAATATGAAACAAACTTAACCATTTTCAAGATTGCTTCATAATATCACAGGTCAACAAATTTAATCTTTTTTGAGGTAACATTGATAAAAATAGGTGTATATAAATATTTTGTAGTCCTAAATCCGATAATGATAAGCTAATTACTGTAACACGTATAGTTTTTTTGTTACAGGGGGTCGGTGGTGGGAAAAAAAAGGAGGCGATATATTTTTACAATCTAATATGTATTTAATATAAACAGGTAAAACGTGTTATATTTATGCAAAGATATTATTGAGGATTATATAAAAAAAATTACATGAGATGTCATACAGTAACAAAAGCTTTCATGTTTGTTTATATGTTTCATATGTTTGTAGCATCATCTTTTTAGCCCAACATAGATGGGTTCCAACTTCCCTGGTATTATACTTTCATCGCCCTGATATCAACGTAAAACCTCTCTCCTTATTGGTCGCACCCACATTTTCCGGAAAAAATCCAAATGGGAGTGTAAAAAGTGCATGTTTAAGGAAATGCAGCCTAGTATTTTATAGGCTTTCTAGAGTTCATCTATAAGGTTTTTATAATTTTCATCTTTCTTGTTGCCCAGAAATCGTTTCACTACACTTACAAAATACTTCCAAGCTGCCAATTCATTTTCGTTTAACTTTTCTGGAAAAGGGAAATCACCTATAAACTTTCTTATTCGAGGTCCAATAAGTATGCCTTCTTTTAGTTTTGCATCACTTAAATGAGGAAATATTTTTTTTAAGTACTTGAAATCATTACCTTCATTACTAAGCTTTATTACGGAGAGGTGAAAGAAGACCTTTTTTGGATTATTTTATGTTTAAGTACAAGGTTTAAAATAATTTTTTTGAGGCTAATAACTCTTACTGTAATGTTTTTTGCTGCCTTGTTGTTTTATAGGCATTAAAAAACAGCAATACTCTATACCTTTTACTCCAAAGACAGGTACGAATAATTTCAATGATGCCATAATATAAAGGAGAACCAGGTACTTGAAAATTGAACTTTCATGCCATTCCTGTGAAAAAGTCATTTAATAACTACTTAAATGAAACGCAAAAGGAGCATTCTTATCAATGTTACAAAAATCACGTCGACCTGTGTACTTAAATTAGTAAATTGTCGGAAGAAGTACTTTAAAAAATAGTTTTTTATATAAAAATATGTACTTGAAAAACACATAACAACTGAATGTTTTTCAAACAACTAATATATGGTGGACTAACGTACAGTTGTGGTCAAAATAATAAGAGTAAGAAGCATCACTGAAAAAATTACCATTATTTAATGTATAATTACCGTACGAATCCAAATATCTTATATTTTTATTAGTACAATGCCTTGTCATTTACCAGTTGAATATAATATTGAAGACATATTTGTTTATTTTATTTTATCAGGTCAATATTACTTGACGATAATAAAAACTTTAGGTGACAAAAAATAAAAGTGCTTTTTAATTTTTTTGCTGTTCTAATATTATCTAAAATTAATATTTTAATATATTTGGTATACATTGCCTATGCATCGATACAGTTTTAAATGTTACTATGGGTCGCGCAAAGCATTGTACTCCAGAAGACAGGCGTCGAGCATTGCTGTTATGGAGTCAAAACAAAACATATACATTTATTTCTCATCTACTAAAGCGATCTGAATGCGTTATTGCTAAAGTTTTAAAGGAGCAAAAATTAATAAGGATATAACCAGAAACCAGAGATCGCCCAAGAAAAATTCGATAAATGTGTTGTACGAGAGGCACGGAAACACCCATTTTCCACTTCGTTTGACATTAATCGGAAAATGGGTCTACAAATCAGTATACGGACAATTCGTAGACAATTGGAAGAAATGGATCTTCATTGAGAGTTGAAAGAAAGCCACCATTTACCATATTACATTTAAGTAAAAAAATATATTCAGCATAGATTAAGTCTTCCCAGATTTAACTTAAACCAAAATTACAGCAGTAATTGGAAAAATATTTTATTTAATGATGAAATAAAAATAAATCTCTTTGGATCAGATGGGAAACAATACGTTAGGCGATATAAGAATGATGAACTAAATCCGCGAAATACATTAAGAACCGTAAATCATGGAGGAGGATATATTAAACTGTGGGGTTGCTTTTCCTATAACGATGTAGATCCACTATATTGGATCAAAGATACCATGACCAAAGAAATCTACATGGAAATATTAGAAAAAATGAAACTTCCTTATGCCGAATATGCCGCTAAAGTGGATCTACCAGCAGGATAACGATCCTAAACATACCGCGAAAGTAGTGAAACGATGGTTTTGCACAAATAATATTGAAGTGTTGCCCTGGCCGTCGCAATCTCCGGGTTTAAATCCAATAGAAAATATTTGGCAACATTTAAAAAAGGCATTGCTAATAAAAAAATCATCAAACATAAATATATTGTGGGAAGAAGTCAAGAAAACTTGGTATTCTATACCGGTTGAAACTTGTCAGAAGTTAATAAACTCTATTCCAAGGAGGTGCTCAGCTGTAGTTAAACAAAAATGATATTCTAATAAATACTAATATTTTATATTTATTACGTTTGTTAATAAGCACTAGTTTTTACAATTTAAGGCTATAAGTATAGTAACTTTTGTAACACTAGGATAATGTTTTGTTTTATCAATATTTTTTATATCAGGCATATTACGCAATGTTAATAATATAATAATTATCTAAAAAAATTGTAAAACATATTAAAATAAAAGGTTTAGGCATTCATACTCTTATTATTTTGACCACAACGGTATATGTTAAGAAAAAAAATAACGGGTTAGGCAAGTATCACGCTACCATTTAAATTAGTTATAGCTTTTAAAAGAAACAAGACATTTTTTTTTCTATAATATGTTATGTCTATAAAAGGTCTTTTAACTGAGCGGTGTTTTTAATTCTTGAATAAAAGGCAGAATTTGCGTTGATTTCATAAAACTTTTTAGTTATAATTGAAGCATAGTGTATGACATTTAACACCAAAGATAATATCTACCAAACGACCACCTCTTGTCCCTCCACAGACGTCCATTCTTTTGTCATTATTTTGGATGACATGTTGGCATAACTTTGGCTCTATACTACCAATGACTCGAATAATTTCATCCTTTGGTTCATGAATTGATTGTGAATTGTTTTTAAAGACCCGGCTTTTCACGTAACCCTAAAAAAAATTGTTCAATGGTGTCAAATCACATGATCTTGGTGGCCAATTAACGTTTCTTGCGATAACTCGTTCAGATTTTTTTGTCAATAAATTAATTGTTTCATGAACAGTGTGAGATATAGCGCCATCCTGTTGGAACCATATATCCTTCAGATCAATATTATTCGATTCAGCCTAAAAAAATCCAGTTATCATCTCACGAAATCGAACATCATTCACAGTTACAGGTTCAAGGAGCGTTCTGAAAGAAATACTCAATTACATCTCCTGAGGAAAATCACAACAGTGATTCGTTTAGGATGTAAAGATCTCTCATGAATCAATCGAGGCTTTCCCTCATCCTAAATGCGGCACTTTTGTTTATTAACATAGCCACCAATTTCAAAATGGGTTTCATCTGAAAAGATGTTTTTTTTTTTTAAATCATGTTTTTTGATCCAACTGACAAATGCACAACATTATGAATGATCCAGAGGCTTTAGTTCCTGTGTTATTTGAACCTTATATGCTTTCAGAGCTAAATCATTTCGTAAACAACGCCATGTTGTAGATCCACAGAATCCAAATTGTTGGGAACGTGGACTAATGGAAATTTCTAGGTCTTCAGCGATGCTTTCAAGTACCAAATCAATATGCTCTTGTGAATGACCACTACGTCTGCATATTGCTCTTCTTTTATCTTCCACCGAACCAGTTTCTTGAAAGTTTTTAACAATTTAATTGATAGGGCTTTCAGATGGACGACTGTGCAATTTTCTAATAACGTTTTCACTAAACACCCATTTTCATAAAATAGTTCAACAATGTCGTACATTACACTTCTGAAATGTTATTAGACCTAGGCTAATTCACAATGCCATCTGTGTTTTATTCAAGGATTTAAAAAAAACCGCTCAATTTGAAAAATCCGTATATAGCTCGTCTTCAAATTTTATGTTAACTAGTTAGTTTTTAGCACCTTTTCCATAACTTTTGCCAATACATTTGAGTTAATGGATCTTGTTTTAATGGAGCGATTTCAGTACAGATGTTGTCATGGGTTGGTTCATCACATGTTGTATGGTTAGGAGCATATTTATGGAAACCTTTTCTTTAAGAAATCTGCTTGAAAATAATTGGGCTTTTAAACAAATTTATTTTTGTTATAAATAGAAAGATTATTTATTATTATTATTCACGTATGGGCCCGGGTGGACCACGCGAAGTACAATTAAAGGCGTTGTTGTTAGCCTTCTTTTGCGCCCATACTAATTTCATTCTTTCGCTATGAGTTTTTTTCTTTCATCAGACTAAGTTGTTCCAGTCTTCCTACATTTTTCCCTCTGGCCAACCTTCCAAACGTCAACCTTGTGTCTGAAACAGCCTCTATCCTGAATTTCACTTTGTGTAATATTTGCTGATCTTAGGTCCTCTTTAATTGCAGCAATCCATTTAATTATTTCTACTTTAGCTCTACTCCTATTTTCATAAAATTCGACTATTTGTCTAGTTAGCCTATTTGGATTCATCCGTTTTATGTGTCCGTAAAACTTAAGTCTTCTTTTTCTCATATCGCTATGTATATCTGAGTATTGTTTAATTTCTTGGTTTTCTCGAAGTCGGTATGTTCTATTTATTTGTTTGGGGCCTAGGATTTTTCTTATGATTTTTCTTTCCTTCTTTTCAATATCCTCGATGTCTCTCTTTCTATTCAAAATGAGCGTTTCTGCCCCATATAGACATTCTGGCTTAATAACTGTGTTGTAATGTCTCAGTTTTCTGTTTTTAGATAGGCATTTTTTGTTATAAATATTTTGTGTAAGTCTCAATGCCGTTTCCATTTTTTGACATCTAGCGTTATTGGCCGCTTTTTTGAACCCATGTTCCATGATTATTTCACCCAAATATTTGAATTGAGAGACTCGTCTGATGTTACCATATTTTGTTTTTAGAAATGGTGTTCTTAGTCTGTTGCAGGTCATGTATTGTGTCTTTTCAAAGGAAATTTGGAGTCCTACCTTTTCTGCTATTTCTTTTAGAATTTCAATCTGTTTCTGTGCCGTTAATACATCTTGAGCCAAAATTGCTAGATCATCAGCAAACGCCAGACCATCAGTTTTGATGTTGGTTCTCCCCAGTTTAATGGGCTGGTCAATATTCAGGGCCGACTTTTTTTCACGCCACTCCTGTATTACTTTTTCTAGAACACAGTTAAATAAGAGTGGCGAGAGTCCATCCCCTTGTCTCACTCCAGTTTTAATTTCGAAGGGCTCTGAGATGTCACCCATGAATTTAACTTTTGACCTTGTGTTAGTTAATGTTGCTTTAATAATTGCCAGCGTTTTCAGATCTAGTCCTTGTTCTTTCAAGATTCGGAATAAAGATTCGCGTTCTATAGAATCATATGCTTTTTTGAAATCCACAAATGTACAGACGAGATTTTTATTGTACAGTTTTTGATGTCTTAGGATCAACTTTAGATTCAGGATCTGTTCAGGGCAGGATCTGCCCGGTCGAAAACCTGCTTGATATTCACCAATTTTAGGTTCCAACTGTCCTTGTGCTCTGTCTAGCAGACAATGAGATCTCCTTTCTTGTGTGGTGGATGGATTAGAGCATCTTTCCAATCTTCCGGAATCCGTTCGGTTCGCCAAACTTCTTGTAGAATTTTGGTTATTTCCTTGATTGTGCCTGGACCAGCGGATTTCAAAAGTTCAGCAGTGATTCCATCTTCACCAGAAGCTTTGTTATTTTTAAGCCGCTTGATTTGCCTAATTATTTCATCTTCATTCGGTGGAAATGAATCTGGGTTTGTTTGTTTAGGGTTTAGTGTTGGCAATTTGTTTAAAGGCTCAGGACAGTTTAGTATTTGTTCAAAATATTTCGCAAGTTCTTTGCAATTGTCTTGGTTATTTAGAGGTAATTGTCCGTTTTCCTTTTGGAAGCAAAGACTTTGGGGTTGATAGCCTGTTAATTTAGTTTTAAATGTTTTGTAAAAGTTTCGGGTGTTATTTTTTTGGAAATCTTTTTCTATTTCATTAAGTTGATTGTTTTCATATTTTCTTTTAGTTTGTCTAATTAGCTTCGATATTTCTTTTCTTACTTCCAAAAAGATGCTATAGTTTATTGCTGTTTTTTGACTATTCCAATCTTTGAATGCTTTACTTCGGCTTAATACTGCTTGCTCGCAAACTTCATCCCACCACGGATGTTTTCTACGTTTTTGTAAGTTTTCGAGGTTTTAAGCTAAGTTTAATTCTAGTCAAGTAGTGATCCGTGTCTATGTTAGCTCCTTTCCTGACTTGAACATTCAAAATCTCTTTATAATTGGGGTACGAAATGGCAACATGGTCAATTTGAAATTGACCTATGTACGTGTTTGGGCACCTCCAGGTCTTCTGTTTTGTTCTTTTCTTCTTAAAATGTGTTGACATTATTTTTAGATTAAACTGCGAACATAGTTCAACCAATCTTCTACCATTATGGTTAGTCCATTTATGAGCGGTAAAACTGCCGACTGTTTTCCTGTACTTTTTTTCTTTCCTTAGCTGGGCGTTGAAATCACCCAATAGGATTTTTACATGGTTAGAGGGAATTTTAGAGATAGTCTTTTCCAAAATTTCCCAGGACTTATTTACTTTTTCAGAATTAGATTTATTTTCTTCGTTAACTGGGAGGTGTGCATTGATTAATGTATAGTTTTTGTTAGCACACTGGAGGGATAGTGTCATAAGTCGATTATTTACTGGCTGGACATTAGTTATAGAACCAAGAATGTTTCTTGAGATAGCGAAAACAACACCGAGATGTGGTGTATTTTTGAGTATTCTTTTGTCAGTTTTACTTTTAAAAAGTCTGTAGTTGCCGAATTCCAAGGTGTTATCATCTGTCAATCTGGTTTCTTGCAAAGCTAAAATTTGGATTGTTTGCTGATTCAATGTTCGCCCCAATTCGTGTAGTTTTCCTGGACGCAGGAGAGAATTGATATTTACCGTTCCAAAGAAAGTTTTTTTTTCGGTTTCAGACGTTGGCCAGAGGTCTCCGACTTCCTCTGAAAGATTTTGCGTTTAAGCCCGGACGCCCCAGAATCCGAAAGTCCGGTTGTACCAGCAAAGCTGGCAGAGGATTGTCTACCTCCTGGGGTAATTTTGTAATTACTAGAACGCTTCATCTTGTACTTTGAATTAATTGTTTGAACCATGACGGTTCAGAGGTTAAGACTGGAGGGGTTAGTTCCAGAATTTAAATATCAGCCGCACCACTGGTGAACAGACGCTGACCACTCAACCGCTTGATACAAGTCAGACGCTAAGTGGGTTTTTTGTTTTTTTTTTTGCCTTGGTTCGGGGCTTCTTATTTTGAGATATTTGCAGCTGTCCATTAATATCTAATGGAACTTTCACTATCCACCACCCGTGACCGGTCCAGTACCTTAGGCGAGGTATACTGGAAATAGAAAGATAATATATAAGTTTTATAACAAAACTATTTTTATTTTTTTCCTTATAATTAAAAAGTTACATCAAATTGGTAATAAATTTTTACACATTTTCCGAAAAAAAACCGGAACAATTGTGACCTCACAATTGTACCGAATGCCAATAGCGCCAATATCGGTTCGGCTCGGAGCAATTCGGAATTTTCTTTCGCGCTCTTTCTGAAAAGACGTTTGGAAATAATCGGAGATTCGGGTAAATAAAACAATTTATCGATCTTAGTCATTGTTCTATAGATTTAACCTATATATTTGACTCAATTTGTTGGTTTGCTATCGATTTGAAAATATACTTGCTTTTAATTGTTATTTAGGCTTTCGGTGCTGTTTTCGACGTTATACTCATATGTCTTTACATAAGATATGGAGGCTCAAAGGTAAGTTCAGATTGAAATCAGATTAGGGTTTCTTTTGTTTCTTGCATTCGTTTTTCTAACATTTATTTATATTATTTAATTCATGTAGGGAAAACAAATTAACGTGCCAAATTTATAAGAAGGAATATTCCTGCGTGTCCGCAAAGAATCTACATAAAATAATACAACCGAGGGTAGTAATAATGAGAGAGCTCTACAAGATCATCTATTTTATAGGATACGAATAATAATATTCAAATATTAGGCAAGAACAAAATTCGACTACCAATTTGAACGGTAATCGTATATGAAAAGGCTTATACTTATGAAAGTTTTACAGGATAATCTAATTTGTAGATGATCGAAGAGTATAGAAATTTGTGTGATCAGTTGGATGAACATCAACTAGTTAAATTGAGGACTAGCAAAGCAGTTTCCATGGAATCAAAACCAACATCTGAAGGAATATGCAAAAAAAAGAAAAATAGAAAAGCAAACCTACTAACCAAACAAAAAGTGAAGGAAATGGTATATTTCTATTCTAAATAAAACAAAACAGTTAAAATAATTAGTGTTTTTCGGGATTTTGGCATATTTCATCGATTAATTGAACATATTTATTTGATAAGGTATGTTTAAACATAGATTAGAAATTTATTATAGGCATTGAAGACTGATGGTAGGCTGACAGTGGTTCCAGAATATGTTGTGGTACATTGTGGTTTTATAGTGGGTAGACCTTAACAGGAGAGTCCCACACTTCGACTATAAAAGTTTTCCACTCAAAAAGGTGCCTTCTCTTATTTGGGAAATGTGTAGCTGGTCATGTATTAGAGATAGTTGGCAGGCAGACTTATTTATAATTATAATTATGATTAAGAGTCTAAGGTGGTGGTTTGTAAAACATATAAGGTGAAAAATCGCCATCGTCTTCATTTTTTTGTAAAATATTGATAATAGAGTTTAGTGTGGTTGTTTGAAGAATCGGTGTGGTTTTTAGAGTATTGCAAACTTCAGTGAAAGCAATCAAACAAATATGTATATAATTTTGGGTAGTAATTATTTTTATTCTGAATTGATTATTAATATAGCTTACAAATTATAATCTACTGTAATATATTGTCCTAGTTGAGGGAAGTTTTATTATGTTTATTTAACAGTGTACAAAGCTAATAAAATTAGCAATTTAAACAGTATGTATGTCTTTTGTTTTTCTAATTATGATTTATATTATTTTTTTGCTCAAAAAATAATTGCAAAACATAAAAATATCTAAAACCAATATTATAAATAAATTGAAAAGATTACTATTTATAACATTATTAAATTTTTTTTGTTTGAGTATTTATCATCTGCTGAAGCTGCATTGAGTATTTTAAACTTTTCTTATTTTTTCATTAATAATCATGGTAACTGTATAAGCTTTACTCCGAACTTTAAGTTCTGGACAAACAGCGCAAATACCATTTTTGTGGTTAAGTTGAACAACACCTATAGCCTTGCCACCGTAACTTTCTCGTGACACCCCACAAATAATTGAATTATATTTAATAGAAATCTTTTGCTTCTTATTTACATTTACGTTATTATTATTTTTTAAAAAACTTACATCGATGCTTTACATCTCGAACTTCAGCTGAATTGAACCGAATGTCATATTTCAGAAAATCTGTGACCATAAAAATATCCACAGTAGGTATAGAAGTAGTATCCACAGTAGGTTGTGTTAGACTTCTTCAGACAGCGTCTAACACTAACATGGACGAAATCTAACATCGCATATATGCTTACGCCATCCGACGGGAAGTCGGCGAAAGTATATATTGTTACCTATGAATAGGGTATTCCTATTCTTGACGTGAGAACATATGTCCGTATCCTGAAGAGTTTCAAGATCAAGTGACGAAACATATACCCTCCAGTTGAAGGGATGGGTGGGGCTCTCTGCCATTTGTTGTCGAGTTTGCATATCGTCATGTGTATATATATATATATATATATATATATATATATATATATATATATATATATATATATATATATATATATATATATACAAATAGAAGCCGTTGACAATACTGACGTGAAAACACGAGACGTCACAAACATAGCAGCCAATCGCAGCGCGTTCGTAGTCACGTAATTTTTTATAATTTAATACATTTTATAATTAATTATAACAAGTTTTTATAAAGTTTTTCGCATTGATTATCAATATTATTTATGATAAAGTTTTAAAATAAAGTAAAAAAATCGATAATTATTTTATATTCAAAAACCCAATTGGTAGCCATCACATTACGAGATGTGATGTCATTACAGTATTCTAATAGCTTATTTTTGCCTATAAGCAACAGATATTGAATAATTTGAATATAGGATGTGTATGTCACCTTCGAAGTCAAAATTCGGAGTATACTGCGTGAGAAATTCCTAATTGTAGACCACATCGTCGTGTCGACGTTTTTGGAGTTTCCTTCACACTTTGCAGCAGACGTGCAATATGTTTAGCGATTCGCACTACGCTTGATCCGGGGTATATACCCAACAATTTTTAATTCTTGAAATTGCCTTAATAAATGATTCATTGTCATTTTATAAGGCAGCGGACGAATATATTTTCGCCAAACGTAGAGTTGCAATAAATGATTTTTCTGAAAGTAAATTTTCACAATTTAACTACGTTCTTTTAGCGTATTTATTCATAATAGAACTGGCGCGTCAACAACACAGCAGCCAAACTCAAACTGTCATAAACATCACGGAAATAAGATGGCGCCAAAACGAAATTCTAGCAATGCACTTGCCCCGCCCTTTATGAATACAAAATTCAAACGATACTATTTTTGACTATCGTATCGGGTTCCAATCTCATATTTAAAGTTATTATTCGTAATTGGTTTGGTATACAACACACAATCCGCAAAGTTATTAACGTAATTCACGTTACCATTATAGCACGCTAATATGCAGTATTATTTACTGTAACTAACGTAACTGCAGAAAGTATGTTACTTTAGTGAAATTGTAGTATACTGCGGCGAATTTACAAAAACAATCCGCTGGAAAAACTTTTGTTAATAGACGATTGCACGCCAAGAGGCCATTCTCATTCGAGGAAGAAATGCAAGCAATTAATCTTGAGAAGTCAACTTTCATTATTAAACGGGCGCAATAGAACTATACACACTGTAATTACGAAATACGTAAAATGACTCGTTCATATGAAATATGAATTTATATATTTCATAATTTTTACTATGCTTTTAAACGAATGCCAACATTACAATAAATAAGAAATGAGGTTGTCTGGAATTTAAAGGGAAAGGGCCACTAAAAAATATAGAGCAGTAAACAAGAACCATGATGTAAGACTGAGAATTGTTTATTTCACAGAATTTGATGTTTGGTATATTAAAAATGTAACACTCATGAGATTAGAAGAAGATGAGACATGGCATCCTTTGTCCGACATGTCTTTCGCATTCCGTGGACTGCCAGACGAACACACGCATCCGTAATTCAAGAACTTAATAAACCCACAAGACTATTTCAAATTATTATGAATGAATACAAAGATTATTCGGCCTTATTAAACCCAAGAATGGTAATAACATAAAGACTGGTAGTACAGGGGTAGATGGAGAGTTCTAGATCACACAGCAAACTTTCAAAAAGACGGACAGACCTAACTGGTACATATTTTCAACATGCAACCAAGGAAGGCAGAAAGAGAGAACGCTGGTGAGTTGTCCAGAAAATAAGTGGACCGAATGAATTTCCATAAGGCACGACTCTTCTGTAAGCTAAAGATGAAGAAAAGATATTAAAAATGCACCAGCTAGGATTATATATATATATGTATATATGAGCCGGCCGCGGTGGTCTGATGGATCGCATGCCTGGTAATCCAAAGGTAGCTGGTTCAATTCCAGCGCTCGGATGGGTGTTTTTCTTTAATTATTCTATCCGTCTTACTTCCTACCCTACACAAACACATTTATACGCTCACATACAAACACACACACGTCCACACATATCCACACCTAAATGTCTGTGATTGTTTCTAGGCAAGAGTGAAAAATCCGACAATGAATTACCCCTCAGTCACGCCAGTTAAAGGCTGGGTAAGGCCGGATGCCTTCTGAGAAATGTTCTACGTTGGTCACTCGTCAGTCGGTAGGCTTCCTGATAGACTTATAGGTAGGCACATAACTAAGGGTTTATAGCCTGAGGGGGGTGCTTGCCTGGGTTTATCGGAAGCTGATGATCGTGGTTCGAAACCCACGTTAAGCTGTAGGTCCAGTCGCTAAATAGCCTAGTTGCTGATGCGCCTCCTCTAACCCTAATACTTTACCTTTATATATATATATATATATATATATATATATATATATATATATATATATATATATATATATATATATATATATATATATATTAGGGTGTCCCTTATCAACCAAATTGATTTTTTTAATAGCGCCCACTAAATTTTTAGTTTATGGCCAAAATAAATATCAGATCAAAAAATGTCATTGATATTATTACTAAACCATACCGAAGAAACATTACATTTAATTTATTTTCTTTTGAACAAGTACAGCAATATCCAATACACTTTTATAGGAAATTGAAAATTCTAAAAAAAGCTTTCTTACCAATTTACGATAAAGTTACTTATTCAAA
>JARFXV010001737.1:0-5000 GCA_031761425.1 Cosmopolites sordidus | reverse complement strand
CTAAAAGTAATTTGGAAGAAGCTGCGAGACAGTGGTTTATGGGACGATGCCATGATTTAACTGAATGGGCAAGCTTTCGTGAATCTTTCAAGAGCATTTTCATTATTTAGCCTATTTGTGTAATTCTTTCAGTGTTACGTTTACAAAACTTAATTTTATTGATTATTTAACTTTCAATTAAGAAATTATTGTACCAGTTATATCTATTTTTCAAAAACTCTTGTCTTATATTATTACTGATGTACCTTATTATGGCTATTGCTTATGTTATTAATTATGTCTGATTTTTAGTTATAAGATTTATGAGAGCTATTATGTTCGCCTTTATGTAAACTTATTTTATAAATGAAATTATGACTTTTTGTTTAAGTAGGTATTTATGTTACATGTGGTTAAGAGAAGGAGTGGGAGACTATGTTGAGCGAGGGCACTCTTGGTGTCAGGATTGACCGAGTTGTAAGAGTTTATAATTTTATTATTAATAGCAAACGCCAGTTAATGTTGGCAAGTTAAGAAAAGAAGAAGAGTGTTAAGTGTTTAGTAGCTGTGCACGCTTTAAGAACAAAAATTACTGTTTTTTAAATTTATGAATTCATCCTTACAATATTGGGTTTAAAAAGAGTATTAAATGAACACTTTCTATTAATACCTGGAATACTGTTCGTGACGCCTAATAGAGAGCTACTCAACGCCAATCGCAACATTCCCAAAACTGATAGTCCAATATAGCCAAACTTAATGAACAATTACTAAGTCAACAGAATATCTATCCATGAACGAAAGTGTACAAAATAACATCATATATATATATATATATATATATATATATATATATATATATATATAGCTGTTGGTTTCTGGAATTCTGGTGGCATCAAATTACTTTTTAATAATAATTTCACGCCAATATCTTCAATTCATCAACATCAACTATAACCAGTATGATGAACCACTTACGCCAAATAAATAATGCATAAATAAAATACCATTCTAGTCGTATCTACATGGGAAAGTGTCTAAAGAAATAACTTCTTTTATTTCTCAACATAGTCTTCTTGTAGTTCTATACACTTTCCCCAGCGATGCTCCCATCTCTTTAATCTATTACTATTTGAACGGATTAAAGAGAACTAGCTGATATCTTGTACTGCAAAATAGCCCTTTACGAATGTGATTGTCTCCTCACTCGATGAAAACTTCTATCCTGCAAGCGAAACTTTGAGCCTGGGAAAGAGAAAAAAGTCGCCGGGTTCCAAATCTGGTGAATACAGCAGGTGGTGAATTAATTCAAATTTCAATTCGTGAATTTTGACCATGACGACCATTTTTACCATGAGACATTGACGGTGTAGGAATCACCACAAAACCGTAGAGGGGGTACTTCCACAGTATTCTACGAACCTTTAAGGGCACTTTTATTGTCTATTGTTGTCTATAATTTAGTTTGTTTTTGTCTCGTTTACAGTACAGTTAAATGTGTAAGTCGATTTTATATAAACTGGCAAATTCTAGTCATCGATTTTGCAAAAATTGAACGAATAAGTTTTGTTATATATGCGAACGATTTATTTTAAAGTCACACTAGATCTATATCCGAGAACGTCAGGAAAGCCTATATTTTATATATTAAGTGCCAAATTGGAGATAAAGATAAAATTTGGTCTCCTCACGTTTGGTGTGTAAGTTGTCATGCAAATTTAATACAGTGGATGCATCGCAAGAAAAATTCTAAGCTATGAACATAAAAGGTAATAATTTCAAGTACCTAAGAATAATATTTCGGCAATTAAGTGATGCAAAACTAAAAGAAGGCATATTTATTTCACCTTAAATAAAAGACCTTCTAGGTAAAAAGTAATTGAAAAGAAATTGGCAGTTTAGAAGTATTTTGTAAGTGTAGTGAATAGATTTCTGGACAACAAAAAAGATGCAAACTATAAAAACCTCATAGATGAACTCTTGAAAGCCTATGAAATATTGGGGGGTCGCCTGTCCTTAAAAATGCATTTTTTATTCTCCCATTTGGATTTTTTCCGGAAAATTTGGATACAGTACACCTATTGCCTACGAACAAAAAGAGAGGTTTAACCAGAATATTAGGACGATGGAATCAAGATACCAGGGACGCTGGAATTATCTATGCTGGGCGATTACTGCTGGTTTTTAAAAAGAGATGATGCAACAAAATACAAGAGGAAAAAGTGAAAGTTTTTGTCGCTGTATGACATCTCATGTAATATATGTTTTATTCACATAATCCTCGGTAATGTCTTTAACACGTTTTACATGTTTATATTAAATAAATATTAGATTGTAAAAATATATCGTCTCTTTTTTTTCCCACCATCGACTCCCTGTAACAAAAAAACTGTACATGTTACAGTAATTAGCTTATTATTTTCGGATTTAAGATTATAAAATACTTCATATACAACTGTTTTCATCGGTGTTACCTCAAAAAAATTTAAATTAGTTGACATGTGTAATAGGCAATTCTACACGCTGATGCTTCATGAAATCAAAACTATATTTTTTGTTTGTAAACCGAATTTTATTCATAATCAGTGTAATCAAGTGCATATCATAAGTTGTAATCAAATACATAACAAGCTTATACCATATTGTAGCGTTCACAAATTATTGGCCACTACAGGTCAGATTGTTTTGCGCGAGTCTTACTTGCGAGTCCACCTCGAGCTCGACAGACGTATTCACGCTGACAATATAGACAGAGATCGAGCAAGTTGACACCGTTAGTAGTCCCACGTGAATAATCGTTTCATTAGAGAAGGTTTCAGGGCCGGACCATTATAGAACCCTATCATTATAGAACCCAGTCATTTTGCAGTCCGGTCATTATAGAACCCTGTCATTTTGGGGCCCGTTCATTGCAGAATCCGGTCAATCTAGACTCTAGACCTTTTAAAATACCCGCGTTCTGGACACAGAACTGCTCAGTAATCGATGATCTTGGTAACTGAACAGTCCAGAGGCTGGGTAATCGAACAGCATCACATCACGGCAGGCAGATATTATTTTATTAGTCTTTTCATGAATATTCAACATTGATTGCTCAATCACTATCTCGTTACTATTATTTAATAACGTTAGATAATTTAGTTAATTTGAGTTAATATAATTTAACTTTACTCAATTTATCAATTCTTCTGTTGGAACCTTTGGTGTGAAACACTAAACTTGAAGAGATTTACCACTAAACACCAAAAAGCTTAGGAAAATCTTCAGGAGATTAAAACATCATCAGGAGATTAAATCATCTCCTGATGATGCTAGCATGGTTAGCAAAACGTGCGTCGAGCAGTTCAAAAAAGCGTTTTGGTGTTTGGTGGTAAATCTCTTCAAGTTTACTATTTAATAAGTTTATAATTTAGTTTAATTTTATTTGATTTTATTTAATTTGAATTAATATAATTTGCAAAAACCCTAATGTAATCTGCAAACCCCCCTTTGCTCTTGTCTAACTTACAAAACCCTTTTGTAAGTTAGGTAAGAGCTCTTATATAATAAGAATGTCTGTTAAGATCAAACTTTTTTCTTTACATGCCTAGTTTAGCAGGGTAGTCGTGTTCGTTTGTTTCATTTGTGTTATAACTATTTCATTTTCAATTATGTTCTGTATATTGTTCTCTGAAATTGTACTTGTGCTTATTAAATATCTAGTACTGTTACTGTTATTGAGTATTTTTGATAGAAATAAACATTTTCCCAGTTTTAGAATTTATTTTTATCTGTAGTAATTTTGAAGAACTGGGTGCCTTCGGCGAACCACTGTAGTCGCAGTAAAGATATTCACACATTGGTATTAAAAATAAAAAACACATTACAGCATATCATAAAATTTACTGCACTGGCAAAGACAATGTTAAGCAAAATTTGTTTTTGTAAACTGGGCGTTTCTGTAAACATTAAAAGCAGGGATGGCAGTAACTTACAAAAGCTGGCACTGTAGAAACAGATGGAGGGTGCTAGATCACGCGGCAGACCTTCCAAAAGATGGACAGACAAAACTAAAATCTAACTGATTCGTCTCTCCAATATACAACCAATGGCCAGAAATGAAGAATGTTGATGAGAGGTAGTCCGAAAAGACCGCAAACGAAATGAATTTCGATAGGTCATGACTGCTGTAAAGAGATACGAAAGAAACTGGGAGTACTTTTGTTTGTATAGTACATTAGATTTTCTAATTGGTTTTAAAATTAAGAATGCACAGTACATGCTGAAAAACATATACCATAAAATCAGTACTGATTTGTACATAAAAATATTTAGTTTACTATTTTTATAGACACTACATCATACAATTTACTTGATAAGTTCTACTTACAAATATGGCTTTGATAGTCAAATTGAAGTCTTCTAAACTAATATAAGATCGCTCCCAAAACAAATTTAACTAAAATAGAATAATAAATTTAAATACAAAAAAGAATTGTATTAAAACAAAAAGGTTAAATTAAATGCAAGCTTACGGAAAACCTTAAAATGATAACCTAGTATACAAAACTAAAAAAATAAATGAAAGCGGAAATTAACAAAACGAAAAAACTCTCTAAATCTCTAAGCTGCAAATAAAGTTTTTGCTGCAAAGCCTCGGCAACGGCAGAGCCACAACTCGAAACTTGCAAATCCCAAAGTTTCGAGACCGCCAATATAATAAAACTTTAGCGTCTCCGGTCGCCTGGATGTGTTGTGCTTCTTATTTCTTTTTTTTTTATTTGCGCCACTCTTATAAGCAGCAGGTGTATTTTAAGCCCGAATTTTTTCATTTTATTGAACTGAAGAGTTGGCAGGATTAAAATCTAAGCAAAATGACTCTATAAGGCTTAAATGCATGTTGTTCTCAATAACTACATTACTATATATTAATTAACAGTATTTATAAATGCAGGTAGTACTGCATTTATAAATAGCATGTAGCAAACTGTGTCTCGTTCGATTACTAGGAGGAACAATTCATCCACATTTAAGAGCGGTTT
>JARFXV010001736.1:0-82389 GCA_031761425.1 Cosmopolites sordidus | reverse complement strand
ATATATATATATATATAGTATATATATATATTATATATATATATAATATATATATATATATATATATATATATAGTATATATATATTATATATATATATATATATAGTATATATTATATAATATATATATATATATATATATATTATATATATATATATATATATATATATATATATATATATATATATATATATATAATATATATATACATATTATATATATATATATATATATATATATATATATATATATATATTATATATATATATATATATATATATATATATATATATATATATATATATATATATATATATATATATATATATATATATATATATATATATATATATATATATATAATATTATATATATATATATATATATATATATATATATATATATATATATATATATATATATATATATATATATATATATATATATATATATATATATATTGTGGACCCCTTTGTGGATCAGACCTTGGCGTGGTAAAGGGGATTCCGTAAGTCAATGAAGCTTTGTGTTATGCCGTCTGGGGCGTATGCTCCCGAAAGGGCAACCCATGGCGGACAGATCAAGGCAAAGACTTCCAAAAATCCAAAATCTGCCAACCCGCATTGGACCAGCGTGGCAGATTAAAGTCCAACCCTCCCCCCTCCCATGGCTTTATAATTTCAAGCACGGTCCTCATTCCCCGGAGGCCAAGGGGCAACTACCTACGGCAGTGGGAATCACCGGGTTAGATCAGGCTGCCATTAGACTTTGGACATTGCAACTCTAAATATTCGGAAAATGAAAACGGATGAACGGCTATAAGAACTGTTGATCGAGCTTGACAACATACATTGGGATGTTGTAGGGCTTTGTGAAATACGAAGAAAAGGCGAAGAGCTAATCAAACTGAAAACAACTGGTCACGTACTCTACTCTTGGGGTACGGAGAATGGGCGATGTGGTGGAATTGGATTCCTCATTAACCAAAAGTTGAAGGATAGTGTCGTAAAATTTGAAAGTATATCTGACCGACTGCCCAATGCGTCATTCAGTTGAATAAAAAGTTTAAACTTCAAGTCGTCCGAGCTTATGCACCAACTATATGCCATGGCGATGAGGAAATTGAGGTATTTTATGATGATGTGGCCCAGCTTCTAGACAGCGATAAATGCAGGTACAAAATCCTGATGGGTGACTGTAATTGGCCCATATAGAAATGGCCAGCGGGACAATAGAGGTGACAGATTGGTTGATTATGCGGAAGGATAAGAATTGTACATTATGAACTCATTCTATAAGAAAAAAATCAGCAGAAAATGGACATGGAAAAGTCCATCTGGTCTCATAAGTGAAATTGACTACATCATGTCAAATTATAAAACAATATTTTGTAATTATACTGTCCTTAACCGTTTTAATGTTGGAAGGGACCATAGAATAGTACGAGCAAAGGTTAAGACAAACTGTCGAAGAGAACGTACACGAATGGTAAGATCGAAGAAGGGCAGAGTGAATTCTGAGAAGCTGCTGTAGAGGGGCAACGATTTTGAGATTACTTTGTCGAACCTCTTTGATGTGTTGCAAGACCTGGAAGAGATAGAAATAACAGATCAGCATGAAAAAATTATCGAAAATGTGGTTGAAACGGCTTCTGCAATAGCACCAGCAGAAAAAAAGGTTTAAACAGTCAAAACTTTCCAGTGAGACCATCGATTTAATGAAGAAACGGAGGACAACGAAGAATGCAGACAGTTCCTTTGACAGGGTCGAGTACGTTGAACTTTGCAAAACTATAAGAAAACATATTCGAGAGGAAACGCGTCGTTTCAACATGCATCTAGCGCAAAAAACACTAGCACAAACAACAAAGCCGAACATAAGCTGATAAATAAAAGGACACAAATGTCTGTCTTAATGCGTGAGGATGGCACCGTGTGTAAGGAGCGTACGGAAATGTTAGAGATTATCAGAAGATTTTATTCAAAGTTATATGAAAATCAGAACCAGTTAAAGACAGCAATACCTACGGAAGAGCAAATGCCGGATATCCTGTTGGAGGAAGTGACAAATGCCATAGAAGTGATGAAGATTGGAAGGATTCCAGGAAAGGACAATGTAACGGTTGAAATGTTGAAGGCTGGTGGTCGAACTCTACATAAAATACTGGCAAAATTGTACTCAAAATGCCGCAAAGATCAAAAAATACCCATTCTATGGAAAAATGCTGAAATGATTCTTCTTCATAAGAAAGAAGCACTGGAAGATTTAAAAACTACCGCCCAATAAGCCTCCTATTAGTTATGTACAAAGTTTTCACCAAGATTATATCTAAAAGAATATTAACAACACTGAATGACGCACAACCGAGAGAGCAGGCAGGATTCAGAAGTGGATTTAGTACAATGGACCATATCCAGGTTATCCAACAGACCATAGAAAGGCACAGTGAATACACTATGCCACTGTGCTTGGCTTTTATTGACTATAAAAAGACATTTGATTCAACGCAGGCCATAATGGATACATTGCTTAACCAAGGGATAGACAGAGCCTATGTAAACCTACTGAGATCCATGTATGAGGAAACTACAGCTACAGTTCGCATGAATGACTTTGAAGTTAAAATCAACGTAGTACGTGGTATACGGACTCAATATCGCCTGTTCTTTTCGCAGCCTGCCCTGAAGAGGTATTTCGTAATCTGGATTGGGAACAGCCGGGAATAAAAATCAATGATGCATATCTAAGTCATCTTAGATTCGCGGATAACATCTGGGTCTTTCACAAAACCCAGATAAGCTGCAAGAACACATACGACAGCTGCAAAAGGCGGTAGAACCATTTGGTTTGAAAATAAACCTAAAAAAGAGTCAGGTTATGTTTAACAAATTTGCTGTCAACAGAAGAATTTCTATTTTAGGAAGTGATTTAGAGGCTGTGGACTATTACATATATTTTGGGCAAAAGATTTCAGTGGAAGGTGATACCGCCCGGGAGGTGGAACGGCGGGTTAAGTGTAGGTGGCAGGTATTTAAGAGCAAACTCCCACTTTGTCTGAAGAGAAAGGTTTTTAATCATTGCGTGCTGCCTGTTTTGACATATGGAAGTGAAATATGGACAGAAATATGGACACTCACATCACAGTCAGTTCAGAAGCTTCGGATTGCGCAGAGGGGAATGGAAAGGTGTATGCTTGGCATTACAAAGCGGGACAGAAAAACCTGCATATGGATCAGAGAACAAACGAAGGTAGGTGACATCAATGGAAAGGCGAAAGCATTGAAATGGAAGTGGGCAGGTCATATAGCGAGACGAGGCGACGACAGATGGGCCAAAGCAATTCTGGAATGGATACCGCTTGATCATAAACGCCCGCAAAGAAGGCTGAAAACACGATGGACGGATGACATCATCAAGTATATTGGACCCGAATGGCAGGTATCTTCTGGTAACTTTTCTACATGTTCTAACTATCTGATCCTTTGTATTGATCATTATTTTGTTTTTTTTTCCAATCTCTGTCGATTTTTCCCCTCCGTATATTTTTATAGGACTTTTCTTTCCCATTTATTAATCTTATTTTCCCCTATTTTTGGGCAACTGGATGATACCATTATATCAATTCTTAACAACATATCTTGCGTTTTATTGGATTTAATTAACATATTTTTATCTTCACAAGTAAGTCTTTTTGTTTGATATCTACAGATACTATTTCTACATATTGAAATATTTGTCACCATTCGATCCTGTTAGCTCCTTACAGTTTCCACATTTCTTCGAAAATCATAAAGCAATCTATGTAATATTTCTTTGTGAAGAATACAGATCAAACATACAACACATATGATGATGATGAATTTACTACCTAGTATAATTTTATGCTCTATAATTATACGTTTTCGAACTCTATTATTCTATACTCTTGCACGCAATATCTTTTAAACCAGCTAGAACTTCTGATTTTACGTAATTTAAATATACCCACGATTTATGGTAATATACTTTGAATAACAACAATTTCAAGAATTGATATATGTCTTTATGTATGTGTATCCTTAATGCTAGTGGAAAAGCCTTAAGCTATTTACTAAATGAGTTTATTTAAGCAATACACATTTTGTCAAATGGATATTACCCAATTTCGATAATAAACACATATAACTGAATTTATGTTTAAATAATTTTGTCTCAGAGGCTTTTAAGAAGGAATATTTTTCATTTTAAATGTTAGAGGTGGCCATTAATTACAAAGTTGTACTTAAAATGTTAAAGTTTTTATATATATTTATTATACTTTTGATGCAAGAGCAAATCATTAAAGGAAATATAATCCAAAGAGATGTCAAAGATATGCAGCATATGATTGCTTTCATAAATAACTTCCTCCAGTTGCAGCAAAGTCCTGTTAAAGTAGTTATGAGTATCTGTAAGAAGACAGGTGAGTAAAATTCAATGCAAATAACAATTTTAAAATTTTCCTAAATTTTTTAAAAAGATTTCGATATACAATAAGTATCAGTAAACGGAAATAATTTAACTTTGAGACAATTATGTTTTGTTATTCTTCTCCATTTTATTAAAAAGGATCTGTTGAATTAAGTTTCTAATATAAATGGGTTTTAAATAATAATTCTAGATTCTCAATTTTTGATTACTCTTTCACATATACCACGTGATATATTTTCAATGGGGGCCTGTCGCTACATAACATGATCTAGGTGGCCAGTTTCTATAAATCCATTTCGCGAAATAACGGATTCAGGAAACGTTTCTTACAATAAATCGACTATCTAGCGAGTTGTGGGTTAAGTTGCATCGTCTTCTTGAACAAAAACTTCAAATTCACATTTATCAATTCAAGCCAAATATATTCGGTTCGCATATTCCTGTAGCTTCCACCAATAACGTCGTCTTAAAAAAAATAAGATCCTATTACTTATTCAGGCCAAACATGGCACCAAACAGTGACTTGAAGATTTTGAACACTGACTTAAAATGACATTTATAATGTGGCCATTCAGAAACATACTACGAACACATTTAATAGAGAGACTTACAAATGAAGAGCATGTATGTAGAAAATCTACCGAAAAAGTGCTAATAATAACCATAAGAGCACGCAATATTCGTTTAGCATATTTGTTCAATGAAAAAAATCACTTTTCTGGAATAGCAGCACCAAATCACACAGAACAGGAACTATATAGTTTAAACTTGGCACACCCAATAATCAATTTAAAGTATTATTAAACCCTCTCGATAACATAAATTTATGCAAATTCTTGCAGACTCATTTGTGATTGTTTTTCTGCTAACAAATCCACGATATCTCACAAAAAAGAAATCTTCCAGCTAACACAAAAATTTGAACATAAAATTCACAAATTCATGGAAATAACAAATTCATTATTTTCAAATACCCACGTATCTTTTTGGTTCCTTTGAAACATTTTTTATAAAATTACCTCTACCAACTACATAGGTTTACAATAGATTTGATACCGGAAAGACTAAACTGGACTGTTTTTGAATATGCTCATTATGCTGGTTCTAACGGTACATATGTTTTTTGAAATATATCTGTAGTTTTCGAGATATGATAGGTATCGAAAAATACGATTATTTTATGTTTCACCTTTTATTACATTATTGAATATTGACAAAGCTTTTTTTCGTAATTTCTTCGAGTGAGTTCCTTTCAGGCACTCACGCATAATACTCCAACAGTAATCAGCAATCAGGTGTTTATCGCATTGACCATGGTACCTTTCTTCCATATTTCTTAGGTCCTGATCAAATCGCTCTGCTTGTTCCTCACTGTAAGAGCCAAGGTTGTCCAAGGTTGACGAAAGAAAACTAGGCTAATGATTATATATCATTCATTGAATAGTTAAGTTTCTCCTTGCTCAAACCAGGATAATTCCTAGAGATATAATTAATACAGAAACCATTTTTATGCAGTGCTTTGACATACGGTTTCATAAGTCTTAATTTTATATGCAATGGAGGCAAAATTATTTTACTTCTAATAACTAATGCTAATATAATTTTCTGAGCAAAAAACGGAAACAGTTCTTTTTCTCATGTGATTTTAGTAACTGGAGAAAGTAAATCTCTCTCTTTGAGTCTGGATGCCAACAGTTCTAATCATTCTTTTGAAAGGTTGAGGTCTCTGATAAGGTCACTTAAAGCGAATTGAGTAAAACACGTTTTTGACGATGTAGCTTCAAAATTATCACTTTCTTCGCTAGTACAATCTTGCCTGTCTCTGGATGTACTACATTTTGTATCTGAAAGATCAGACAAGCCAAGAAAAGTTTTAACAGGGACGTCTTCTGGATGAGAAACAAGTCTTTTAGCAGATACCAGGTCGCGATAGGTAATTTTTTTTCGATTAATACCATGTACCTTGACTAAGCAAAAATAACAGTCAATGTAGTGATTTTTTGGTTCCCTCCATATCATAGGCACACCAAAATTCAATTGACTTTTTTTACCATTCATCCATTGCCGTAAATGTTCATCAGACATTTTGCAAATATTCTTTGAAATCCATGGTTTATCAACGTCTTTGATTTTCAAGTTACGAAATACGCATTTTACACAAATTCAGATATAGGTTTTCCAAACTTTTTCACCGCCTACTCGCCACAAACATAACAAAAAGTGTTCTGGTCATTTAAACAACATCCTTTTGATGATGACATCTTCCAGTTTTTATTTACTAACTTTTTAACTAAACAAACACAAATACTTAAGTTAAATGGTTACTGACAAGAAAATATTAGTGAATGGATTAAAAACTGTATATACTTTTAATAATTTAATATTACTGAGAGTGTTGCTAAACGCTATAATAACGCTTAAAATTACGTTTAAGTCTCGGCGGCAACAATTTTTTTTATTTTGTAGACCTGTACTATTAATTGAAAATTATATGTTTCAGGAAATTTAGTTACAATAACGCATTGCTTTCACCAGAATTACAATTATATAGCGGTTATAAAAAATATATCAGATTTGCCAAAATTTCAGTCTGCTACACCGCACACTTTTATCATGGATATGAACTGCGAAGATTCTATGGATTTGTTCAGTCTGGTATGGATTGCTCGATTATATAGAGTCTTATTGCACTCATACAAATATTATAGGGATCCAAACATCGTCTATTCAATATTTATAATAATTGGATACTACTAAATACCGATGTAAATAAAATTCCACAAAGTGCAGATATTTCAGTTTTATCAAAGGTGTTCATTTTACAAGAAGATACGAAATCTATTGAAGCAAATGCCATATTCAAATATACAAAATCAAATATCGATTGGTCCACTAACAATATTACCAAATTCATAAAAAATGGAGGATTTAAATACTTTCACAAACTAAGCTTACCTAAAAACAGGATGAATTTAATGGGCACACCTATGAAAGTTACATATTATTATACATTTGAAGAAACTCTTTCTCATTTGACTGATATGAGGTAAATAAATACCCAAAACATTGGTATGTATGTACAGTAAATAGTAAATTGTAGTTAGTTATACATTTAAAGAAAATAGAAATACATCACTAAATAAAACGGATCCAATGATATGAAAAATGGGAATATGAGCTAAATATCGAGGTCGAAATGCAACATCGCTTGTTTACTTTTAGTACTTGGATGGATGGATGGATGGATGGATGGATGGATGGTCCTCCGAGGAGAAACTAGGCTTGCATTTCAACATACAAGAGTGTAAAATCTTACTAGGAATCTCATCTCAGTCACGCCACTTCAAGGCAGGACAAGGTCGAATACACTGCTGGCTCGCGAGGGAGGGCGTTAGGGTGCCGTCTGGAGAGGCGGCCTTTATCATAGTAAACAATTTTTCAGAGCAAAACACCATATTCTATTTCCGTTCAGTTTCTTTCAGTTTACTCATTTTCCTGATTCACCTCCTCTATAGGGTTTCAATAGCACGAAAAGTAAAAAGGAAGAAGGGGAAAGCAAAAAATCTTCAGCAGCACTATTTTCTTCTACGCCCTCCCACTTTAAAAACCCACGAGCCACCACTGGCCAAATGTCTTCTGAGATGTATTCTACGTTGGTCACTCGCCAGTCGATATGCTTCTCGAAAGACAAAACACAAACAAAGCACAATAACAAAGAGTTGGCAACCAGAAGGGAATGCTGCAGTAACTTATAACCATGGTTAGTCCACGTTAAGCTATAGGTTTAGTCGCTAATAGCCTCAATTACTGATGCCTCGAATCAAAAAAAATCACTAAAACCCTATATATATATATATATATATATATATATATATATATATATATATATATATATATATATAAGATGAGCATAGCAAGAATGCAGAGAAATGTATTTTACACTAAAAAACAAGTATCTGAAACTGGAAACATTACAATGTGGAGGAAGACAAGGCAATACAAGAAATACGTTCTCAATTAACGAGACGATATTATACTCTAGAGTGGCTAGTGAAGTTTGGCCAATAAAGGAAAAAATGACTTACACGGAGGAAATGTAAAAAACGAGAAAATCCGGAAAATATTGAAAATCAAATACGATATCACAAATAACATGTGAATGAAATAATCCAGATGGTATTGATATTTTCAGAGAATAAGTAATGAAAGACTTTCTAAACACATTTTAGTATGGCACCTCAACTACAAAAAAAGGAACGGAAGGTCAAAAAAAGGGTGGGATAGAAGAAATCCATGGAGAGAGAATGGAAAGAGAAACTAAAGCAAATCTGTACATCGTCGAATAGCATTAATGATTAGGAATGGGAGGGCGTTGAAGGAAGTTATGAATCCAATATATATAAAGGGTGATTTTTTAAATATGTCCGAACTTTCGATAGTGGTTGCTGTCAAATCATCATGACAAATGACATAATGGCACATGATCAAATGGCTGGCAAATCATCATGGAACTTTTAACATCAAAGTAAAGCTTACAAATTGTCGAAAGTTCAAGCAATGTTTTGTGCACTGTCTGAATTGTTTAATCTTGGGAAAAGGTAAAAGTCACAAGGACTCAAGTCTGGTGAATAAGGGGGCTACGGAGTCACAGTGGCATTTTACTTGCTAAAAACTCGTTGGTTGAGATCGCAAAATTCTCAATTCCTAAGTCAAAAGCTAATGAATGGTTACGTAAGTTAATTCCAACTCTTCTCCAATTAGTCTGACAGTCAACCAATGATCAGAACGCACGTGATCGCGGATTCTGTGAACATTTTCATGCGGGATTCATCACCGCTACGGGATTTATCCTCAATCTCGTCCCACTGAGAAAGCATTAAATCATCTAAAAACCTGGAACCCTAACAAAACACTGATTTTATAGATCTGTTGAAGTTTTACACTGTATCCAAAACTGAAACAATTTAATAGCGCACCATTGCTCGAAACTGTTGTCACTCTTTTTTTGAACGTACTAGAAAAATCCGGTTCACGAAATACACTCCAACGGATCACCAAGTAACTCTAGGGAGTTCAAACTCGTACTGAAAGCACATCAAATTATAACCCTTTTTTTACTCATTTGGATTACGGCTACTGTAGCCGTTCGCCGGAGGCAACTGGGTAGTGGGGCACGAATGGATCTTATCGGCACTTCGATCACGTCCCAACCCAGTTCTTTGGAATTTAAAAAAAATAAACCGTTAAACTGGGAAGAGGGTCTACTCACTCCAGTTAATTGCAAAAATTATTAAATAATCACAATCACAAGTTCAGAGACAAACAAAAAATAAAACTGAAAAATAGATAATTATAACACCGGAAAGGAAATTTAAATGTGATGTGGCAACTACTCTACTTAACTAGGCATAATAAAGATGAAAATGTTCAACATTATACTAACTGTCTTAAAATGTGAGGAATCTTATCTAGCGTTCGTGAAACATAAAATGATGGCAAACCAATAGTGATTGAATAACAAATAAGTAATAATAGTGAAAATAATAATTAAATAATGCCTGGCCTTTATCCTTTGAGGTGCTGTTTAAATATCCGGCTATTGAAAAGTCCGGTAATTAAGATAAAGGGTTACATACGGAGTCCAAAACGTTTGGTACCATAAATGCCCCACATCAAAAATGCCTTTGGTAACTAAAATGTCTCGTGTCTTAAACCCTTTCTGAAAAACATAAAAAAAAGCCGGTGTACAGCTTGGCTAACTAATAAACATACCTCTGATGGAGGGGTTACTTAACCTGGAGTGTGTGCGGCGGTCACTCTCCGTCTTTTTTGTACGGGGACGACTGATCCGCACGAGGGTGTGTTAAGAGTCAAAAGCAGAATTTTCTTCTCAAATGTACTCAAGGAAAGTCTAGTTAAAAGTAATCTAGACCAAACTGGAGACTCACATAATACATGTACTATAAACTAAAGTGGATTTTGTTAATAATGTCGATTTTTTCGCAAAATTTGAGCGTTTATTTCCACAACAAAATAAATTACCTTAATAATCAAAGTATTAGCCATTATTATCTGCTACTTTTTCCAATTTTTCTGCCCAAAAATGGATTTCAAGCCAAAAGAAGTTTTGTTTTTTTGAGGCGAACCATTCATCAAGCCAAATTTTCACTTGTTCATAAAAATGTTAATGCTGTTTTGAAAGTCCGTGTTGCATCGATCGAAATAAGTTAAGTAGAACGTCCCATTTAACGATTTCCAAATAGTCTTTTTAAACATTTTGCTACAAAAGACCGAGCATAGTTATGTTGAAAAATGACTGTATCGTGTGATTGGACAGTTTCGGGTCGTTTTTTCTTCAGTGCTCGGTTCAATTTGATCAATTGTTATCGGTATCGATCACCAGTAATCATTTGACCAGGTTTCAGCAGTTCGTTATACACAACTTCCCTACTATCCCACCAAATACACAACCAAGCCTTCTTTCTATCTATATTGCGCACTGGTTATGATGTTGAAGGCTGGCCTGGGTCTACCCATGCATTTTTGCGCTTTAGGTTGTCAAAATAGATTCACTTTTTATTACTAATCACAAGTCGAGGCAAAAAACCTTTTTTTGCTGTCTGGCAAGCAAAATTTCAAAAGTAGTTTTCAATGCCATCTAATGTATCTTTCCTTCAGTTCATATGGAGCCCATTTTCCTTCCTTCTGGGTCTTTTCCAATGCATGAAGATGTTCGGAAATGGTGATCTGGGTAACATTTAATGCTTTTGCCAATTGTCTCAACGTAGGAATCGAGTCTTCATCCAATAATCCAAATCTGCATCTTCCAACTTTTTCGGTTGCCTTGGAGACTCTTTGTCTTTTATATCAAAATCACCACTTTTAAACAGTTTATATCATCGTTCAAAGGGTTTTTCGGTTAGAACATGTTCATAAGCTTCAACCAACAATCGATAACTCTCAGCAGCCGTTTTCATCAAATCAAAGAAGGTTATTAAACTTCCCCGCAAAACGTCTTTTTCTTAAACATATTTCGACATGTTCAAAGCTATGAAACACTTTTTTGTGTAATGACAATTAATAACGAATTTGCTTTTAATGGTGTATGTTTTCTCTCCAAAACGCCATAGACGTCATTAGTTTATACCAAGAAATATATTAATAATGCCATATCTTAGCAAAATCGGCAGTATGAACCGAAATACCTATTAAGTGCCAAAAAGGAGCTTAAGCTACGGTTCCCTAAGTAAGCGGTGCCGTTATCTAATGGCCGTAATGTAGCGGTGGATGACGTCACTAAAACGTTGTCTATGTAAATCAGATGGCGTTGGTTTCTTAGAGAGCGTTGGATGTGACCGTGACGTCAAATAGCGGTACCTCCATTTAGATACTTTCCTATGTAACGGTGACCATTTTAAGATATAAAATGAGTGCAAAACGTAATTTGAACAAGCAAAAATGCCGAAATGTTGGTTGATTTTACAATAAATAACGAAACTTAATATAATGTAAGGAACAAATACTATAGAACAAAAAAATTATATGCACCCTCTGTAGCACGATTTCTAAATATGTCACTTGCTTCCAAATATTTGGATTATTTTCCCATGACTGCATATCTTCAAAATATAGTAATAATACTATGTTCAGATCTTCCATTCTCCACCGCATAACGCTCACTCTCCTTTGACCATCTTTTTTTAAGTTAACATCTCTTGTCGGCCGTTTTCTTACGTCCGGGGTATCACTTATCACAGCTGCAGATAATGGCACCGCTTCCTTAGGAAACCATAGCTTTAGTGAAAACACCAATGTTAATCATCTGAAATTATAATTAATGGAAAAAATATTTTCCTAACCTGTAGATTTATATGTGTATATGTTTTGTGAATGTACATCTTTTGTTTTAGATATCCAGAAAAAGACAATTTTGTGAAAATTAATTATATTCAAATTATGGCATTAGCAGATTTTCTAAACACAACTCACATACAGCATTTCACAGATAAGTATGGGTACATAAAAGAACTTGAAATGGGTGATAATGACAGCTTAATGGGAAATGTCAGATATGGAATGACTGACTTGGCAGGTTAGAAATATTTTCCTTCGATCATCTTTACTTCATGAAATACTATTGTCATCAAAAGGTAGCGAAACTGAACTAATATAATTCAACCATGAATCTGTTCACAGCGTTATACCGCTCCACTCACGTACTTTAGCTGTAATTTTTTACTGTTATAATATTTAAATACTTGCAGTTGATGATGTTGGATAAGTTCAACACCAAGTAATAAAATTTGATGTTTTATATCTACTTTTCCAAGCTTCATAGAATTATTTTGTTTTAAATTTTAAGAATACCCTCAAAAATGTTCAGTAAATTTTATTCTATTGCATCTGTAGATTCAAAACTTTGCCCAAATAACAACTAATTCATTCGATAGCATAATAAAAAATGGCTTAGTTCAGTATCAGATGAATTTGAATAATAACTTTTTTCTAAAAATATTTAGCATCATTGAAAAATCCTTATTTTTGGTATGCAATCATACCAGAAATTATGCATTCATACCAGGTATGCATTCAAACCGCGACTTTAAACAGATATATTCAATTCTACAGGGTCGTTCAAAAGGAGGTTCTCTATTTTAAATTACTGTACCTTATTTTTAATTTAGCAGCTAAGTCAGTGTTTTTGAAAATAAAGCTATTTTCACTTGCAGAGGGAACATAAATTGTTACAATTTGCTTGAAAAATGGAAAAGGCATTGTTTCAAATATGCAAATTAGTAGCCAAATTTTTTGAGTTGAAGATTACGCTAGTGGACAAAAACAGACCGCAAATGGCTGAAAACATTCGATATGTACGGGAAAGTGTTCGCAAAGCTCAAAGGCGTCCACGGCGACGCTTAGATCTATTGAGAATAAGACAATATTCTCTACTGCGTATGAGACTAGACCTAAATATGCGTGTTATTAATTTTATATAATTTTGTAAAAGTTCGTTAAGAATCTTCCCGGTTATTATATCGAATCCGGGTACTTTCTTTCATAATGACTGTTCTGACTTGGAAAATCCATTTGGAAAGGTGCCTCTAATGACTCTGCAGTTTCGTTTTCTTTTTCAATCGGCAATTCGGGAGGGAGGGGTTCAAATACTTTTTAGAGGTGTTTGGAAAACACTTTTGTCTTTATTGTCTTTATTGATTATTTTTAATCAATCTTTATTAATCTGTATTAATAAAATTATTGTTGTTAATGGGTGGATTAGGTTGATGAGGTTTTTTTATCTTTCTGGTCGCTTTCCAGAGTGAATAATATGTTGCTTCAGCTGATGTCAGACTCTCGAGGCATTCTTGTACTCCTGAATTTTGTTGCTCTTTTATTATCTCTTTTAGTTCATTTATTGTCGTATAAAGTTTCCTTTTGTTTTCTTAAGTTCTTAATTGCTGCCATAGTAAATTTTTTTTTTAATTTGGTGCGACATTTTATATATTTTTTCTGAAGGGCTATATTCAAGAATCGAAACTATCTAATAATATAAGAGAGTTCCTAAGTTTAAATAAATCACTAATCACTTTGGTTAGAATGAAAGCTGTCGATATGTTTTTTAATGGGATACCTACTTTTGCGCCACCCTGTATAAGAAAACGATTATAAGTTTAACAGTCTCAAAATGTTTTCATTTCAGTTATATATTTTCAAATTTGATCTGTTCATTTAAATAATACTAAAATTGTTTCAGGTGTTTCAATAATAATGGATAAAGGACTGATTCCATACTTTAATTATTTTATTTTGTCCGCTCCAGATTATACGGCATTTTTTTTTAGAGCACCATCTATGTCACTTTTACAAAACGTATATTTAATGCCATTTGATGCATGGGCATGGCGCTGTATCTTGATTTGTATGATGACTACCATAATATTTTTAACAACAAATGTAATATTTAAGACTTGGGTTAACAAAAACAGGTAAAAACCATTTTAACTTTATGAGCTTTCCGATTTTATAAAGGGAAGGCGGGCCAAGATCTGATGTGTTTTCATTTCAAGTTTTAACACCTCCCACCCACCTGGTGGTCCGTAGCAATTATTTTCATGAACCGAAGATTTCTAGTGCATTCAAAAATTATTGACAATTTTCATCAACGCTGGACTATCAAGTTTTATTTCAGACTTGGGCACACTGCGATAGAAACTTTTACAAAACTTCAACAGGCCTATGGAAACAGTGTTTTTGTTAAGATCTTAGGTTTTCAGCCGATATTAGATTGAAGATAAACCACGCAGCGGAAAACCTTCAACGGCAAGAAATGATGAAAATGTCTACAGAATTCGGGATCTTCTACATTCTGATAGTTAGTTGGCGGTCAGAATGATCAGGGGAGAGTTAATTTATGAATACAACCCTAAAAGAAAGCGCCAAAGCTACGAATGACACACTCCAACCCCACCACTGCGAAAAAAGCTAAAATGAGCAAAATAAAGATCAACAGCATGCTGATTTGGTTTTTTGATAACCAGTATATCGTCCATATAGAATTTGTTGCCCAAGATCAAACAGTAAATCAGCATTTTTATTGAGAAGTTTTTGAAAAACTCAGAGATTGCCATTTTCATGAATAAACGCCCTTCCCAACGTTTCTTCGTCGATTTCTTAAATTCGATCGTATTTAGTGGTATTCATTTCTTCCAGTAAGCGAACGAGGTTTATTTTCATTCACGCGTGATTTGAAATGGTCCCAGAGACAAAAGTCACACATGAAAAAGTATGGTTATCGAGGAGGTGATTAAAGAGAGAAATTGCTCGAACAACATTCATGAAAGATCTGTCCGTATAAGCAGTGATCCCATCTTTTCGAAACCCCATATTCCTTCTGTTAATTTTTCATCTCCGAAGTTCTCGTTTGAAAAAATGTTCAGTCATGGTTATGTATCGAGCTGAACTAGTAGCTATTACCAACCATACCGTTTTTTTTTGACTATGTAGTGGTATCTATGAAATTGGCGTGCATTTTCTAAAGACCAAAATCGGCAAATTTATTTAGATCCCAATAAAATTTATCGCTCATCATGATCATCAAAACTTCATTTTCTTCAGACATGTCAAGCATCGTTTGAGCAAATGTGAGGCGATCAACTCTTGAACAATCATCAATTTATACTAGTTAAATCCCAATTCATTATGCAAAATACGTTTTACAGTGCTTTTTCTCATTCCCAGCCCAAATCCTGATGCAATATACTCTTTACAGTGTTCATACCCATTCCAGTTCAAAAACATGCTGCCTATCACTACGAGTGGAACTTTAGCGAATCGCATCTTTCACCCAATTCACATTCAGCTGGGTGATGTGATGCCGATCAAGAAGGATGAGAACTTGTTTTCATTAATGAACCCTCCGAAGTCTAAGTTCAGGTATCGATCTGAGAATAGTGTTGACGCTGGGATCTCACCATAACGTCCAATGTTGAAGTGACTTCTAAAATGTCGCTATATGTCAATCACATACTCATCACTTTTGACAAATTATAAGCAAAGTCTCGAGTCCACAGTGTCATACGGAGAGTTAATAGATACCTATCTAATATATAAGTGATTTTGAGGGAGAGTGGCATCAATACCAAGGGGTTAATATATGGTACCAGACACCAATGCTTGGCCTATGCCGACGACATTGTATTGATGGCGAGATTCAACGAAGAAATAGTAAAGGTTTTGAAGATGTTGGAAAGAAAGGCAAGAGAATATGGCCTAACAATTCACGAAGACAAGACCAAGTATATGGTAATGAAAGACAGTACCAGAGGACTCTCCCCTAATTTAGTCATTGATTGTGCAGAAATTAAGAAATATACAATAGAGAAAGTAGAACAAACTGAATATCTAGGAGTAACACTAACGTGTAAAGGGAATGAAGAAAAGGAAATAGAGAAATGACTAGTGAAAGGAAGCAAAGCCGCAGGAACGTATTCAAAAGTTTTAAGGGCAAGGAATATAACAAGAGCAGCAAAAGTAAAAGTGTACAAATCCATACTAAGGCCCACGGTTACCTATGCGTGCGAGACATGAACGATTACGAAGAAGGAAGAAAGTAAGCTGGAAGTCTGGGAACGTAAAATATTAAGAAGGATTTTGGGAGGAATTAAAATTCAGAGCGAATTTAGAAGAAGAACAAACAAAGAAATAGAAGAATTATACAAAAAACCAAATATTGTTCAGGTGGTGAGAGCGCAGCGAACTAGATGTCTGGTGCACATGGCGAGGATGTCCGACGAGAGATGGGTTAAAGGAATTCTGTTGAGAAGCGAAGGGAGAAAGAGAAGAAGAGGGCGATCGAGGAAGAAATGGCTGGATAAGGTGCTGAATGATTTGAGGAAGGTAGAAGTAAGGGATTGGAAGAATGATGCTTCGGACCAAAAAAAATGGAAAAGAAGAGTGAAAGAACTCGAACTCGCCACTAGGCCTGTAAAGCTGAATATTATTAATGATTGGACACTGTCGCTTTACTCATTCACTTCTCGTGAACTGAAGTCCTCCCCCATCTTGTGAAACTTTGTGACGCTCCTTTGTTGGTTTCCCAACTTCCTTATTCTTCACCGTACGGACTCTTGGGTTCTATTAGGGAAATTTTTCAAAATACCCCCATCTGACTATCTCCTTGATTTCCTCAAGGATTTAAATGTATCCCCTTGATGCACTATTGCAATTTATTCTAGTAATTTTAAATTTTAATTGGTTTTATCATTATTTAATATCACTGTAGTAACTCAAATTTTATTTCAATTAACTCTGTGTTCGCAGCATCGTTGTCTAGCTATTTTCGTCGTAAGCCGTTCGTACTTGATAAACAAGCTCGAACTATTCGCTTTATAGCCTCTGACCGATCCATTTGTTGTAGGTTCATCAAAAAGGCATTCGTGCCTCGGCGTGGACTCATTTTGTAATCATTTTAATTTTTTGTAAAATTTTTAATCCAAATACGGATCGAGTGGATTCAAGAGTTGCGTTTACTACTTAAGGAACTCCCGTAATACTAGTTATTACAATAAATTAAAAAAAAAAAAGCTAAGGCAAGGAAATCGACAGTTTTACTAATTTTTTAAATAACTTGGAAATAAACATAAAACTGACACAAGCCATGGATAATTCTTCATCCGACATTTTCGTTGTAGCCTGGCGAACAAAAATCAAAAATTGGATCGCTGCAGACATTTTTCCAGATTCGAGCCTTCAGGGGGGATTCGGCTTGCCTCATTCGCGTTCGTATTTAAGTAAATATGAGGCTTTACACAAATATGTTGCTAGTGCGAGTAAATAACGCTCAGTGCATTGATGTGGCTTAATTGAAACTCGAATCTTAAATCTAATCTAATCAATTTAACTGAGGTAACCGATACTTGCTGAAAATTCATTTTAAATAAATAAGCCAAGATTATTATCAAAAATTTCCACTATATTTTAAATTGTATTTTAATTTTGTTTAAATGTTTTATAACAATTTTTTGACACTTTAAATGGTTAGCATAATAAGAATTATTTTGTTGTTTAGTATAACTTCTTTGAATTAATCGTGTTCATTGAGCCTAGTAGAGAAAGACCTTCCTGTTTGTCCAACATAGACTTTTGGATGCGACCCGCACTCAATTAAATAAATTCCTGATTTATAGAGTTTATTTATTTGACTTTTATTGTTTTTAATGAAACATCCAAGACTATTGTTTGTTTTGTAAGCAATGTTTATATCGTTTGTTTTGGCTAAATGTTAATATTAAAATACACTAATTTAGTAACTATTCCTGTATAATTGTTTGTACGGTGCATTATTGATATTATTGACAGTATATATTTAATTAAAGATTTTATGTTTAGAGCCATTTATTTATACAGCTTCTTCAATCAAATTATCAAATAAGCTTATTAAAATCATTTTACAGTATATGAATTTTAAGCCAAAATATACCACTCTAAATACCTGTGATATTATCAATAAAATAAAAGATATTAATTTACCCACAAAATCCAAACTAATTTCTCTCGATATACATTTATTCTCAAGTATACCACCAAACGAAGTAATAGAATTAGTTGACAAATGACTTCTTAAAAATCAAACAATGAAACAAGAAATTTTAGAGCTGCTGTTAATGCAACTTTGAAGATAAGATAAGTCAACATCAGTTGTTTAAATCATTACCTTACTGTTACAGATATGTTGATGACAGTCTAATTTGTTTTACAGATTCTGATAGACAATTAAATCAATTTTTAACTTACATAGATTCTTTACATAAGAATATTAAATTCACAGTTGAAGAAGAGCAAAATAGTATTAACATTTTAGACTTAATAATTACTAGAAAAGAGAATACACGTGAGTTTGCAATTTTTCATAAACCATCACATACGAATTTAATTATACACAATAAATCTCGTCGTTCTTAATTATAAAAGATGGCAGCATTTAACTCATTTATACATAGATTATTAAATTTCGCATAGATAATTATAATAAAGAATTGAATGTCATCAAATTGATCGCAGTTAATAACGGATACGGCCCAAACAGTATAAATAAAATAATTAATAAAAAAAGTTGTAATAAAACCATTAATATAAAATATGCTGTCAATAATATCAAGCATAAACAGGAATAGTTATTAAATTAGTGTCTAAATATTTATCCAAAACAAAGGATATAAATATTGCTTACAAAACAAACAATAGTCTTGGACTCCTCGTTAAAAATAATAAAAGTTAAACTCTCTCTACTAGGCTCTTCTCTACTAGGTCTTTCTCTACTAGGCTCAATGAACATAAAAGAAGTTATACTAAACAACAAAATAATGTTAATGTTAGAAAATCATATTTCCAATAATAATTTTAAAATTTTAAAAAATGAAAATAATTGCAAAAAAAATAAATCTTTTAGAGAGCCTAGAAATTAATAAAAGAAAAAATTTGCTTATTTTGCTAAGTGAACAGGTGGACTTAAATGGTTCCTTTATTAAACTTATATTGCCCTCCTAGACATTGAAAAAATGGGTTTTCCCACTATCATCTTTCATGATCTATTACGTCGATGAACAATTTAGGTTGTAATTACTATTCTTATTGTTATTTCAACATAGTTTGTATTTGAAAAAAGCTCTGTTTGTAGAAACAATTGTTATACATACAGTTTTAAATATAGTGGAATATAGATATTTTTTAGATATTAATCTTTGCTTATTTATTTAAAATGAATTTCCTTCAAGTTTCGGCTACCTGAGTTAAGTATTTAGATAAATATATTGCTAGCGCCACTAAACAACGCTCACTACTGTGGCTTAATTAAATATAAAATCTAATCTAATCTAACCAACTGGTTGGAAAGATCAAAACTAACAATGGATTTTATGAAATTACTTAATAGTTATTTATATTTTAGCAATTTTCCAGATGACATGAATATAATAGACATTTTTATGGTGGTAATGTCAATGTTACTTCAAAAACTTGGATATTTGACTTAAAAGATGTATCAGGGCGAATCTGTATAGCTATAGTATCCATAACCTTCATGATACTGTTTACTTTCTACTCCGCGTGTATAATAATTTTCCTTCAAAAAATTACCAATTCCGTCAACACTTTTGCACAAATTTATTCTACAAATTTCGGAATTGGTGTCAGTAATGTGTCCTATAATCATTATTACTATTACGTAAGTTGATATGAGAATTGATTACGTAAGTATGAGTATACGGAGGCAGAGTGAAAAGTCAGATGCTTTTAATTGAAATTTTCTAATCGTAATCTCGTTTTAACTCGATATAAACGTCGCCTGCACTTTTTTAAACTCTTTTATTTCTTCAAAAAAGCACGAGTTGTGAAACTCCTTTGTTTCGTCTATAGTGTCTTTATTTTAGGCGAATTTCTTTGCAGCTAATCATTTCTTCACATTTGAAAAGCCATAAAAGTCGAGAAAGATGGCTAAGTCCGGAGAATATGGTGGATGCTACATCAATTCATAACGCAAATTAACTAACATTGCTATTGCAGCGGCGAACGAATGGGCCGGTGTATTGTCGTTGTAAAAGAGCACATTTTCCTTTTCCAAATGAGGGTGTAATTTATCAACTCTTTGTGGAATTTAACCAACAAGACAGCATCATACCAACTAGTGATCATTATTCCTTTTTTTAAAATAGTTGATAAAGATAATGCCTTTCGAATCCCAGAGAACTTCGGCCATGACCTTTCCACTTTCTTCAGAATACCCTCGCCAGTAAATCCACTATTATAACTGTTTCTTCGTTTCTAGTGTATATTGATGAATTCAAGTTTCATTAACAGTTACGAATCGCCGCAGAAAATCCTTCGGATTGCATTTATACATGTCTAAATACCGCCGTGATTCCATTTATACATATCTAAATACCGCTGTGATTCCATTTTTAGAATCCGCAGTGAGCAAACCCTGCACCCCATCGCACTGAGAGCTTTCTAATACCCATCTGTTCATGTAGGATATCCTGTCTGTTCCGAATGTTTATCATCTCAATAATTCCTAACCTCTACTTTGTCATCCACCAACACGATATTATGGATTTTGTCGACCATTTCTTCAGTATTAACGGGACGCTCTGGGTGCGGTGACTCACTTGTGCTGGTTGCACCATTTTTCGGCAGTTCTTCTATTTGTGCAATAATTTTCACCCAAAAAGTATAATCAGTCCAGTATAATTCGCTTTATTCCAACAAAAATATCAAACATATTTGCTTTCGAGGACTGTCAGAACCAAACTAAACATCGTATGGTTTAAAATTCATTGAGCGTTACTACAAAGAAAGCTATTTACTCTTCAGAAATAAAATTTCCTTTGCGATCACACCGGCATCTATCGCAAAAGCAAAATAATTTAATTTTTCACTCTATCTTCATATCAATCATAGCAACTACTGAATTAATATATTTAAAGGTTCCTAACAATGAAGCAGCAGACGAATATTGGCGAGACAAAATATATAGGGAAAAGATTTCCAAAAATCCTAAAAAGTTCTTTTTATCGCATGAAGATGGAATGGAAAGAGTTCGGCTTGGGTCATTTTATTTCCAAATTCAAGTTACAGTGGGTGAGTTAAATGTTACATTGCACCTTAACCCCATAAAGTAAAATCCAATATTACCAACCGTTCTTAAAATGCACATTAAAGAGATAAATGTTCTTCATTGTCTGTTTCGATCGCCAATTGCTTCGTCCAAGGTGCCACATAGCGTGATAATTATTCCCAGATATTTCTTACGGGTGATTTTTTTAATGTGTTCGAAATTCCGATAGGGGTCGCTGTTAAACGAACTACGGGTTTGCGCGCCTCTAATGTCAAAATTATTCGTTATAGTTTGGCAAATAATCAAGAAACGTTTAACATCAGAGTAACTTATAGATCATCAGATAAACATCTTATAGAACATCAGATAAACTTATAGAATTCTTCGTGAATTTTAGTATGGATTAATAGGGTGTGATTATTCGACTACGTAGAAAATTCTGCGTAAAAATCTTGGTCTGGTGCCTTACAAGATCCAGCTGTCCAAGAACTCAAACCGCAAGCAACGAAAATCATTTTTGGCTCTTTTGGCTAAATGGTTACGTTAATAAATAAAATTTGGAGTTGAAATAATCCAAAAATGATCCAACAGTTACCGTTGCCTTCAGAAAATTGCACAGTATTGTACAGATTGTACGCCGATGGCAATATTGGGTCATATTTCTTTAAAAATCAACCGGAAAGCAGGTTACTGTTAATGCGGATAGCGATAATCAGTGATTATTTAAGCCAAATTTTAATGGTATTGATCTGGAGGGGATGTGGTTCCAACAAGTCGGCTTCACATCTCATACAGCCAATACAACAATCGATTTATTAAGGGAAGACATGGGTGAGAAAATTATTTCGAGGAACTTAATTGGCCACCAAGGTCATGTCATTTTTTTAATGCATCCGTTAGTTAATAATACTAACTAACTAATACCGAATCACTTTTTTTAAAGTTCCCGACGCACGTTTTAATTCTAAAACTAAACTATGTTTTATTTATATGAGAACCCTAATTGCTAACCTACTACCTAAGAAGCGTACTACCTACCTAATGAAGCGTGTAAAAAAGGATACAGAAAAAAAAGGGAAAAGGGGAACAAAAGAAAGTAAAGTAAAGTTTTGGGGTTAGGGACGCATCAGGAACTGAAAAGGCTATTTAGCGACTGGACCTACAGCTTAACGTGGGTTCCGAACCACGGTCATCAGCTACTAAAAACCCCGGTTAGCACCCCCCTCGGGCTATCAACCCTTGGTTTTGTGCTTAACCGAAAGTATCTCGAGAAGCCTACCGACTGGCGAGTGACCAACATAGAAAACCTCTCAGAATGCACCCGACCTTACCTAGCCTCGAACTGGCGTGACTGAATGGTGATTCCTTCAGATTTTACACTCTTACCTAGAAACATTCACGTCTATTGAATATATATTGAAGAATATTGTATTATCGGTAGTATGTTGAAAAGATTATTTTGGTGTCTTTGGAAAAATGCCACCAATAAGGCATCAAAATATACGGATGATCACAAAATAGTGATCAGGACAGACAAAAACCGGCAGGCGAACATGAAAGACGCTTTAATGCACCGGCGTTGAATGAAGTTGCCATTGTGGTTGTGGTCGAGAATTTGGTGTCTCGTGTAGTATAAAAACAAATACATACGACTATACTATGAACGCTATTACCATGTTAATATCACAAAAAATGAATCATTATTGAACAACGACACTCACACCAGTAAGTAGGTTAGTTTTTAGTAAATATAATGATTTTTGCCGAAAAAATTAATTTTTGTGTTTTTAAGTCCTCTTTTTCCGTGAAACGCACCTTGTATGTTAGCTTCCGAGAAGTCAATGTTTGCTAGTTTATCGGCACAGACTAACGATTTAACATAACTCCAAACAAAATATTCCAAAGGTGTTAAATCAGATGACCTTGGTAGCCAATTAACAGGTCCATTCCCCGAAATAATTTGTTTACCGAATTGTTTCCTCAATAAATCGATTGTTGTGCTAGCTGTATAATATGTGGAGCCGTCTTGTTGGAACCACATCTTCTTCAGATCAGTACCATTTAAATTCGGAATTAAATAATAGTTAATCATCGCTCTGTAATGATCCCCATTTTCTGTGCTCCACGTAAAATTCTTAATCCTTCAGTTGCCATCAAATGCCAACAAGCATCTCCCAAGATCGGTTTCTGGCCTTAAGCCGTCATCACTCGGGCTTCGTGTTGAACGTTCAAAAGCAACTTTGACTATTGACCAGGGTCCTGCCCATATTAGTCGGCCAAATCGGATAAAACCAGCGTTGAAATGCAGCTCACGCCATCTGGTGGTTCGTAACTGTACTAGCAGACAGCTGAAACTGTTCCGAACCAAACCCAGGCCCTTTATTCAAATACGAGATATTCATGAAAATACACAGTGGGGTAATGAAATGCAGGTCACTGGATATTTTCATACATGTTGTGAATAGAAAACATGTATAAAATAACATGACCTTGAGATTGTTGGTTCCTTCACCCGATACCGGAACGTCCACAAATATCTCTCAATATCTGTTTGTGGCCTTAGAGCCTTCATCAGTCCGACTCAAGTCGACAGAGGAAACAACTAGAGCCTGAGATTGTTATTTCGGCTTTTTTTATACAATGACGAAAATTCGCAGTTTAATTTGAGAACCGATGACAGTAGTAAACATGCGAAAAACAGATGGGATCGTGGAGGAAACCATTAGCACACAAGTGGGTGCTCTGTTCTATTTATATAAATTAGTATTTTAAATTGATTTTATAAACCTTTGTTTTATTAGACTCGAAGCGATTTACAACTAAACACCAAATCACTCTTTTAAATTTCTCCACGCGTGTTTCGCTAACCATGTTTACATTGTCAGAAGACGACTGAGGAAATTATTAAGGAGATGATTTAACCTGATGATGCTAACATGGTTAGAGAAACGCGTATCAAGAAGTTTAAAAAAGTGATTTGTTGTTTACTTGTAAATCTCTTCGGTTTAGTGTTTCACACCGAAGGTTCTAGTGAAAGAATTGGTCTTCGTTTTATTGTTTTAGCTCATTTTCTCATATCTAAAACATTTACAAACGAGGAAAAATGCAGCGTTCGAAAAGTTATTGGGGTGTATGGAGTAAAAAACCTTTACATGACAACAAATAAAAACTCATCTTATGTTTACCATTACAAAATTGGGTCAGACAACAATTATATTAATTTATAAATAATTTAATATCTATTTTATTTTAGATTTCGAAGGATGTCTGAAAATGGGATGTATAATCGGCTAACTCGACGGTTGTATACTAAAATGCCAAGATGTGAAGGGCATTTTAGTAATTATAATGAAATTGGATTAGCGGAGACAAATTTTATATTTGTAATGTTCATTGTAGGAATTGGCATAAGTTTTGCTACATATCTGATTGAAATATTTATCTTTAAGTTCAAACGATCGTTGATTTATTTTAGAATCTTAAGAAAAATTAATGTAATTCAACAATACACAGAGTAAATTTGCCTTTATGTCTGTTTGTGCATATCAGTATCACCATATGTAATAAAAATCTGATATTGAACATTACACACTATCACTATTTTGAACGAAATTAAATGTTTTTAAAACACTATGATACATTACCATACACAACACTAATAGTATATTAATACTGCAATAATAATATTACTTTGTATTATACAATATAATTCTTTTAAAGTTTTAATTGCTTTTTTTTTTAATTATATGAAACACAAATAATTAAATATATAGGGTCATTTTTTTAGTGCGTTCGAACAGTATATTCAAATAAAACAATTACCAAATTAGATGCCTTGAAGCTATTTATTTTATGTGAAATAACATTCAACGGTAATATTGACATTCAATGACAAAGCGCATTCTGTCATTCCATTCCAATTTCCGACCTCTTATCGGCATAGTCCAAATATTTAATATAACCCCAAAGGAAATAATCTAAAGCTATTTCCACAATTGTTCAACTTTCGGTCATCAAAAAACATGCATCTGTTGAAAGGTTAAACGCATGCGTTGTTGAACAGGAGGCACGCAAGGACGCACGTGAAAAACCATGGCGCTTCTTACCCTGCCCTCCAATGGACGCGATAACGCATGCAGAGTGGACATACAAACAAATTTGGACATACCTGAAAGGCGTTAAACCGCGGCGAATTGTTTCATCAATAAATCGATTGTTGTATTGGCTGTATGATATGTACAGTCATCCTGTTGGAACCACATTTCCTCCAGATCAATGCCATTGAAATTCCGAACATTGATGAGAATGCTCTTTTCCGTTTCATTTAGATAGTTATTAAAACACATTTTCCCAGAAATACTTAGGACATACCATTTTCAAGTATGTGCTTCTTGTTTATATCATGGGATGATTGAAATTATTAACTTTAGAATAGACAATGTAGGAATTACCACAAGACCGTAGAGGGGGTATTTCCACAATAGTCTTTTCGGACATTTAAGGGTAATTGTGTTGTTTTTTATAGTTTAGTTTGTTTCTGTCTCGTTTACAGTACAGTCAAGTGTTCCAATCGATTTTATACAAAATAGCATATTCTAGTCGTCGATTTCAGTAGACAAGTCACAAGCTAGATTTATATCCGAGGAAGTAAAAAAATCTTATCTTTAATATTTTATGTGCCAAATTGGAGATCAAGATGAAAGTTGGGCTTCTCATGTTTGCTGTGTGAGTTGTCAAGTAAATTTAGTTCAGCGGATGCATCACAAGAAAAATGCTATGCCGTTTGTTCTTCCAATGGTGTGAAGAGAACCTACAGACCATCTAAGTGATTGCTACTTTTGTGTCACTAAAACAGAAGGGATTTCAAAAAAGCAAAGGGACAAAATTCAGTATCTAAATGTGCCTTCTGCACTTAGGGCAGCTCCGCATAGCAACAAACTACCGGTACAAATTGTGCCTTTAAACCTGGACAACATGTTTTCCGGTGATTCTAATTCTTCATCATCAAGATCTAATCCACAACTTCCTGAGAACGGCAGTTGTGACCTAAAATGTTTAACAACAATCCTTAAATTTCACTTAATAACTTTATTAAGTTATAACAGAATGAATTAAACGATTTGGGACATGACCTGAGAGTGTCAAAATAAAAATCGAAACTTCTTGGTTCCTAACTTCAACAGTGGAACATGTTAGACAGAAATGTAAGTGTTTCACCTTGCCGAAAACGGAATGTAACATTTTCAAGTTTTTATAAAATGGAAGAATCACTATGTGTTTGTTGTGATATTCATGGTTTAATAAATGAGCTTAATATGAAACATGTACCTTCCGAGTGGCGTATTTTTATAGATTCGTCGAAATGCGGTCTAAAATCAATCTTAATTTATAATAGAAATGAAATCTATTTCTTTAGCCCATTTAGCGACAATGAAAGAAACCCATGACAACTTGCAACCATACTAAATCGGGTTAAATATGAACAGTATCAGTGGGATATTTGTGAGGATTTAAAAGTGATAGGTATATTGCTAGGATTAACAGTAATTAGCTTATCATTTTCGGATTTAAGACTACAAATTACTTCATATACATCTATTTTTATCAATGTTACCTCAAAAAGTTTAAATTTGTTGATCTGTGTTTATTGTAGTAGATCTAGTATTATTGAACATCGCTCTATAATAATCTCCATTAACGAATAGATAAATTTAAATTTTCATCAACATTGCCAGCAACAGTGGCGATATTTCCTTAGGAAAGAAGACCCTCGTTTTGTTTACGGAGTTTGTCGATAATTGGGCGATCACATCGCAATTAATTCAAAAACTTCGGGTAACACAGAGGGGAATGGAAAAGATGTATGCTTGGCATTACAAGACGAGACAGAAAAACCTGCGAGATAGGCAAGCCATATAGCGAGGCGATGGGACGACAGATGGACCAAGGCAATTCTGGAGTGAATACCGCTTGATCGCAAACGCCCGCGAAGAAGACTGAAATCACGATGGACTGATGACATCGTTAAGTATATTGGACCCGAGTTTCAGAGGAAAGCCCAGAAAGCCCAGAAAGCCCAACTAATTATTTTTTTTACCTCGTTCAAAGTCTAACTGGATCTTTGTTAGTGTATGAATATTTAATTGTTAATAACAATAAATTAAATTAATAAAATTTATAATATAGACTAAGGGGGGCACCGTTTGTCCCCTTCAGAGTCAAGCGGTGGAAAAGGAATGGTGGGATCCCCCGCTTCTTCTTCTTACTTACTTAATCTTTTTTGCTAAAAAAAAACAACAAAAAACAAATAAAAAATATATACACCATAATAATATGTGTACCATAATATTTCACGAAGTGCTCTATAAGTTTGGTGCACAGAACACAGATTTTGACAATAAATTTCGACAATTTTCAAGCGTTGCGCTGATGGTAAACGTTCCATAATGATGTGCCAGACATTTGATGTGCCATGGAGACATTTGCCATGATGATTTGCGGCGACATCTTTCGAAAGTTCGAACCAGAAAAAAAAACCCTTTATAGCCCTTCAGTTACAAAAATAGTTTTTGGTTTTCTGAATTTTTATCTCATTTACCAATGCTTCTAAATTTATTGGATAAATTTGATGATTTTAGTAAGATTTTGATAAGTTTAGTATAATTTAATTAAATGATAATTTTAATGAGAGTTGAAATAATTATTAGATTTACTCTATTTCTTTTATTATATTATTTATACTCCTTGACAACCAGAAAGTGAGCATTTTCAACAATTCTTTTCATTGTTCTTTTGACTAGTATTTCTCCTGATTGTATAGTCCGGTTCAAGATATTTCGTTGCCTTTCGGCAAAATGTTAATTGCCCCAATAAATTTCAATAAAAATATTCCTAGTTTCTTCAAAGGCGCCAACGTCGGAGTGGTTTAACTTCTGAATAATTTTGAAAAAAATATTGTTAAATTATTATTACAAACATGATTCATCGATCATCTCAGCCTAGGCTGGTCGGATTTACAATGCCAAGATGAGAAAGCAGTTCAGCTCCTCCCATTGGCTCCCCGCCAATAATGTGGCAAGTTTGTAAGAGAACTGCTCGTTGTCCTACTGTGGTAATCGATTTTGAAACAGCCAAAATTTCCAGGTTTCTGGAAAAAGTTTTTCTTACTAGGCTTTCAGCGGATTGAACAAAAGGAAACATTTCCACTTTCTGGAGTTTCTATTGATTTTTCAGATCAAATGCAAGATTTTCGTACTTCGTGACCTTTTCTATTTCAGTTTTTCTGATGCTGTGAGAGAGTGGTATCGCAATGTCAATTATGAAAGCTCTCCTCTGCTTTTTATTAAGTAGAACAATATCCGGCCTATTAAAAAAATTATTATTATTATTATGCATGACTAAAACATTATTTATTGGTTTATGTATTTTGAATTTATTAGTACAATAAAAATAAATAAATAAATGTATCTATTACTCCAATAAAAATTATAACTTAAATTTAATTATAAATTTAATTCGGTTTCGTTCTCAGTGTCACTTTGATCTACATTAATAATACGAGGTTCTATATTATTAGTAAATGATACATATGAATCTTCTATTTTAATAACATGGTTAATCGAATGTATCCAACTTTCTTTGGGAATACTATCTACAACCTTCCTAATTAATGTTGCAGCACTTGCACTTAGAGTCGGATAAATGTTTTCTACTCTAACATTAGTTTTTACCTGATGCCATATATGCTCACTTGGATTAAAAATGCAGTAATACGGGGGAAGGCGTAAAACCGTATGTTCTATATCGGCAGCAATGGTAGGTTTGGTACATTTGCTTTTACCAGAATCACTACGAACTTTTTTGGCTTTAATTGGCTTCGTCACAATATCTTTAACTGTAGACAATGGCGTTTTCGTTAATAAAAAGGTTTCTGCTGCGGCTGCATTTACATTAAGCCCCATATTCAATAAAGAAACATACACATTTTTAACAATTTGCTTAGCATCGGAAGATAATATATTTTCTTTTAAAATTAGCACTACCGGAGGCACAATGATCATTATCTTACCAAGAATGCCACATTTTTAGCATATTTAGAATAATAAAAATAAGATCGAAATTATAGAACTGCACTGTTTAAGAAAAGAATGCGAAGAACTAAAATATTTCGAAACTACTAAACCAGATATAAAATTAATTTTATTTTTTTACCTTTTATTTTATTAGGCCCAGCCCTGTTTACGTTTTTTTGCAACTTTACAGTGTTTTATTACGACAGGAGTTGTTAACAATTTATTGTAGCTATTCGGTCAACGATATATCTTGAACCGCACTATATTCCGCTTATTAAGTTCCTATTATTGTTAGATAGCCATCCAACCTTCCTTTAGGTAGTCTTATTACCGGTTTTCAACTGTAAGACATATTTTTTAACAAATAGTCAATAATCTATCGGATTTTAATGCTGTCATTACTATGTTGTTTAATTTTTGCTTTATTCTTTTTTGTGTCAGATCTGGTTTCAGCGGGGTATGTTAATATTTGTATTTTCGTTTCCGTTTTACTCTCTGTAGTCATATATTTATATCTCCAAGTTTATGTCCTTATAGACTTTTCTTTAGCATTTTTCACTCCTAAATTTTTTTTATGGAGTATATGGTAGAAAATTTATTAAAATCCTAAACAAGGTCAACACGTATGATAATGACGATTATAATGATTTTACCAACATATGATTTACTGCCCTATATTATTATATGCCTTCAAATTCCATTATTCTACACCCTTGCATACTTTATCTTTTAAACCATTTGGAACTTCCGACATTACGTAATATATATATCCACAATTTATGACATTTTTTTTGAATAACAACAATTGCATTGATAGTATTGATATATGGCTTTATGAGTGAATTTTAGCCTTAATGTTAGTAAAAAAGCCGTAAGCTATTTACCGAATAACATAAAATGAGTTTATGTAAAAAGATATATTTCTTAGATGGATATTGCTCAATTTCGATACTAAACACATAAGCATTTAAATAATTTTGTGGCAGAAGCATTTGAACAGTAATATTTTTTAGTTTGAACGTTGCAAGTGATCATTAATCACATGATGATGGCCCATAAAATGGTAAAGTTCTTACATATATTTATTTTACTTTTTATGCACGAGCAAGTAATAACAGGAAGTATAATCCAAAGAGATCTAAAAGATATGCAACACATCGTTGTTTTTATAAATAACTTTCTTCAGATGCAGGAAAGTCCTACCAAAATAGTAATGAGCATCTGTAAAAAGAAAGGTGAGTTAAATTCAAAGCAAACAATAATTAAAAAAATATATTTCTTAATGATAATAGTTTTTAAATATATCTCAATATGCCGCACATGTCAGTAAATCAAAATAATTTGTTATTATTATTCTTCTTTAACAGCCCTTCGGCATCCCGTTCCAGTTGTTTGTATCTTGGGCAACCTAGAACCAAACTCTTCCCACTTTTTCCTTAACATCGGACAACCATCGTTTCTTCTCGGATTTCTTAGGTTCTCTTGGTTGTCACTGTACATTATGTTTAGTCGCCTTTTGCTGCCATGTCTGGCCACATGTTCCGCCTAATTCGATTTTAACCTCACAATGCTACTTATTACATCTTTTCCCTCTATCATGCCGAAGGCGATCTCTCAAAGAAACACCTAGCTCATCTGAGAACCCCAAATCAAGGAAACAAAATATACCTCTGAGTTGTTCTCAAATGATTCGCAGAGTGTACAACAGAGTGTACAGAGTTGTACTTTTATACTTTTTGTATTTATACTTGATGTTTATATTTAAACGTACAATAAACGAGTTTTTTATGAACCTTATCGTTAGAGATAAGAAGTTGTATAGTAGAAAAAGACCATCATTAAAGAAGAATGAGTCAGGCTGATGTACCCATCACCATTGGGTCATTCTATGAATACAATATAAAAAAAACATACTGGTGAACAAAAAAATTATTCATTGAAAAATAAATTTAACTGAATTAATTTTTAAATGTTTGTGACGGTACATCATTCCAATTACTTTTGACATAAAAAATATGAACAAATCAACCACTGTTTTAACACTCTGCAAATTTGCAAGGCTTAGACCGAATTAAATGATCTATGTTTTTCGTGACAAGGTATCCCAGACGCATTGTATACATGCTCCAAGTTATCTTGAAATTGTCGGCCAGAGCAATCGCTGCAGAATTTGACTAATGTTATTCAAATATGTTATATCGACCATAAATCTGGATATCTCGAAATCTATTCGTGTATGGCTATCGCAGACTTGTCTAAAAATTGCACTTTTTAATAAGATCTATGCAATCTAGCATTACTTTATCGAAAGATGATATTTGGACAAGCTGGAAGATACAGACTAACAACAGGATACAATAGTTCGGTAGATATTTAACTAAAAGGTGCAAGCAAGCTCAATGCGAATGTTAAATTTCACACTTCACACTGAAAAGGTACGACTCTACTACGCCCATCATTACCACTTAACGAAATTTTGACTCATCATTTAGGCAAATAGAGTCACATTTCATTCTACCTAGGTACTATTCTAAACGACGCTTCTTGTAGTACCCTCTAAGAGAAAGCACCCAATAAAATTGATAAGCACTCATCCTCATCGCAAGTTAATGCCCTTGCCATGATGTAAACAGTCCTACCTATAGCTGCTACAATAAAATCACGCACTAGCCAAATATTTTCATATCGATTTCATATAGCAAAAAGTCTAATAATGCATTCTTTACCTTCTTGGTTACTTCTATGGCAACTAGAACTGCATTGTTGTACAGTGTCCGGCAGGGAGCTATGGCATTTCTGAACAAAATAGCACACTCTTAATTTTAAACGAATATCAAAATGTATTACTTTTATACATTAGTGGTATAGTGCCATTAAATTAGACATAACACAGTCAGGTGTTAGACGTAGACAGGTAGCAAAATCGTCCATACTCCTTTCAAGCATGGTACGAGAAATCCTATCAATTTTGCGCGTTATGGTTTTGGAAAGAGCTTCAAGAGTTCGCGGCTGGTCTATGTAAGGTTTGGGTTTTAAGTAGCCTCATAAAAAGTAGTCAAAAGCAAAAAAAAGTCTGGTAACCGAGGTGGCTATTCGGTATTCCCACGCAACGAAATAAGGCGCCCAGGGAAATGTTCACTTAAAATGGTCATTGTTGCTCATGACGTATGACAAGTCGCCACGTCTTGTTGGAACCAAAGTGTATTAAGGTTAATACATCGTCTTCTTAGTTCTGACAGAAAATAATCACGCAATTTGGCGAGAGCGCCATCTGTGTTTAAAGACAGTTACTCTCTCAAAGTGTAGAGGGTGATTATGTAGTTCTCGAGGGTTTTTGGGTGCCCAGTATCAAAAATTCTGTTTTTATACCATCCCCGATAAATGAAAATGGGCCTCGTCACTCATGAACAAAACGATGTTGTCGTCCAGCATCCTTTCTGGGAATTTACGCCGTCTCACAAAGTCATTTTTTGCAATTTTTGGACAACCATAGTAATTCGCGGATGCAATTGGAGGTGAAAGTGTAAGATTCTGCGAATTGACCTGTCTGATATTCTAAGAGTGCGAGCGTGACGTACCGGTGAACTTGTCGCAGCATTTCAGTGTTTTCCGGAGTTCGTAGTGTTCGGTCTCGTTCCTGTGCAGTCCCAGGTCTCAACGATCCTGTTGTTTAAAATTTGTTCACCCACTTCATTACGGTATCGCGTTTTGAAACGCGCGTACCAACGTTAAAATTATTTCGAAATCGACGCTGTGTGAGCACAACAGAATGACGAGTTTCAATAAAAGTCTTATAAATAAACACGCGATGTGCCACAGACCACGGCTCCATGGCTACTGAGATGGCATTCCGGACCGAGTAGATATCAACCATCCTGAAAACATTCGCTCAACAGTGTCGCGCATAACAATCGTTTCAAAAGCACCATACCTCCCTGCCGGACCCTGTACATATTTCTGATCTTACCCATATTCCATGAACGGTTAAAGCAGTAATGTCCAATCATCTCGCTATTTAGAATTTAGAAACCTGCTCCTTTCATTTATACGTTCTTTCTCAAATAGTCTAAAAACACACAGTGCACAAATTCGTGGCATTTTAACACGAACTTTTAACTAAACAACAAAAATGCTGCTGCATAGGCAAAATACCTTATGAAAAATACCTTATAGACAGATTTATTTTGATCGTCTACTTTGTTATTTTTTGCAATTGCTTCGAGAAGCTTTCCAAAAATGTTAAAAAACATACCTGCTTTTGTATTAGAGAAAAACATGTACTATACAATAGGTATATTCTCAATTTGATTGAAATATGTAAATTGAATGTTGCACTTTTTTGTTTCCCATTATATTTTACCAGTAGCCAGATTGTCGAATTGAGTTGAGATTTCATATAGAATGGATTGAGGCCTATTCAACCTGGCACGGCTTAAAGCCAAATCAAAAACAAAAGAGGTTAGCATTGCAGAGTTACAGTATGCGCATGACACGTGCATTTGTAGCGTATAGTGCGATGGAGTTGCAAACGGTGGTGAACTTATTTACTAAGGCCTATGGTACATTTGGACTTAAAATTAATTAGCAAGAAATAAAGGATGAACCAGTGGAAGAAGTCTTATGTTTCCCGCATTTTGGAAGCCAAACTTCCTGCTCTGCCGAATGCAAGCAGAAGTTATATATAGAATAAAATGTGTTATATATAGAATAAAACGTCTAAAGAGGTTTAGTGACCAAGATTTAAAGGAATAAACTCTAATTCCTGCTTACAATGCCATCATTATTCCCACTCTTCGATAAGGAGCTGAATCCTGAGTCCTATATCGAAAGCAAATAAGACAACTCGAGAGATTTCATTAAGGCTGATCAAGACTATCATACCAATGTGGAGGTACTTGAAAGAAACAATAGTTTGAACATAGAATCCATTGTGGGAGGATGCAGGACATGACGAATTAAAGAACAAGAATCTAAATCTGGGATGTTTTATATGACGAATTAAAGAACAATCATCTAAATCTGGAAGATTAAAAAAAAGATACAAATACGTCATTACATCATCTCTAAAGAACATTATGTCAAGCGACTTTGACTGGGAAAAGACTGCAAACCACAGACTCAAATGGCGCGGGGAGATGTACAGTAGGGTGTCCTTTATATGGACGATTTTTTTACAATTATCGAAACGCATACCCTCTATTTCTTTTTAATATACTAAGTCATACTTAAATACAAAATTTTAACTTCCTATGTTAATGTTAATCCGAGCCGACATATCCCCAAAGATTACGTAAACTGCTGTTTATGAAAACTTATTTATGTATAGGTAGGTTATCGCAAGTATGCATATCTTAGGTAACTATTAATGAAAAAACAAGTTTAAGTAATGGATTTAATTATATTGACAAACAAAATAATACAACTATTCAGGATACTTCATTTCTAAGGTATATTTTTTACAGTCTGGGTACATCTTTCTATGTTCTTGCACAAAGCGTAGTAAGAACTGTTCTTGTTCTTCTTTTGCAGTAATCAAACCGTGGAAGTCTTGCATTAGCTTAACAGCTCTTTCAACTGTATCATTTACTGCTTTTAAGCTAGAAACCAGCTTCGACATAGACTAAATTTATTAGTAAATTTTTTAACTAAACTATTTAAAAAGAAATATTTTCTTTTGGGACACTGTTATCAATTTTTAATCGCGAAAACAAATTTTTGCTCTTGATGGAGCCAAAATCGCTTAGGGATTTCCCTAAAACAATAGTGATTAAAAATTAGTATCAAAATTAAATTAATAATTTTATTAAAATAACAGTGAAATTAAAATAATAGATCAAACAAAACTATCACCATATAACGAAACAGTCATATCTTGTTTCGGTGGAACATATCTCTTTCCAAGTTAGCAAGAATATTGACAGCCTGTTCATCAACTTCATCATCAAAAACTGAAAATACGACTATTTCCTCTGATAAATACCACAAATTTTGACTGAACTTGCTCAGAGCCACTTTAGTAATCGATTTGTCAATTGTTTCAACGCCTTTAAAAAACGCTCATCTTAATTCGGCGCCTTCACTGGCAAACTACATCCAAGCCAAGGCTTTGCATAAACTGCCACAATGAATAAACAAACATCTTGCAGCACCTGTCTGTCTTTTATGCTCATTTTAAACTGAGACAGCAGCAAACATATTTTCAAAGAGTAAATATCTTTTGTCATCCATCGTGTTTGATGCATTGCGCCAAGAGGTCTGATTTAATTTTTTGTTTCATTATCTCCTCCCAAAAAAATAATGGATAATTCGATCAGTTCCAGATAATCGTCACGTACGATAGATTTTTGCACTTCATGTGTAAAAACATCACCAATTCGTTAAGTTTCGTGTCACAAAGTTCTTTCAGTGCTGTCAAACCTTATTGAATAATGGAATATCGGGACTGCTAGTGACTTGCTGGATCTTTGATTCAAACACACTTTTAAGAACAAACCCATAAACATGATGGCGACAAGCAAAAAGTAACAATTCTCGTTCCAGTTTTTGTTGTAAAATTACGCAAGCTTCATTCAAACGCCCTATATTAGTCGTATCACAGCACATTATTTGTACCTTATCGCTTAGGTTTCAGTCATACAGTGCGTTTGAAACTGCTTTGGTTTGATCTTTGCCAGAAGAATCCTCCAGTATTGGTACTGCAAGAAGTTGCTCCTTTTTCAAATGAAATAACTATCGGCAGACGTTCTTCTTTAGAACTTCTCACATCCGGGTCAGGTAATAATTTTCTATCCCAATGAACGGTAACAAATTCGGGTGCATTATTCTTCAAATCGGCTTTTATTGATCCCGCTATATGTTTCCTCATTTGTGTTCGAACACGTTGAATAGCAGATTTGTTGATTGGGTGTCATCGCAACTAAGACCTAGTGCTTCTACTGAAGCCTGCAGTATATAAACAGAATCCCTTATGCATAGTTGACATCTATCTAAACATGCAACTAACTTTGCAGTGATGAAATATTTCCTTGCACTTTTCATAGTAGAAGCAGAAGTTACAGTTCGTGATGTGGAAGGAAAAGGTTGCTCAAGACTTTCTTCAGAGTTGGTAGATTCATCTTGAGACAGTATACAGTCTTGTAAAGTAAAAGATGACAATAAGCTCTCTAAAGACATTTGCGTTATTCTTTTTTTTTCTCTTCCTTGCTCTTTCTTCTTTCTCAACTAACTTTTTATCTATGCCTGCAACCTAGCTATCTTTGCTTTTGTAAGAAAATTTTATCTTCATCTATATTAATTCTATCAAGAGCATCAGCATGTGCGATATCAAATAAATTATCCAAACCCTTTTGTAAATCCTCTTCGCGACGTCTGTAAACATCCTGTGTTTTTTTGCATTTTTTTAGCAGCTCTCGCCAGAATTTGTAAAGATCCACAAGCTTCTTCACGCAGTTAGGTACAGCTTTGATAGGTATTCTAGCTTTCTCAGAATATAATACACTCCCGAATGACAAGATTGACGCTTTCAGTTACTGTCAGTTGAACATCGCGAATGTTAAAAAATAAAACCGCGAGAAATTGACGATTAGAAGGTAATGTTGCACTCGTAATTTGGTAATTTACGTCACCAACTAAGGAAATACTTTTTTTGATGCTTTTTATTCCGCTGACATCTTCAAAACATAAAACATTGCGCGTTAACTACCCGACAAGGAAAAAGTAAATGACAAATGGTAAGAGCGCGCGATTCCGGCAGCGCAGCTTGTACAAATATGTTTTCTGCGCAAGTCGGCATGGGTTGCAGTGCTCCAAAATAAGTAAAAAAAAAAAAATGTTGAGTATTTTGGGGTGAAATAAATAAAACTAGAACCTATGTGTTAGAAAATAAAAAGTTTAAAATAAGGGACACCCTAATGTACAGCTCCATGAGGAAAATAATCGCCAAGAAGCCGTAGCTAAAAAATGACGCGAAAAGCCAAACAGGCTGGATTGTATATTGTATACTTCTGACCTTAAATGTCTGACTTGCGGAAGACCATGTAGATCGAAACTGCAAAATTAATAACCATGGCTGCAATCGTACTCCTATCAAGATGACTGACAAGTCATCAGTTGGATCATATAGCCTGACCCAGGTGCACCCAGACAAGGGTGCACCTGGTGGTGCACCCAGAGAAGATGCTCATCGATATCAAACTGTACTTACAGATTTCTCAATGTACAAAAAGATTATTTTGAAGTATTATACTTATTTTTGTTCACCTTAAAGCTTTTTTTTTAAACTAAATTAATTGAAAAGTAAAATATATGTTTTAGGAGATTTAGCTTCAATGATGCATTACTTTTATCAAAATTACAATTATATAGCGATTATAAGAAAAATATCAGATTTGTTAAATTTTCAATCTGCTATACCGTATACTTTTATCATGGATATGAACTGCAAGGATTCAATGGACTTGTTTGATCTGGTATGGATTACTTTGATTATATAGAATTTTATTGCACTCATATAAAACGTTATAGGGATCCAAACATGGTTTATTCAATATTTATAATAATTGGTTGCTGTTAAATACCGATGTAACTAAAATTCCACAAAGTGCAGATATTTCAGTCTTGTCCAAGGTTTTCATTTTACAAGAAGATGCAGAATTTATTGAAGCAAATGCTATATTCAAATATACAAAGTCAAATATCGGTTGGTCCACTAACAACATTACGAAATACAGAAAAAGTGGAGGATATAAATACTTTCATAAACTGTGTATACTGAAAAACAGATCGAATTTAATGGGAGCCCCAATGAAAATCACATATTATTATACTTTTAAGGAAAGTTTTGCTCATTTAACTGATATGAGGTAAAAGAAACTAAAAGATCTTACTTAATAATATTTATAAACTAAGGAAAAATTAGTGATAAATAGTTAGTTAATACATTTATTAAACTCAAAGACATTTACTACTAAATACCAAATAAGTTGTTATTAATTTCACTACGCGCGTTTCGCTAATCATGTTGGCATCATCAGGGTGTGATTTTATATAATTCAAAAACTAAATTGTTCTATTTATATGATAACCTTACCTACCTAAGTGTGTAAAGTTAAACAAGCATTATATTATTAATTTAAAAGTTAACTGTATGGAATAGGTATTTTATTCCTGTTTATAGTTTTCTCACATTTTGCTATTTGAATGGTTTTATTATTCATGATTTTAAGTTACTAAAATTTAAAATGTGATTTTGCTCGAGTTCCTGTTGAGCAGCACAAAATTTCCCATTTCTCCAATATCTAATGTCGGCAATATGTTTTTTATATCTAGTTAATATAGATCTTTTAGTTTGCTCAACGTATCATCGATATAATATACTAAATAATATACTATAGGATCAAAATGTAACAAAAAAAAAACAATTTACAAAGTCATCAAAGTCAAATTAGAGCAGTAGAGAAAGATTGACCAATGTAAAAAAAATGAAAAAACGCAAAAGGTTACAAAGCTGGATTTCTAGAAAATGACTACAAGAAGACAATGTAGAGAAAAGGAAAACAATAAAAGTAATGGGAGTCAAATACTGATATCACACACGACATTAGAGCGAAACAGCTCGGAAGGTATGGACATGGACAAAGATTCAGTAATAAAAACAAAATTTAGTATGGAGCATATAGAAGGGAAGGGAAAAGAACAAGTTCAGCAGAAAATCATTTCAAGAAATTCGTTGAAGAAAAACCAACACCAGAAGAAAAATGGGCCATTATTAAAAACACAATAATGAATTCAAGTAAGTTATTAGAAATCGCGAAAGCGACGAAGAATCAAAACTGGATGATTGAAGAAATATTGGCAATGATGGAGCAATGAAGAACAATTTAAATAAGCAGCTCAAATGAATACAAGATAATCCAGAAATTAATTAGAAGAAAAACAGTAGAAGCAAAAGAAAAGTGGTTTAATAAGAAGTGTGCGGAAGTTGAAAGGTTGGAAAAAAGATGCAACAGCCTTAATGTACATAATAAAGTTACAGAAATAACAGGAATTTGGAGATGAAGGCCATGCAGTATACTAGACAATAAGGATGGGGAAGTAATATTAGACACTGAAAAGAAGCTCCAAAGATGGACACAATATATCCAAAAACTTTTTAAAGACCACAAACAAGACAAAGAGCCACAGGAACAAATGATAATAGTCGAAGAAGACAAACTAGACATAACAATAGAAGAGATTAAATATGCACTTAAAGGTATGAAAAGTAATAAACTACTTTTACAATTACAAATACTAACAAACTTTTTCAATTCAAAAATACATAGTGGGCTAGTGGAGAATATTAAAAATAATCAAAAAACATGGTTTTTTTTCCTGTGCTCCACGTAAAATTCTTAGTCCTTCAGTCGCCATCAAACGCCAATAAGCATCTACCGAGACTGGTTAGTGGCCTTAAGCCGTCATCAGTCCAGCTTCGAATTGTTCGAAACGTTCGCACGCGACTGATGGATTGACCAGGGTCCAGGCCAAATCGGATGAAAACAGCATTGAAATGCAGCTCATGCCATCCAGTGGTTTGTAACATTACTACTGTCTAAAACCGTTTGGACCCAAACCCAGGCCATATATTCAGGTACAAGATAAGCATGACAATACACAATGAGCTAGTTTTACTAAAATACTAGTTTATTAGAGAATTTTACGTGAAGCACATAAAACAAATTTTGTTCGTTTGTTTTTTGAATATTTTTCAACCAGATATAAGAATACCGCACTCTTTATCCGCTATCTCTTTATACGCATCTATTTAATGAGTCAGTTACTTAAAACCTTCCTAAAGATAGTACATAATGGAATTTATCGACGTTCGGAAAACGAGTTGGGCAACACGCAGTTTGGATTTAGAAATGGACTTGGTATACGGGATGCCCTCTTTAGTTTTAATGTAGTGGTCCAACGGTGCCTTGATGTCAATAAAGGAATTCATGCGTGCTTTATAGATTATAAAAAAGCCTTCGATAAATTAAAGCACAAGAAACTAATAGAGCTACTAAGGGAAAAGCAAATAAATAGACTAGATTTGAGAATAATGGATACCTTATACAATAACACTGGGGAACAATTTGAAAAATAATTTCTGCTGAGTTCGATATTTAAGCTGTTTTATACATAAATTGACATGCTAATTCCAAAACTTTATTTAGTTTTTTTCTATCACGTCAAATTTTTTCTCTACAGTTGCTGCGCATCCGACTAAACTTGGCGAATCACAGAAGTCACTACTGCTCTCCTACCGGCGAACCTTCTTCGACCTAGGAGTGGGGGCATCAGTGACGTTGCGCCACCCAAAACTAGTTCGGTCAGTTACGCATGAGATGCTAAAGTACGCGGGTCTGAATCGCTCTGATATAGTGAAGTCAAATTATACATACACAACTACCGAATTTTGTTATGTCTGCTTCTGGTAGTTCTCGTCGTAAGTGCTTAAACAGCCCTGATTCATTTTGTTATATATGTGGCAGTCGAATATATCGAATATCGAACTGGCCGCCAAGATCTGACCTAAGACCTGGTGATCCAAACATTTTAAATCAGCCACTCGTCGACAGAAAAAAACATTGTATTTTCGCCTTTGCATATAAAACTAGGTCTCATGAAGCAATTTGTTAAGGCTTTGTCAATTGAAGGAGACTGCTTTAAGTATATCATTTTGGCATTCCCTAGCCTGTCATATGAAAAGATAAAGGCTGGTGTGTTTGATGGTCCACAGATTCGGCAACTCGTTAAAGATGAAAAACTTGAAAGGAATGCTTGGTTGGCTTTTAAAAATGTTGTTAAAGACTTTCTTGGAAATACACGAGCCCCGAATTACATCGAAATTGTTCAACAACTCTTGGAAAGCTTTAAAAAGCTTGGTTGCAACATGAGCATCAAACTGCATTTCTTACATAGTCATCTTGCTAACTTCCCAGAAAATCTTGGTGCTGTTAGTGATGAACAGGGCGAGCAATTCCACCAAGATCTAAAGGTTATGGAAGCGCGGTATCAAGGTAGGATAGGATGTCAGTATGATGGTTGACTACTGTTGGAGCATCAAGAGAGAATGTCCACAAACTGAACACTCCAGGAAAAGCTATAAGAAGAAATTTTTACCTTAATATCTTTTATTTATTTTTTGTATAAACACACCTTTAATAATATGTTAACCTCTGTATGAATAAAATATTCTGATCTATTTGGTCAGATCACCTTATTTCACCTTTTTTCCTTTCGTATGTACACTTTTAAGGTAAAATGAGGGGTATGCTGTAGCTTAAGAACTTGACGTGATAGAGAAGAATTGTGAATATTTTTGAATTCAGAGATGAAAAATTAGTCAAAAACAAATCACAAATCCAAGTCAACAAAATTGCTGTTCCCCAGTGTACAAACAGCTAGAGTCAATGTAGAAGGAGAATATACAAAAGACGTACACTTAAAAAGAGGAGTAAGACAGTAACGCATCCTCTTATTGACATTTTTTAATATGTATTCATACGTCATCATTCATGAATCATTTCAAGGAGAAACATCCGGCGTGATAGTAAATAGAGTTCCTATATAACATAGGTCGACATGATTTTTGTAACATCGATAAGAATGCTCTTTTTGCGTTTCATTTGGGTAGGTATTAAAACACCTTTTCACAGCAATGGCCTAGCACGTTCCATTTTCAAATATCTGCTTCTCCTTTGCATCATGGGCTCATTGAAATTATTTGTACCTGACTTTGGACTGGACAATGTATGAATTATCACAAGATCGTAGAGGGAGTATTTTCACAGTATTCTATGAACCTTTAAGGGCAGTTTATTGTTTTCTCTAGTTTAGTTTGTTTCTTTCTCGTTTACAGAACGGTCAAGTTCTAGTCGTCGATTTTGCAAAAATCCAGCAGATATGTTTTATTATATATACGGACGATTTATTTCAAAGTTACAAGCTAGATTTATATCCGAGGAAGTCAAAATTCTATATTTTATAATTTAAGTGCCAAATTGGAGATTAAGATAAAAGTTGGGCTCCTATGTTTGCTGTGTGAGTTGTCATATAATTTTAGTGCAGTGGATGCATCGCAAGAAAAATTCTATGTCGTTTGCTGTTCCTATGGGTAGAGAGAACCTACTGACCATGTAAGTGATTGCTACTTTAAGTGATGCAAAACTAAAACAAGGCGTGTTTATTGGATCTCAAATAAAGAAGCTTGTAGATGATTCGGTTTTCAAGAAAAATGAAATGAAAAAGAATTGGCAGCTTGGAAGTGTTTTGTAAGTGTAGTGAAAGGATGCCTCAATAACAAGAAATAGAAAACTATAAAAACCTCATAGATGAACTCTTGAAAGCATATGAAATAGTAAAGTATTGCATGTCCTTAAAAATGCATTTTTACACTCCCATTTAGATTTTTTTCGGAAAAATTGGGTGCAGTAAGAGACTAATAAGAAGAGATATTTAACCAGGACATGAGGAGGATCAAAGCATCAAACATCTTTTAGAATGTTTTTAATCATTTGACAATTCTACATTGTAAACTTGAAAATAGGTGCCTTGTCGTAGGAAGCCATACGACGCTGAAGATGATTGTCTTCATGATATGTCCTCATGGTAGTATTGGAACTCAGACACTATACTCGGCTTTAGCTGGTCGGTTTCGAAATTTTCATTATGCTCCTATATTTCAAAATGAGGTCCTTTGAGGTGAATCTTGTGAGCCACAAAGATTCAAGTCTGATCATTAGGGGATTGTAGAACCACAGTGATGTTTTGACTCGTCGAAAAATCGTTAAATTAAAACATTAAGTGGCAAGGCGCATTATGGAGATGCAGCACCCAGGTGTTCTTGATGACCTGAAATTACCCTTTTTCGAAATCTTTCAAAAACACCTTTAAAAATGCTGATTCACAAATGGTAAACCAACGACCTTGAAGCACAAATTCCTTATGGATGATCCCCTGACTATCAAAAAAGCAAATCTGCATGCTTTTAATTTACTCATTCTAGTTTTTTTTGACGTGGTGAGGTTGAAATGTGCCATTTCTGGCTTTAGCGCTTAGTTGCCGGGTCGTATTCAAGAATCCAAGTCTAGTCACCAGTCGTAGAAAACGAGGACCATTTTTAATCCGCTTCAAAAATGTAAAGATCCAGAGTACAAAAGGTAAAGTGTTAGGGTTAGAGGCGCATCAGCAACTAGGCTATTTAGCGACTGGACCAACAGCTTAACGTGGGTTCCGAACCACGGTCATCCAGCACACCCGTCGGGCTATAAACTCTTGGTTATGTGCCTACCCATAAGTCTATCGTTATAACCCAAAAAAAAGGAGTCTAGCGGTGGTGTCTACGACTACTCTACTAAATCTGACCTGTAAAGAGAAAAGTTTGATCTTAACAGACATTCTTATCATGTAAGGGCACTCATCTAACTTACAAAAGAATTCAAATTAGATTATCCAAAACCAAGTTAACTTAAACTAAACTAGATTAAATTTAATCAAATCACAGCAAATTAAATCAAATTAATGTAAATTAAATCAAACTAGGTTTAGTTTCGGAATTTGGCAATTTGGTTAAATATTTATGAAAATATTAATAAAACAATAAATTAATATCTAGCCTTATCATTTGTGCTGCTGTTCGATTATCCAGCCTCTGGATTGTCCAGTTACCAAGATTTCTGAGCAGTTCTGTGTTCAGAACGCGGCGATCCTAAAAGGTCTGGAGTCTACATTGATCGGGTTCTGTAATGAGGGGGTCCCAAATTGACCGGATTCTATATTGACCAGGCCCTAAAACCTCCTACAAAAATACAAAAGAATAAGCCTGAGTAGGACTTTGCCAGCTAATATATTCTGTGTGACAGCCAGCTAATATATTCGGTGTCTGTGTGACACGTCTGTTCAACCCGAGGTGTGATATTCAAACAAATTTTAATCGGGCAAACGACCAATAGACGAAAGTATACAACAAATAAACAAGTCTTGACAAATGGTGAAGGTGACATAATTTTAAAAAGAAAATTATAAATTATGTGTTACATTGGCGTGCGCAACTATGCCCCTCGCTAAGAATATACTCTGATCTGTTTTTCCAAACGCGCCATAAGAAGTATAACTTCAAAAAAATATGTTAAAATCAAAACTTTCTTTCTTGTACATAATCTCTTCTGTTTTAGAATTCCAGAAAAAGACAATTTTGTGAAAATGGCTTATATCCAAAATATAGCATTGGCAGATTTTCTAAATACAACTCATATACCACATTTTACAGAAAATTATGGATTCATAAAAGAACTTGAAATGGGCGAGAATGATAGCTTAATAGGAAATGTCAAATCTGGAATAACTGACATGGCAGGTCAGAAATAATTTAGTAACAACACCAGACTATACGTTTTTACAAAAACCCAACTGTTTAGACCTTGCACTCTGCAACAAACATCACCATCTTGAATAATTCCCTTAACAGAGTCCTATGTAAAAATTTTAACCAAAGGGTATTTTTTGTGCGTCCGAACTTTAAATTCAAATAAAACAACAAACAAAGCTCAACAATACCAAATGTTTTGATTAATCTTTTTTTTTTTTAATTAATTTATTCATTTAGATAATATAAAATGTTAAACTTGAAGACATTTACAACTAAACACCAAAATCACTTTTTTGAACTTCTCGACGCACGTTTCGCTAACCATGTTAGCATTATCAGGAGATGATTTAATCTCAGATTTGAGGTTTAGTGGTAAATCTCTTCAAGTTTAGTGTTTCACAACAAAGGTTCCAATAGAAGAATTAATATAAAATGTATTTCAGGTGCTGGAATAATAATGGACGAACGACTGGTTCCATATATGAATTATTTTACTTCATCCGTACCAGATTATACGGCATTTTTTTTCAGAGCACCATCCATGTCACTTTTACAGAACGTATATTTAATGCCTTTTGACACATTGTGTTGGCGTTGTATATTGGTTTGTATGATAATTACCACAGTATTTTTAATCGCGAATATAATCTTTAAAACTTGGACTACAAAAAATAGGTAAAAAACGTTTTGTTCTTTTCTTCTTTATATTTTATTCCTTTATTCTTTTATTCTGTTGGATTTTCCAAAAAGTCTTTATAGTTTGCTTCACGACGAAATAAACGAAATTTTCGAAAAAATCGTTTCCAACTGTGATGCGGCTGCGTCTACTATGTTAAAACGACGTTTCTTAACTTCAGTATCTAAATATTTTTGAAAAGATAATCTGCGGTATTTCAATGAATTTGGAATCAATATCAGTGATTTATTATCTTGAAGTCAAGTCATCATCATGGTTGTCTAAACTCAAAACATGTAGTAAAGTTAAAAATAGCGAAAACAATTTGTTATATTATATATGTATTTGCTTTATGAGTTTTATAACTTCTGTGTTCTAGTACGATATCCAATAATTATACTTTCTAAGGTAGTTGTTTCGAAACTTTATGACACTAAGCGCCCCTTTAATAAAATCTAATTTAGGAGCCTTCCCTCCCCCTTATTTAATTTTTTATATATATTTTTTTGTCGATCCCCCCGGAGATCCCCTTTGTAGATCAGACCTTGACGTTATAAAGAGGTTTGAGTAGAGCAATGAAGATTTGAATAATACCATCTAGAGCGTAAGTTCCTGGGAGGATCACCCTTGGCGGACAAATCAAGGCAGAAGTCTCAGACTAATGGTTCAGATTATGGTTCATGCCTTCAACATGATATTTCAATATGACAGTACAACTTAAGATAACACGGCGCTCGTTCCCTGGAGGCCAGGGAGTAATAACCTACAGCAGAGGGAAGACAGGCCCCAAGGTAGAAGGTGGTAAGAATCACCGGGTTAGATCAGCCTGGCATTGTTCTTTTAACATTGCTACTCTGAATATACGGACAATATACGGACTTTATAACATACATTGGGATATGTGAAATACGATTGTGAAACGCACGTGCTATGTGAAACACGAGCTAATCGAACTGGATTCAACTGGTCACGTCATCTAAACTCGAGGTATGTAGAACAGACGATGTGGTGGAACTGGATTCCTCATAAATCGAAAGCTGAAGGACAGTGTGGTAATATTTGAAAGTATATTTGAAGAAATAGCCCAATGCGTCATTCAGCTGAATAAAAAGTTTAGACTTCAAATCGTCCAAGCTTATGCACCAACTATAAGCTAAAGGGATGAGGAAATTGAGGAATTTTATGATGATGTGGCCCAGCTTTTATGCAAGGAGAAATGTAGGTACAGAATCGTGAATTGGAACAGCAAGAACTGGTGAAAATGCAACTGACCAGTTCATGTGGAACTGGTAAGCGGGACAATAGAAGTGAAAAACTTTATATTATAACTTCGTTCTACAAGAAAAATATCAGCAGAAAATGGACATGGAAAAGTCCATCTGGACTCACAAGTGAAATTGATCATGACCAACGATAAAACAATATTTTTCAATTGTACTGTCCTTAAGAATTTTAATGTTGGAAGTAACCACCGAATAGTATGAGTAAAAGTTAGGATTAACAGTCGAAGAGAGCGTTCAAGAATGGCAAAGTCAAAGAAGGGCAACGTGGATTCTGGGAAATTGTTGGGGAGTGGCAGCGATTTTGAGAGCAAAGGGCTACAAAGGGCTAGGAAACCATTTGGCTTAAGACTAAACCTGAAAAATAGTCAAGTTATGTTTAATAAATTTGCTGAGGACACATTGTTCATCGCTAAATGGATTCGGTATAATAATATGAAATAATGTGAAAAGTACATTAGCAAACCATCCAAGTGTTCAGTAAATAGATTTTTGTTTACTTGAGTATTAACTCTGGCAAAGAAATCACTTAAAAGTGGAAACATTTCAAACTTATTTTTTTACTTTCTCCTTTTAAATCAGTGAATGCATTTCTGGTTTTTACATTAATTTATTTAAACACATAATCTTCTAATATATCGATCAAATGGTCAAATTTAACAATAAAGTTATCATTCCTAAACAAATTTGCCTCTTCATTATGATTTTCATCAAGATAAATTACAGTCTGGTCTGTCTGGAGTAAAAGCAACACCTTTTGAATCACTTTTGCACGAGATAGCCAGCGCACTTCAATAGTATTGAAGTGAGGTATATTTAGCTTCTATATATTTACTCAGATTTACAAATATCCGAACTTTCATACAACTGTTTTTTATGTACTCGAACGGTATATGCTTTAATAAATACGTAATTAAATTTAAAGTTATGAAACTTTATTTGATATGTTTCTTATTTATATGCAGGGTGTTTTCAGAGTTGAGTCATTTATTTTAATAGGTCATAAAATTTGAAAAAATAAGTAATTTTACCAACCTTTTTTGATATTCTTGACCGCTGCATTGTAGAACTCGCAAAGAGAAGTCGATTTAATAAAAATCATTTATATAAGGTGTTCGGAAATAATGTCGAAATATTGTGGGAGGTGACTTTTGGGATTAAAACATAAAAAAAGTTCTTATAAACATACCCCAAAAATTGGGGTAAGAGCCCCTTAAAGGGGGAATTCTGAAGATGGGGTTTTCGCAATATTTTCGGTTTAGGCTAAAGTCGTGAAATTCGGTATACTTCAATAAGTTGGAACGGAAAAACGTTTTTTGTGCCAATAGTTGAATATTTTAATCAGGGGCGTCACATAGGGGCGTCTCCTTCGTAAATGCTGCCATAACTTTTTGTTTGTAATATTTTTGAATTTTTTAATTCAAATTATTGAATCGCTAATATTTTTAAGTAAAAAAAATTCTTTTATATCATCTCGTTAGGATAGGCAGTTTTCCAGGAAACTGGCCTTTTTTTAAATCGATGAAGGATTATATGTATATCGAAATGCATCTTAATAATGAAGTAAGCTCCCTTGTATGAAAATATTTAATAAGCAGCCAATAATAACAAGACTAATTACTATTAAGGATTTAGCACTTATTCACAACAGATGTTGAAAATGACCTGCATTCATCTCAATGCACCCTCTAATTCTTTTCTTCATAAAAGTTCTTACCCTACCGAAAATGCCAGGTTTATTTTTTATATAATCACAGGCAGTAAATTCACGCAAATGGTTTTCCAAGAAGCTTAAATACTGTTGTCCATTTAAACGGTTGGAAAGCACAAACGGTCCAATCAAAAAATTCCCTAGTATCCCTGCCCAGATATTGATAGAAGACTTGCCCTGATTTACGCAATTGCTCAATAATCATTGGCAAAACCGAAAACTTTTTGGCAGGTTATCAGGCTTTAAGCCTTGAACTTTTTGCAAATGATATGGATTGAGAGATTGCTCTCTAACATTTTTCCCACACGGTACTTTTAGGAATGCCTTCTTGAACAGCAATTCGTCGGATACTTATTCCTGAATTTTCTGCTAATTTTTTAAAATGCATTCTTCATTTTCTACAATTCTGGTGTTCCGGCTTTTTCTACAGTCATGTTTGAAAAGCATAAAAGATATTTTTTCGTATAATCTTCTATGCAGGTTTGTAAATGATTCTATACAATGAGGTACTCTTTCGGGAAATGTCTCTGCATACAATCTTCTAGCTTTACAGGCATTCTCATTCACCTTACCGTACATAAAATACATATTTCCCATATTTTTTTCTTTATTTGGGTTTATTAGTTAATTATTTATTTTATTATCATTCAGACATTACATATATTCGCAATTTCTTCAAAGAAATAATGGGCCAGTTTGCAGTTTAAAAATTAAAAATCTAGACTTTATTGCGCAAAGACACAGATTAACAGTGACAGCGTCTATTCAATTATTAGGATGCATTTCGATATCAATGTAATCGTGCATTCATTTAGAAAACGTCAGTTTTCTGGAAAACGGTCTATCCTAACGAGATGAAATAAGAGGACCTTTTTTTACCTAAAAATATTTGCGATTCAATAATTTTATTTAAAAAATTCAAAAATATTACAAAAATATTATGGCAGCATTTACCAAAGACACGCCCTTGTATGTGACGCCCTAAGTAAAATATTTAATTATTAAAACAAAATACATTTTTCAATTTTAACTTATTGAAGTAGACCGATTTTCACGAATTTAGCATAAACCGTTTCGAAAATATTGCGAAAAAACCATCTTCAGAGTTTAAGGGCTCTAGCCGCTTTAAGAAGCAATGTTTGGGGTATGTACTTTTTATGTTTTAATCTCTAGAGTCACCTCCCAAAATATTTGTACGTTATTTCCGGATACCCTGCATAAATGTTGCAGAATAATCAAAACAAAAATATTACATGTTACAAAAATTGTTCAAAATTCTTATCATTTGTTCGGTTAGCAAAAAATCTTGCTCGGTGTACTCATGCATCACTACACGCGTCAGAAATAAAATCCCGGTGTCCACGAATAACATCACAAGCGTTTTCGATGCGCTGTTGTAGTTTTTCCACAGTATTTACTTCTCCATCGTGATAAACTAACTTTTTTTAAATAGCCCCACAGAAAAAATAGCAGGGCGTTAAATTCGGGGAGCGTGCAGATCAAGAATGGCCTATCCATCTGTTAGGAAATTCATTATTTAAATGTTCGTGAACTTCTTGTCTAAAATGTAGCGGAGCTCCATCATGTCAGTCGACCTGGACCTGCCAGTCAGTCGACCTGGAAGAAAGAAAGGCCCAATAAGCATACCATTTACTACGTCAGTCCAGACATTTACTGAGAATCTGTGCTGAAAATGGATTCTTTTCACAGCATGCGAATTTTCTACTGCCGAAACATGGTTGTTGTAAAAATTATTTAGTCTATTAAGAAATTGATATTTACAAGAGTAAATGTGACCTCGTCGGTAGCCAAAATAAATTTGGTAAAATTACCATTTCTGCTGTACTGATGTAAAAACCACTGACAAAATTCATCTCTTCTAGGTTAATCTTCGGGTTGTAACGCTTCTACCCGTTGATAATAAAAGGAATAAAAGTGTTCTTGGCGTATAGCCTTCTACACTTTACTATCACCAACTTCACCTTGACCTCCTATAGACCTACTGCTTGTTGTTGGCTCGTCTTCGACAATTTCTAAAATTTCTTCCTCAATCTCGTTCTCAGCGTGACCTCCTCATTGTGCCTTTAAGTACCCTGTGTCGCGAGGTCTTGTAATTAAATTTACAAAGATCCGCCGAGCCGCATGATTTTTTTAAAGTAAACCTTTCTGCGTACAAACGACATGCTACGGCTGCATGTTGTTGGCATTTACCGTAAGTTAATATTATGTCCACTAGTTCAGTGTTTTCATAAACGTCTGACATTTTAATTGCAGAAAGTATCCAAAAATTAAACACGCACTATTAAGGAATTATTGGCACTGATCAAATGGAACATCACACTGAAAAAAAATATCATACAAAAATACAAAAAACTAGTCACACCCAGTATCAGCAGTAAACAAATACTTTATGTGTTTATAACGCAGTAGTCGAGAGTATCAAAAATCAGGTTTTCAAATTTTGTAACTGTTAATAAATTATTTATTTTACAACTTTTATATAAATTATTTTTTTGGTAAAATAACTTATTTTTACGAGTTCTACAACCTGTTCAAATAAGTGACCCAACTTTGAAAACACCCTGTGTATAATGTTATGAAAATATAATTTCTGGTCAACTTTTCGCGCCTCCTTTTGCACTAACCCACGCGCTCCCAGCTTTGAAATCGCTGTTCTAACGAAGTCTAACCATAGCATTCTCCACATCCTAAATCAGGCCACTTATTATTTCTGGTGGTGCTTGATGAAGGGATGATGCGGGTGAATGTGCTAATTTGACAGGATATAAGAAAACATGAACTTATTCTGAACGGTGAATTGATTCACTGATTAAAAACGGAATTAATGAAATCTAGTGTTGTTAATTGGACTATTTATAATAGGTAAAAGACAAGAGCTTAAGCGCTAAATATATTCGATAGAGTGCATCATTAGGAATATTGATTTTAATTTTTTTCATGACAACATTGTACCAATTTTATAATAATTTATACCAATATTCGTTAATATACTGACAATAAGCTTTCATAAGTCAATGGTAGTTTTCAACTGCTTGATAAAATCAAAACTATGAACGGTTTTTGTTAAAATACTTAGTTAATATTTATATTTTAGCAATTTTTCAGATGACATGCATATAATAGACATTTTTATGGTGGTAATGTCAATGTTCCTACAAAAAACTTGGGTATTTAACTCAAAAGATATATCAGGACGAATATGTATAGCTATTGTATCCATATCGTTTATGGTTCTGTTTACATTCTATTCCGCATGTATCATAATTTTTCTTCAAAAAACTAGCAATTCCATCAACACATTTGCACAAATTTATTCAACAAATTTTAAAATGGGTGTGAGTAATGCATCCTACAATTATTATTACTATTGCGTAAGTTCTGATTTTACGGGGGTTTGTTCGAAAAGTTCTGGGCCTGACAAAGAAAGCGTAAGATTAAAAAAATCAATATAGGCGCCTTGTAATTCATTACATTTAGACAAACAACATTCCTACTTTTTATTACAATTCTCTCGGCTTTGGCTTCATCATTTGAAACGAATCTTTCTCCAGTGAGCCATTTCTACGAAGTGTGGCTATAACATAACGAGACTGACGCTGCTACAGAAGTACGCATGCACGAAACGCCCGCGACCAACAGCTATTTAGCGTGAGGCCTTCTCCTTCGAATGCAGTACCTCTCGCTTCTGTAAACATATTCGTAGCCTTCGTTCGCACTAGAGTTGTGTTCTTTCGCGGAAAAATGTTAAATGTAAAAATAAAGCAACGAATATTGTAAAATTTCGCTTGAAACTTGAAAAAACCTCTACTAAAACTTATAATTTATTGAAAGAAGTGTATGGTAATGAATGTTTATCGCGTGCACGTGTCTTTGAGTGGTTTAAGTGTTTTCAAGATGGCCGAGAAGACGTTGAAGATGATCCACGCTCGAGTCGCCCTTCCACGTCAGAAACGGATGACAATATCGAAAACATCGGTAATCTCGGTTGATCTGACCGTCGGTTAAGTATTCGTGAGATTGCTGAAACTGTAGGAATTGACAAAGAATGCGGAAGGCAGATTTTATATAACGATATTAATATGCAAAAAGTGTGTGCCAAAATGGTGCTTAAAATTCTCATGTAAAAATTCTTATTAAACAACAAAAAGCTAGCAAAAATGTTTGTACTGGCACTTTGGATGCCATTGAAAAGGACCCAAACTTATTGGAAAGGATGATCACGTGACAAATTTGGTTTTTTACATATGATCCTGAAACGCCAAACCATGCACTGGAAGATCTCAGATTCACGGAGAGCCAAAAAAGCTCAAATAAGCAAATCAAAATTCAAAACAATGATTGTTTTTTTCGATATTCATGGGATTGTGTACCTTCACTGGGTACCTCAAACTATTAATCAACATTAGTACCTTTACGTTCTTACTGAACTCCGTGAAAGAATAAGGAAAAAACGACCCGAATTATGGAAGGACAAGTCATGAATTCTCCACCAAGATAATGCGCCGGCTCATTCCGCATTGTCTGTCAATAGGTTTTTAGCCAGTGCAGTATCCCAGTGTTAGACCATCCGCCTTATTCGCCGGATCTTGCGCCGTGTGACTTCTGTCTGCCTTCTAAAGTAAAATATGTATCAAGGAACAAGATTTGAGTCCATTGAAGCTGACAGAAAGAAAGTGGTACGCGTTCTAAAGAAGCTGACAAAAGAAGACTTCCAGCACTGTTTCAACCAATGGAAGGTTTGCATGGAACCTCATAGGGATAGAGGAAGGGTGTATAGTAAAGATGATAATAAGTAAATATGTATAAAATCAAAATAAAATGTTTTACAGCGTTAGTCTCGTTATTTAATAGTCACACCTCGTACACGTTTGGAACGAGGAATTAATAATTTGAAGTCTAATCTAGCAAATACGGTGTATGCGAAGGTATGTCGAAGGATAGACCATGAAGTTTCGCATCAACAACCCAAAACGTGCATGCAGCCACATTATTGTGGTGAAAAAGTCTTTTCATTTTTGCCAAATTTGTCCTTTTAGTTCGATCCTTTAGATAGTTAGTGGTGATAGTGGTAAAGCGTAATACTCCCAGGTAATGATCCTGCTTTTCTCAGATAGTCTATGAGCATTACACAACCCAAGTAAACGTAGCTATGACTTTTCCTGCAGATGGAACTGTTTTTGCTTTCTTTGGCGCACTTTTACCCACTCCCATTTATTGTTTGGATGGATACTTCATCTCTGGCCTGTAATGTTGCTATAAAACGCCAAAAAAACTCACGTTTTAATATATAACTACACTCTTGAGCAGTATTCATTCTAGTGCTTCTTCGGTCGACTGTTGACAAACAAACAGATTTTGCAGCACACCATCTAAGGAATCACACTAAACAAATATTAAAGTCGTTAGATCATAATTGCACCATTTCGTTGTCAGACCGTGAATTGTTCGAACAACCCTCAATATATACAATCAACTACTTAATAACTAAATTTAAAGGTTCCTAATAATGAAGGGGCAGATGAATATTGGCGGAGCAAAATCTACAGGGAGAGAATTTCCGAAAATCCCAACAAGTTCTTTTTATCGGATGAGTATGGAATGGAAAGAGTTCGGAATGGATCTTTTTATTTCCAAATCCAAGTTACAGTGGGTGAGTTAAATATTACAATACACCCTAAATAGTCACAAAATAAATGTTTCGATTACGAACCATGTATAAAATAAGGACGGAAACAAAAAAAAAAACAAATAATAATGTAGAACATCTAGACAGGAAACAAAAGAAATGATACAATACGAGAAAATGTCAACATAAACCCAAACTTAAAATAATAAATAAAAATGTATAAATAGTTTGAGCACATAAACATTTAAATGAAACCAGAGGATATTTCACGTGAGATAGTTCCTTCAGTGGCACACCAAAACGTCTACAGTATCCTAGATACAGTTTGCTGGCCTTCATTAATAGAGCTAGCTCTAGCCAACGTTTGAAAACGACTGAAGGAATAGCTAGAGTTTAAGATTGTTATGTCCACCTTTTTAGGAAGGCAGGATGTGAGTGTCACGACAACCCAGCTATACGACAGAAGATTCTTGTTGACGTTCTGGTGAAGGAACCAAAGAAGCATCCACTTGGAATATGGGTGAAAAATTTTCGGATTATATATTTTTCGTAAATTTAACTAACTACTGTTTACATTTTTTTGAACAAAAAGTTTCCTTGAATCGGACGTGTGTTTTAGTGGAAAATAGATCAAAACTTATCAGAAATGATCAGATCAGCAATGAAATCAATTATTTTTTCGATTGTCGTATTTGTTTTGATCAAAATAAGTTCTGTTCTTCAGTTTTTTGTTACATTGGCCTCTTAAAGATTTATTTGAAAATATAATATAATAATTTTATAGCCATTTCTTCCCCATGTTTTAGAATAAATTTGCTTCGTTTCGTTACAAAAATAGAAGGAAAACTTACGCATTATTATCGTTTAATGTCAAAGTAGAAATTTGTAGCATTACTTTTAAATATTTTTAAAAACTCACGTCCCATTCAAAATCACATGATTCATTATTTTATTAAATGAACTGTTCAAAATGTCCATCCTTCTATACCTGATGAAAGAAGCTTTTCCAGCTGAAAAATATGAGCAAAAAATTTGGATTCCTTTGGCTTTGGTCAATAAACTATTAACATTATTTTTACCTGTGTGAAACGTTAGTTTATAAGATTGCTTGTACTCTTTGTACATAATAAGGATATAGTAAGTGATGTTTTAATATCATGGGAAAATATCATTTAAATCAATGGGAACCCAGTTTGTCGCGCAATAATTCGAGTATAGATACTCAGATATAACTAAATAAAATATGTTCTTCAAGACAGATTTCTCGCTGATGCTTACTTTCTTGAAATTCTGGAACCTCTTTACCGGTACCATCCAGAAGTCTGAGAAATTTTGACGTATGTTTACGCTGCAAATACGCCTATCTCCTTTTTTATTATATTTTTAGAATTTTAGTGAATTTCTCCATAAATAAGAAACATATCGTGATATTCTCAGTAATTTATTCTCGCATTGTTCAAATAATATTGTTTACAATATTACCGCATCGATATTGACTGATAAATGAGAAATTCTTGATCCTTTAAAAATTGGGTTAACAATGTTCATTAGTTTATTTCTAGTTTATTCGTTAGGTAATAACCAATTAATATTTACCAAATATCCCTTTACACAAATTCGCATAAAATGTAAATTCTTATCATAGCTTTTCGATTGGTGATTACTTTGCAATTTTTTTTTCGGGAATCCTTAATTTTTTAACCTTGTTGCTTTTAAATCAGGTGAAGAACTAGATATTAATATTATATATATATATATATATATATATATATATATATATATATATATATATATATATATATATATATATATATATATATATTACCACATTATAAGGACCACATTTCAAAAAACTCATACCATGATAAAAAATATTTTTGTTTGCTCAAAAATGGATTTCACAAGTATAAGTGAGATGGATAGATGTAATAGAGTGAGATAGATAGTGACGCTGTTCGACGACGAATTAGAGAAAGAGAGACAGATTGACATTCAACTTTAAGATGGCCCATTTAGTGAAGATTTCAAAATGACACTTTCACTTTCAATGGTGTCAACTAATTGGATTTTCTCCAAAACAATTTGCAGACTTTGTTAGAAGATGTACCACTCAATATGTACAAAGAAATGTGGTTTCAATAAAATGGTTGCCCAGCGCATTATGCTCGTCCTCTATATGATTATTTGAACAGAGAGTATCCGGAAAGGTAGATTAAGCGCCGTGATTCAATTGAGTGGCATCCCCGTTCTCCGGACCTAAACCCCATTGATTTCTTTTATTGGGGCTACATAAAAGAAAAAGTGTATTCAAAACCAATACAAAATCTAGCCGAACTGCGTCACAGAATTGTCGAAACAACAATAGAAATAAATGCAAGGGGATCCGCACGACTGATGAAAAGATCTTTTCTGAGACGATGTATTTGATTTAGTTTTAAATTTGCTTTAGTTTTAAAGAAAAATATTGTGATAAAATAAAGTATTACAATAATTCCTTTGCCTTTGGGTTGATTTTTTTTGAAATATAGTTCTTTTGCAAGAAAGGCAATAATATTTTTGTGGAAAGAAAAATGCCAATTGTTTTATCATTTTGAAATTCACTAAATTTACTAAATGGGCCATCTTAAAGGTGAATGTCAATCTGTCTCTCTCTAATTCGTCCTCGAATAACGTCGCTTTCTATCTCACTCTATCAATTTCACTTACACTGGTGTAGTCAATTTTTAAGCACATAAAAGTATTTTTTTCATGGTATGAGTTTTTTGAAATGCGGTTTTTTGCAAAAAAATAAGCAATAATATTGTTTCTGGAAAGAAAAGTGCCAATTGTTGTATCATATTTAAATATTGACCAAATGAGCCATCTATTAAAATAACTTGCCCATGGTAGTGTAACACATATTTTTAAAATGACGTGTCAAAATTACTGATATAATAATTTTAAAAAGAATGACTGACTCAATGAAACTTTTATTTTACTAAATTAACAACGTTCACTGTTCGATTTGTGACTGTGATTAATAGCATGGTTATATAAGATCACGTTATAAAAAATTACAGTGACAAATTGGGAAATTTGTGATCACAGTACCTAAATATATAGTCTAGGGTGTCGAATTTCAAGATTTTCAAAAATATGCCGGTAAGAACTTGTTAAATTTCGGCGGATGCCGGCCACTGTTTTTGTTTAAATTTCAAAGCTGGTTAATATGCGATAAACAGCGATGATATTAAGATATCCTTTGGTCTAGATAAATGTTCTATCGTCAATATACAAAAAGGACAACAAAATCAGGAATCATTCTGTCAGATTCACTCATTGAAACTGGATAATACCTATCGGTATCTGGAAATAGCACAAAATCAAATGTTAAACTATACAACACTCAACCATGAGTTCCATGATAAATACAAGAAAAGAATAACGAAGCTTCTTAATACGAAACTCTCAGGGGGAATATATGTAAGGCAATCAATACATTGTCAGTACCGATGTTAACATATTCATTTGGAATGGTCAAGTGGTCAAACACAGCTAGACCGCATGACTAGACGACTTTTAACCAAATTCCGTTGTTTGCATACCAATTCTTCTGTGTTGAGATTATACATTCCTCGAAAATATGGAGGCAGAGGGCTTATTAATATCAAAGAATTATATCTTAGTCAGGAAAAGAAACTTCGCCAACATTTTCTAAGTTTGAAAGATCAACTTATGAGATTCGCAACTCAATTTGATCACAATTATACACCACTAAAACTGAGCCATGCAAACTATACTATCGAAACAGGTAAAATACAAAACAACATAAATCTCTGGGAACATAAATCAATCCATGATAGATATGTAGAATTATGAAATGGCAATATTATTGATAAGAAAGCTTATCTGCTCTGGTTAGACGAGAATCAACTATATCCAGAAACTGAGGGTTTTGTTATTGCTATCTAGGATAAAGTCATCAAAACCAATAATTACAAGAAATATATCTTTAAAGAAAACACTGAAGATGTATGTCGAAAGTGTAGCAAAATAGGAGAGACCGTTGAGCACATAATTGGTGGATGTCCTACTTTATCAGAAAACGCATATTTAGGAAGGCATAATCTTGCTAAAATAATCCACCAAAAACTGGCACTTAATCGTGGCCTTTTACTAATATCTATTCCGCCGTATTATAAATACATTCCTCAAGCTGTTCTGGAGTCTGACGATGTGCTGTTCTACTGGGATGGACCAATAATAACTGACAGGGCTGTCGACTACAATAGACCAGACATAGTCTTAATAAATAAAAAAGAAAAGCGGGGAACAATTATTGATATTGCCATACCACTGTCTCACAATATACATAAAACAGAGGTTGAAAAAGTTTCTAAGTATGAGAATCTTTCTTATGAACTGAAGAACATATGGCAACTTGAAAAAGTCAACATTGAACCTTTTGTAATTTCCGCAGAGGGATTGGTGAGCCACAGGTTCTCCAAAAGTTTAACAAACTGCGGACTAAATAGAAATGTTATAAAAGTGAGACAATAGGCTATATTGTTGCAAACCTTCCACATAGTTCGAAAATTTTTGTCTTAATGCCAACGGAATACTGGGTTATAATGAAATTTATCCCCAGACTCCGAGCCGAACTTCAACGTCGCGAGGGAGGAATCGGTTTATGGTTTCCAGCTCTTTGAGCTGAGAGAGTGACACCAAGTCGATGATTGTAATAATCATCAAACCAGTGGAAACTGGGTAAGGTGGATGTAGTGCCATTCGTTATATCCGTCAAAGGCCTGATAAGTAAGAGATTTTAAAAGAACCTCGAGAGCCTGGGTATCTCAAAATCGATTGCCATAGTGGGACAAAGTGCCGTGTTCATAAAATACTATGTTAGGGTGAGAGGAGCTGAATTGTTTTTCATCTTATCATTGGAATATCGACCAGCATAAGCTGAGAGTTTACATTAAGGATTCGCAGAATAATAATAATAATACAGTATTCAGATCAAAGAAGGGTCATAATAAGAAATAAACTCATTCCAGAAAACGTATTCGCACAGTTGCAACAAGAACTTGCTGATAAATTACATCCCACAGACCCTCATATTAATGAAGATATTCAGAATTCTAGAGCAAGCACTCCCACCGACGCTTCACATAATATAATCAATAATATTACAACATATTTCAGAACAAACATATATTTCAAATGATGCAAAATCCGATCGAAGACTAGTTCGCTTGGTTCGCGAAACGTTTACTACAATATTAATGGAATACCTAGGAACTGACCCAACAACAAGGCCTTATATACCAAAACAAAGTTTCACCATTAGACTGGCAAGGATCGTTAATATTCTAAATGAAGAAATTCTTCCTGAAAAGGTCAACATGCTCAACTCATTCGAAGTCGTAAATGGATCTAAAATAATCAAGCAACCTTATGAGAAAATGAATTCACAGCTCGATCCCAAACAGGGATGGCAAAAAAGATTAGAGCGCAAGATTGAAAGTATACGGGCAGATATAGGCAGACTTCTGGAATTCAGTCGAGACAATCCAAGCAAAAAATTGATGATAAAAGCAACCAGAATATTAGAAGGATTTAGAATTCATGCTAAATATGATAAAACGAATCAGCATGTCAAAGAGGTTATCGAAACCCTAAAACAAAAACTTAAAATACATACTTCTCGTCTAGATCGATATGAAAAAGCGATAAGGCGTAAGCAGCAAAACTGTCTTTTTAGAAAAGACGAGCGAAAATTTAATAGAAACCTAATAGATAGAGTTAATAACAAAAATCTTGTGGGAAGTTCTAGTACGCCATCCAGCCAAGATATACAGACATTTTGGTCCTCGATTTGGTAAAGTCACGGCCAATATAACAATCAGATCAGTTGGCTGCATGTGGAAGAAGCAAATAGAAACACAATTGAACAACTGCCCTATCCTGAAATTACTATAACTCTTCTACAGAATATAACGAAGAACCTGCATAATTGGAAGGGCGCTGGAACTGATAACATTCATAATTACTGATATGAAAAGCTCAAAACATCTTCACCATTTCATAGTAAGATATTTCAATGAGCTTATAAGAGAACCAAAAGAAATTCCTCTATTTCTTACCCAAGGTAAAACATTTACTCCCCAAAGGAACCGTCTTTAATAATCCAGCGAAATGCCGACCAATTACCTGCATTCAAACTACTAACATCATGTTTTACAGTTCTACTTACAGGATATATAGACAAACATGATATACTAAAAGAAGAGCAAAAGGGTTGTCGAAAGGGAATACAGGGAATACAGGGGTAAAAAACAACTTATTATAGATTCAGTTATATTGAAACACGCTCAGAAGAAGAATCGAAATTTATCATGCTGTTATATTGATTATCAGAAAGCTTTAGACTCGATTCCACACTCTTGGCTAATTGAGATACTAACACTATACAAATTTCATCCAGCTTTAATAAACACACCCCAAGGACTGATAAAAGAGTGGCGCACCACTATTCATTTATCTCAAAATGGAAATACCACCAAGACTGAGAAAATCAGGGTGACAAGCGGCATATATCAGGGTAACTCCCTGATCCCTCTGCGGTTTTGCATGGCACTGAATCCACTCTCTAATCTGATTAAAGAGATGCAAATCAGATATAAACTCCAGAATCAAAATGTATCGCACCTGCTGTACATGGATGATTTAAAATTGTATGCATCATCGCCACCGAAATTGCAACCACTGATTCAAGTTGGAGAGAAATTTACAACTGATTTTAACATGCACTTTGGATTAGATAAATGCAGTACTATTAACATATAGAGAAGATCTACATTAGAGAGGACAAAGTTTGTCACTGCACAACAAGAATATATAGAGCCAATACAGGAGGGCGAAGTATATAAATATCTTGGAATACAACAGTCCAAGAGATTTGAGCATAAACTCATCAAGGAAACACTAACTAAAGAATTCACGTCTTGACTTGAAAGTATATGTAGGTCTGACCTAGATAGTAGAACTATAGTAAAAGCTATAAACGCTTTTGCTATACCAGCCTTGACATATTCGTTTGGAATTATATCTTGGTCAGACACAGATATCGAAAGGCTACAACGAATAATTAGAACTACACTAATGAAATATAGGAAACACCACCCGCACAGTACTAAAAAACGACTTACATTACCAATAATTGAAGGAGGGAGAGGAATTATAAATATATGTAATCAGCACAAAAAAAACAAATATCCAGTTTAAAAACATATTTCCATCAAAGAATGATCGAATGCCCGCTATATGCCAGCGTGTGTTTAGCTGATAATTATACGCCTCCAAATCTTAAACAAGTGGAACAACATAATGAGAACATTTAGACAACTGGAACAATTATACAAGAGTGGAAAAATTTGAAGTCGACAAGAGTGCGCCGAACGCCTGGTTGATATGGGGAGGTGTTTTTCCGGAAACTGAAGGCTTTATCTGTGCAATTCAGGATCAAGTCGTGCACACTAAGAACTACCAAAAATGTATCAATACGGATACACGAGTATCAAATGATACATGTAGGAAGTGTCACGAAAGACCTGAGGCTATCCATATTGTAGGAGCATGTGGCAGACTCTCCCAGAGGGACTATCTTCACCGTCATAATCAGATGGCGATTATAGTCCACGAGGAGCTTACAAGTCGTAATAACCTTATAACAGAGCGAGTTTCCTATTATAAATACACCCCAGAGGCGGTACTAGATTCAGCCAATTTCAGGTTAAATTACAACCGAACAGTAATAACCGACAAAACCGTGCACTATAATAGGACAGATATTATATTGCTGGATAAAAAAAAGAAAACAGCATTCCTAATCGACATAGCTGTTCCAAACATACACCACATTCAAAAGACGACTGAAGAAAAAGTACAAAAATATCCAGACCTCAAGTTAGAAATAAAACGGATATGGAAATTGAACTAAGTTTATATTGTGCCATTGAAAATTTCAACATCTGGCATTATACCAAAGAACCTGAAAAATAGCATCAAATTTCTGGGACTAGAAGAAAATCTGTTTAAAATAATGCAGAGGGCGGTAATTCTTAATACCGCTCTGTAACGCTGATGTAAAAAACAAATGTCTAAAAATATGTGAAAAATATTTACAAAACTAATAATAATATAATAAGAAAAATTAATTGTGATAAATTGAACAACATTTGAGATGATATCCTGGATGATCAGGATATTCATAATCAATGAATTTTCAATCAGGATATTCAGAAATGGTGTCCGTCCGTTTACCTTCAAGACTGCAGGATCTACATCTCTTGGCTGGATTTTTTTTCTTTTCAGGAAGAAATCAATATTTTCTCAAATCTGGCGTAACTCCTCACCAGTATAATAATAAACTCTTGTTCGTTTTTTAGGTTGAGATAGTCCAGGTTCATTAATGTTTTGGTCCATATTGAAACGAAATATTTATTTAAAAAAAGCGAAAAACACAAAACCGCGCTTGTAAAACTACACTTTACAAATTGTTTTAAGGTGTCCCAATGAACTAAAGTACCTTTACAAATTACCGATAAAAACAAACGGTAAATACCGTCACCGGCGCCAGACTAATGGCATCAGTGACGGGTTTACCGTCGGCGGTGTTAACACGGTGTTCGATTTTTTCTTATTTTTATGAGAACTAATATATATATTATTATATATATATATATATATATATATATATATATATATATATATATATATATATATATATATATATATATATATATATATATATTATTATTATTATTATTAAAATCTGTTGTTTTAGCTCATTTTATGATATCAAAAACATTCACTAATCAGGAAAAATGCAGCGTTCGAAATGTCATTGGAGTATATGGAGTAAAAAACCTTTACTTGGCAACAAATAAAAACTCATCTTATGTTTACCATTATAAAATTGGGTCGGGCAATAATCATACTATTTTATAAATAGAGTAACATTGTTTTTATTTTAGATATCGAAGAATGTTTGAGAATGGGATGTATATTCGACTTACGCGACGTTTCTATCCTAAAATGCCGATTTGTGAAGGACGTTTTAGTAATTACAACCAAATTGGATTGGTGGAGACCAATTTTATATTTGTAACGTTCGTTGCAGGAATTGGCCTAAGTTTTGTTATATATTTGATTGAAATATTTATATTCAAGTTCAAAAGATCAATGATTTATTTTAGTATTTTAAGAAAAATGAATGTAATTCAACCATATATAGAGTAAATTTAATTTTAATTATGTCTATTCATATAAGTATCACTATATGTAGTAAAAATCTTATACTGGACATTACCCACTATGAGGGCATGTTGAACGAATTAAAAGCTTTTCAAAACGCATTAGTGAACATTACACAATACTAATATTTTATTAATAATGCAATAACAATATTTATTACTTTATATTACAACAATATAATGGTTTAAAAATGTTATATTGCCTTTTTTATAGTTAAATGAAACATAAATAATTTAATATGCAAAATTTTTTTTTTTTATTATAATGGGTCATCCAAATATTACAATGGATATGGATTGCTTTAAAGCAATTAATCGCTGAATGCATTAATCAACACTGTTAACAAAACGAGTTGAACATTAATACATTAAAGCGAAAATTTTGACAAAAAAGTCTCATTAAAAATTTGCAAAGAATTTTCATCAAGTTGAGTCAGTTAGTTTAAGTTAGAGACACTTGAACTTTACTAGACGTTATTTAGTGACTGGCTCTACAACTTAAAGTGGGTTCCTAATCACGGTTATTGGCCAAACCCGTAATGGTGTTCTTAACCGTAACCTCCGAGCCCATCGAGTACCATAGAACCCAACATAATCCCAAGGTATTAACATAACAATAACATCCAGGAAAAGTTAAAAATATATAGATTAACACATTATCTCCCGTTAAATAAATGCCGTCATTTCTGAAAGTTCTTTAGAGTTTTTCAATTTTTCTTCTAATTTTATTTGCCTCTAATTTTATGGGATTGATTACTTACTAAATTTAATAAATTAATCATCAAAAAGTGAGCATTCTTATTATTTTATATTTGACTAGAATTTCTCCTGTTTGTCATAAAATTTGTCCAACTTTACTACAAAAGGGTCAAAAGGCCACGTTAGTGTGGTTTATGATCTAAAGGAGTCATCGATACATATTTTTTAAAAGACCAAATTGACAAAAAGAGCATGAAAACATCATAACAAATAACTTAACATTCCCCTTTTAGAACTCCCGTAAATATTCAACTATAGGATTAATTTTTAGACCGCATTATTACTTGTGGCGCCATCTATCAACGAATTATGGAAGGTTATAAAGTAAACTGCAGTTTTTTTAGTTTGAATTCTCCAGAGAGCGCTCAAATGAAAATGATTCCAATTGTATTTTCTCTTATAGTCATATCAGTTACCTTTAAAACAATGTATTGTAAGATAAATTTAATACAATCCTGTAAATATTATTTAATTCTTTTGAACCATTATCAATTTTAAGATTTTAAAGCATATGACGTTTCGACAAAAATTATTTTTCCTATGACAAATTAAATATGTATATAGGAGAGTCGTGTGAAAAGTTCTCTTTCTGGTAGATACATGATGCAAACATAATCAAGTAAGTGTGATATTTGTCAAGAATGATTTATTAGGTGGTGTACTACCAAGTTTCAGACGTGTACATAATATGTGCGGCTTTGGGAATTATGTACAGTCGTAAAAGATAATACAGTTGCAAAAAATTTCCCAATTGGTTTTTTTACTTAAATGAATCAAAACGTCTGAGATATACAAAAAAGCGGAAGATGAAGAATTTGAAACACTGCTGGAAGAATATCCTTGTTGTGCACTACTAAAGCATGGACAGGAACTTGGAGCAATATTATAAGCCATTTCAAAACGTTTTTTTACAAGCTAGGAAAATTTCAAAAGAAGAGTCACTGGATCCCCTATGAACTCATAGCAAAGAATACGTATAAACTCTTTCGTGTTGTTTTATCATTGCTTCTATCTTGCCAGATTCAAGGAAAAGATCTTCTGGCATTGTGCCGAGTGAATTCTCTACGATAATCCAAGAAGGCGAAAATCGTAGGTTAATCCTGGTGAACCATCATCCAGTACTGCAAAACCAAACATCCACGCCAAAAACTTGTTACTTTGTATATAGTAGGATCAGCTAGACATCGTGCATTATAAGTTGGTCCAATCTGGTCAAATGGTCACTGTTGATCATCATCAGCAACTGATTCGTGTAAAAAGTAAACGTCTCTGGAAGAAAAGCCCTTGTACTGGCCAGGGAAGAAGGGAAGTCATTTTGCTTGATACATTTTTTTTGCTTTACAACATTTTGCATTTTGTTGTTTGCGTGTTACTTTGTATATAATAGGATCAGCTAGACATCGTGCCTTATCAGTTGGTCCAATCTGGTCAAATGGTCTCTGGTAGAAAATCCCTTGTACTGACCAGGGAAGAAGGGAAGTCATTTTGCTTCAGGATGACACACGTCCGCATACAACAAAAGAGACTCTATAAACGATCACTGAGTTAGGCTGGGAGATGTTATCGCACCCAATAAATTTTCCAGTTTTATCTCCTCCAAAACCCCGCAGCATGAGCTAGTTGAAAGCGCTTTACATCTCTTGTGAAGTCGGAAAAAGTCTTAATGATTCTATCACATCAAGGCCACCAAGTTTTTTTCCAATTTGAGATTAGACAGTTGCCTGAAAGATGGCGAAAGTATATCAAAAATAATGCAGATTACTTGAAAAATTAATTTGGAATTACTTTTTTCATCAATAATTGTCAAAGACAGTCAAAAAGTCTGGAAATTAAGTTAAAGAGCTAATATCCTTGATATCAGTTATAAGAGCCGATGTTATAATTTTTCAGGAACTATCTTCTTCTTTGTTCTTTTTTCTTTACAGAAGAGTCGTAATCTATGGAAATTCATTCCGTTTGCGTCCTTTTCGGACTATTTCTCGGTGTTCAGGGTTCTCTATTTCTGGCTTTTTTTCCTGTACCGATCTGTTTACGATCTGTTTTGTTGTATTCTGTGTATATTCGTATCCTTCCAGATCTGCAAATTTCGCATTACAATTTCTTGCTATTTTACATCTCCTTCTGATCTCATCAGTGATTCCGTTCAACTTCATTTAATATTAAAGACCCGAAATAGACGAATATGTCTTACTACTTACTTTAAATTGCCATATTTGACTGATGTTGGGCATGGTGTTGTTCTGAGAATCGATAATCATTATTTTCATTTTCTACTCCTTTATTTTCTAGTAAACATGGCTTTCATCTTTTATCTTTTTGATAATTAAGGTCAGTTTCTCGGCCAATCTGGCAAATGGTGTAGTGTCATCGAATAAACCAATTTTTTATTTAGTTATCTATCACTTTTATTTTTAATTTTGTGTAACTATAGGGTCGTAAAACGATTTTACATTCTTAGACACTATTTTAAAACTAAGTTGAGTGTGTGCTTAGTTTTACCAAACTATAGTCACATGAATTTGAAAATAAAAGTGATAGATGACAAAGTAAAAAATTGTTTAATTCGATTTAAATAGAATTGGTGATAGGCATCCTTGTCTGATTCCTTTATTGACACAGTTCGAGGCTGAGTGACGCCAGATGCCTTCTAAGAGGTTTTTTATGTTGATCATTCGCCAGTTGGTAGGCTTCTCGAGATACTTATGGTTAAGCACAAAATCAAGAGTTGATGGCCCGCGGGGGGTGCTGACCAGGGTTTTCGGTAACCGATGACCGTGATTCAGAACCCACGTTAAGCTGTAAGTCCATTCGGTAAATAGCCTTTTCCGTTGCTGATTCGTCTCTAAGTCTAAAACTTTACTTTTACTTTATTGACACAAAATTTATCGGATATTCGATCTTTAATTTTCATTGCTTTTTCTGTTTTTTTTTATATAAATAACAAATTTAGTCAATCAGGTAATCTGATTGCCTTGTGGTCGAACGTCTTTTAATAAATAAAGAAACAGAGGTATACAGGATTATTGGCATCTCTGACTTATTTGTCGAATGCGTTAGTGGAAACTGCCATGATAATATGAAGGACTACTTTACTTACATACAGAATGAGAGCGATATGGTGGTAATTTTCTTATTTCTCTCTAGATCCTTTTTTGTATAGAGCTATAAATGTCCTACACTTTTTGGCAGACTCCGGGGCCCACACTTTCTGGCAGCTGTTGCTAAACATGCCTTACTTCAGCTACTGCTTCTGTGATGGCTCCATTTAAATCTGGGGATTTATCGATTTTCAGGAACAAATAGAGCATTATCTCCACAAGTTGAACACTTTAAATTTCAAATGTAATAAAATCGATGTGAAATCATCAACCAAAATCAATGAAATCAGTGAAATCATCAGTCAAAAACCAATTCAACATAAAAAGCATTTCGTTAAAGGATCGTACATAATGAATAGCTAAACAAAAAAGGGAGAAACATATTATTTAGTATTATATAGATAAGTTTTTTTCATTAAAAGTTCCCAGATAGAAAATGTGTTAGTCTTAATAAGTTCTATTTATTTAAAAATAAACATAATAGCGAGAAAACATATACACTGTAATTTTTTTAAAAGCTGACATAGCTTAATTTTTTTATTTGAAGTGATAGACTAGTACTTCTAAACGCAATGTTTTAGGAAATAACTTGACTAAGAAAAATGTACAAGCAATACTTTCCGTACAAGCAATACTTGCTATATTTTTTCCGTAGCTACTAAAACAATATTTTTTAAATGACAACACCGTATTTTTGTAATATAATTTGACACATTTCGGTATGTTTTGCAATTAAATTATTGTTGTTTAGGATAGCTATATCCATAAATAATGTTTTTCTTGAAATTTTATGGATCACAACAATATCGATTTATTATTATTAAACAATATTTAATTTCTGCTAAGTAAGCACTGTTCGGTCCCAACATATTCTGTAACTGTTGTTCTCCAGAACTGGTTGCGGATTGTAATTGTAGTATGGGACTTTTTCTGATTCCTTTAGCTGCAGTTTTACTGCCAATTCTTGATAAATGATCTTCGCCATTGCGTCGTGCCTTTCTTTATATTCTGTTGCTGCAAATGCTTCACAGCCCCCTGTTATATGTTGGATTGTTTCGTAGATCTGGCACCCATATCTACATCCATCATCCACCACACTTCCGTTCCAAACTATGTACTTGAGGAAATTTCTGGCAAGTATGACTTGGTCTTGTATTGCCAGTAGGAAACCCTCTGTTTCCGGAAACTTCTGTCCGGCAGTCAGCCAGTAGTTCGACGTTAATATGTCGACTTGTTCCTGGGTGACCTCATTTAAATGTCTCCCATGCAGAGGCTGTTCTCTCCAAGATTGTAATTTCTCAAGTTCTGTTTTTGTATAGACTTGGACTTGATCTTCATTTCGTTCATTCGTAGACGTTCATTTCGTAGACGTTTCCGCCTGCTGCAAGAAATATTTCCGCAGATTTCCTATTTGTTGGTCCAGTTGCTTACTAATATCGACTAATCTCCTACCGCCTTGTTGCAGCGGTAATGTTGTGAATTCCACTGCACTTCTAGGGTGGTGTTTCTGCGATTGTGTGAGCAGTGTCCCGATCTTACGTTGCAAATTTTGTGCGTCAGTTGCGCTCCAGTTAACTATCCCGAGCGAATAGTTTAGCACCGAACATGCATAGGTGTTGATAGCCTTAGACATGTTTCTGCTATTTAAGTCAATTTAACTCTTTTGTTAATTTGACAGGTAAGCTCTTTTTATTAAGCCGTGATCATTTCGGCATGCTTGCTTCATACCCAGATACTTGTATATATCTTCAGCTCTTATTGTCTCCATCTTTTGTCACTACTACACTTCTCCAGTCCAAATTGCATTCGCATATCACTGGAGAATTCTCCCACTATTTTCAATTTGTTGTAGGTGACTGTTTGATGAGGCAAATAATTTCAGATCGTCCATGTAGAGCAAATGGTTTAGCCGCATATATTCACCATTGCTTTTCAAGGTAAAACCATATTTGGTGGAGTTTAGTTGATTTGAAAGTGGGTTAATGGCGATACAGAACCAAGGAGAACTAAGCGAATCTCCTTAAAAAATACCTCTTCTGATTGGAATTTCTGTAGTTGTTATATTATTGTCACCCTCTCTAAGTTGGATTTTGGAGCTCCACACCGACATGAGGCTCTTCAAGAGATTTATTATTGGCTGATTTATTTTATAGATATTTAAGATTTCTATAAGCCATTAGTGTTAGTAGAATTAAAACGTTATTTTTATACACATTAAAATATAACAGCTCAAATAACACAATGACAGCACAATAATGATGCCTCCTTTCAAAAAACACAAGTTACAAACACAAACACAAACACAAACACAAACACTAAGTTAGCTTCTTTTAATTCCTGCCGACTGCAGATTATTTCACTATTTTTTGTTCTAAATTGGCTTGTTCTAAAGAAATTGTTCTAAAACGGCTACTCCAAAAAAGAAATGTGATATAACATTTTTTAGTTATATCATATTTTCATTTTGGTGTTGTCATTTAAAAAATATTGTTTTAGTAGCTACTGAAGAAATCTGGCAACACCGGTAAGTAATGTTTGTAGTTTTTTTCTTAGTCAAGTTATTTCCTACAATTTTGCCTTTGGAAGTACTAGTCTATAACTTCAAATAAAAAAGTTAGCCCATGTCAGGTTTTAAAAAAATTACACTGTATACAACATTAGTGATAAACATTTTAATTAATAAGTAATGTCATTACTACTCAGAATAAATATTGTTCAAAACCGTTCTCGAAAGGTTCAATTAGCACATGGTCAACAAAAAAATCTTAATTATCGAATTCACTTCCACAAACTCTGGAATCTTCTGGTGTTATTGACTAAACTGACAGCTAAAAATAAAAATACTATTGTTTTGCATTCGTATTTGCACTATGACCATCTGTAAATTGTCTGTAGGCCATCTGATGGGTATAAAATCACGCATTGAGAATGCTTTCGTTAATCTACTGTCAAGATCACCAGAGTTACAAAGTTTTTAGCTTCATACATTATTCAGTCAATTATCAAACCAACGATGATGTCAATAAAAGTAAGTCTAACTTTATATCTCGAATTATCCTTTGTAATAAAGCTTTATTTTAGTTTCGGTATTTCGTGGCTGCAGCTATATTGCTGATAATTCTCGGTCAGGTTATGGGAAGTCCTGTCAGAGACGAACAAGCGGTTTCACCTGTTTCCGCAGGAAATCTGAATAGTAGCGAAAAAAGTTCTGAAGAGAGTACAAGCAACAAAAATATTGAATATGGCTCTAGCACTCTAACAACTGAAGCTAGGGTCAGAAGACGAGCATCCTTTGGAGGACGTAAATTTATTGGAATGGTATTTGGAAAATAATTGTAGCTCACTGTGATAAGTAAAATATTTTTATATATTAATTAGTGTTTGTTTAGTAATTATTTATGTTTTATATACTCGACATATGTTACATTATTTGATATTGAATTGTATATTTGAAAAATAAATTTTTTAAAAACTCTAATTCAGATTTACTTTTAAAATTTAAAGATTCAACTATAAGAAGTTCAGTAAAATATAGCCAATATATTTCATTTTTCCTAACAATTTTTGGCTACCTGGGGTTAACAAAATTCCTCTAATAGAACGTCTACTTTTTACACTTTTTATCCAAAATAGAATATATTTTAAATTTAAATTGAATTACACGTTTGAGCTTCACTATTCACTGATTCACCCAAAAATGTTAGTTGTTTTATTAAATTTTTGAGTGAAGCAGTATTTGATGAAAATTAATGTTACAATACCATTTTGTCTTGTCATTATGATAACTTTCGAATGCCCGACAGGCATTTATTAAATGATGTTCAAAAATGGTTATTATGCAACAGTGATCGTCTAAATTAAGTAAAATAAAGGTTTGCCCATCCAATAAGAGTGTCAGAACTTTAAAATGAAGCACAGTGGTAACTACAAATGATAATCTGCTCATTTTTATTATGAATGAATGAATGAATGAATGATGCTTTATTGTGTAACAGACTACTGTTCCATTATGGCTTAGGCCGCACTACGGTTTTTCCAATGAGCGGTTAACCGCGAAACCGGATGGATTTTAAAAAAGCAACGCTAAGTTCTATTGATTAGAAATTTCGGTGCGGTTTTTTTACCCTGGAACCATTTTGTAACATTTGACGGTTTTAAAATCAGTCGCGCAAAAAAACCGCAAATGCGGCCGCTTGCATTAGTGTTCTTGACTCACAAAATTACGCGGTTTAAAGCCACGTAATGGTTCAGCCGTAATGCGGCCTAAGGCTAAAAGACAATTCAAAACACAAGTAGATATAACAAAAATAATTTGAACTTAACCTAACAATGGTACAAAAACATGTATATAAAAATTAAAAAATAATTCTAAGATCATTACAAAAATTATTTTCAAAGCACCACACGAGCTTTTAGCACCATCTTAAAAGCTAATTTATACTGAGTAAATGGTGACTGAAAAATACACTATAACAATACACATCAAGTACACAGAAACGTTCCCGCCAATGACATATTTGTTATGGTCTCGACATGCATGAAAGAGCGGTGCATTAGACGCCAAGTTGGTGTTAGAGGTAGGTATGGTGAAAGTATCCCTAACTCGACTGTTAATTCGGGAACATAAAACCGAATCTCATTGAGGAGTTGATCACAATCAATCAAGCCCCGGCAGAGCTTCACCAGGAAAAGCTGAGCAGCATACACTCTACTATCCTTCAAGGACTGACAGTTAGGTAGTTGCTGACTGCATGATTTAATCAATGTGATGGTTGAATGACAGTATTCTATCGATATACATTCCCGGGTCCTTTACAACTACACAATTCAAAGCGCAATAATATAGGAAATATATAGTTACATTATGCTTGAGAGGAAAGGTAATTTTTTCCATTTGGTAATATTCAGTGGAAGCCTGTTACATGCACACCAATCGGCCAAGAGGTGCAGGTCACCCTGTAACAGAGAGCAGTCATGTGATAATAGAACTAGTATAGAGAGTTTAAAGTCATCCGCAAATAAGAGTGTTGCACGTTAGCGTGAAAGTAATATCGTTACCCATGTTGCGCAGGTATGATCGAATGTTTAATCTTGAAGAACAAATAATGGCGCTATGTTTTGAAAATAATATAGTTCAAGTGTCCTCCTTTTGTCTAGTTGAATGCATTCTAGAAGTACAATTTTAGAGAAAAATTAATCTTTTCCGATGAAGCACACTTTATGGGTTTATAACTGCAGGATTTGGGTGGATAAAAATCCTCAAGTAATTCAGTTACCTCTTCATCTTCTGTGCCACTGTGTGATGCGGTTTTTGGACTGAAGAAGTGATCGACCTATATTTTTGTGTTTACTGTTAATGGCGAAGAATATCTTTGGCCCGAGCTGATAAATATGGATATAAACAACTTCTTTCAACAAGACGATACGACTTCTCTCACATCTCGATCAAACAATGGATTAACGGCAAGAAATGCTTTTCGGACGAGTTATTTCCCAAAATGATGATGTTAACTGTCCTCCAAAATCATGCGATTGGATGTAATTGTATTATTTTTATCGGCGTTATGCTAAATCGCTAAAAAAATACACGCGATACGTGTGAAAGCGTAATCGAAAATTGAGTATCCAGAATATATTCAACCAGACGAAGCCAAGGGGAATCTTTGGACAATATTATTTTCAAAACATAATACCAATATTTGTTCTTTAAGGCAAGATAAAAAGTATCAGATTATCACTTGTAGTTATTATTGTAACTCAATTTAAAGTTCTCACTGTCTTATTGGACAATCCTTTACTATTAACTACATAAAATAACACAGGTTAACAAATTTAAACTTTTTTAAGGTAACATTGTTGAAAATGGGTGTATATGAAGTATTTTATAGCCCTAAATCGGAAAATGATAAACTAATACTGTAACACTTATAGTTTTTTTTTTTGTTACATGAGGTCGGTGGTGGGGAAAAGTAATGAGACGATATATTTTTAAAATCTAATATTTATTTAATATAAACATGTAAAACTTATTAACACTATGCAAAGGCATTACTGATGTTTATGTGATATATTGCATGAGATGTCATACACCGACAAAAGCTTTTACTTTTTCCTTTTGTATTCTGTAGCATCATCTCTTTTTAAATACCATCAGTGACTACTGCGCCCAACATAGATAGGTTGCAGCGTCCCTGTTATCTTACTTCCGTTGTCCTGATGTCCTGGTGAAACCTCTCTGCTTGTTCGTCACCTGCTGCACCCCAATTTCCCGAAAACAAATTCGAAGTGGGAATGTAAAATATGTATTTTTAAGGCCATGCGAAAACCTAATATTTTATAGGCTTTCAAGAGTATGAGGTCTTATAGTTTTTATCTTTCTTGTTGCCCAGAAATCCTTTCACTACACTTACAAAACACTTCTAAGTTGCCTGATTCCTTTTCATTCAATTATCCTTGAAAACGGAAATCACCTAGAAGCTTCCTTATTTGAGGTAAAATAAATATGCCTTCTTTTAGTCTTGCATCACTTAATTGAGGCAATATTTCTTTTAGGTACTTGAAACCATTACCTTCCTTATCCATGGCTTTGACAACATTTTTTTATTAATCCAAGCTTAATATGGACTGGCGGAAGAAGTATCTTTTTTGGGCCAACAAGGTGGGAATATTTAATGTTTGAAGTACCAGGCTCAAAAGAAGTTTTATCTAGGCCAATCTTTCTTACTGTAAGGTCCTTTTGTTGTGCTACTGTCCCATAGACACAAAAATGAGCCATACTTTATTAAAGCCCCTTGAAGTCCTACAAATGTACCTATCACTTTTAGATTCGCACAAATATCCCACTGATACTATTAATATTTAACGCGATTTAGCTTGTTACTAAGTTGTGATAGTTTCTTTCATTGTCACTGAATGGACTTAAGGAATAGATGGGTTTTTATTTCCATTATAAAGCAAGACTGCATTCAGGCTATATTTCGAGGAACCTAATAAAATACGCCATTCGGAAGATATTCATTAAACATCAATAATCATTAAACAGACACATAGCGATCCTTCCATTTCATAAAAACTTGAAAATGTTACATTCTGTTTTCGGTGAAGTGAAACACTTGAATTTTTATCTAACAGATTCCACTGTAGAATTCTGAAACCAAAAAATTCCGATTTTTGTTTTGACAATCCCAGGTCACGTATCAAATCATTTAATTCACTCTGAGATATTAAGTGAGGTTCACTGGTAGTTGCTAAAAATATTGGGTCACAAACTCAAAAAGTTATGAATCAGATTCTGATGAAGAATTGGAATCACCGGGAAACATGTTGTCCAGGTTTAAAGGCGCAATCGGTACCGGTAATTCCTAGTTATGAGCAACTGGTCTAAGTGCAGCAGACAAATTTGGATACTGAATATTATCCCTTTGCTTTTTTAAAATCCCTTCTGTTTTAGTCATACAAAACTAGCAATCACTTACATGGTCAGTAAGTTCTCTCCACACCAAAGAAACAGCAAACGGCATAAAATTTTTCTACGTGAGTCCTCAAACATGAGGAGCCCAACTTTTATCTTAATCTTCAATTTGACACTTAAAATATAAAAGATACAAATAATTTCAATGGTCCTATGACATAAAGGAGAAGTAGGTACTTGAAAATGGGACGTACTAGGCCATTTGTGTGAAAAGGTGTTTTAATAACTATCTAAATGAAATTCAAAAAGATCATTATCATCAATGTTACAAAAATCATGTCGACCTGTGTAATCAGTTCCGAAATCATTTCGATAAACCAAAATAATATTACCTGGCATTCTGGCTATATGGAACGATTTTTAGTACCCTTTACAATATTTCTTCATCGGATTGTTGTCAAATGACCTGCGGCTGTCTTTGTACTCATTTAAAATGTTCTCTTTTTAGTTTCATGATCTCTTATGATTGTACATTGATGAACCAATAAAAAGATTGTCTAAGATTGATATAATTTATGTTTCAACAAGAGCTGCAGAAATTATTTTTAAAATAAAAAATAAGGAATTGAAGTATATTTAAAATCTTTACTAATTTATAATGTGGATTGAAGAGAGTTATGTGCGGAATAGCACATCGTTCAAATATCTTCATAAACTCTTATTTCAAGCAACGGTTCTTTTTTCAACATGTTCGATCATCGATCATTTTTCAACATTTTCGAATAATTTTACTGTTGTATTTTGGATGTAGCAGATTAGATGGGAACTTGGAGCTCATAAATCGTAATGAATTATTGACATGTATTATTTATTTAACGTAACACGCAAGATGATGGCCAATGTGTGGCTTCATTTCCCTAAATTGAAGGTTTCCAATATTGAATATTATCTAGGTGTTCTAGAGCGTTTATGGAAGAGAATCGTTCTAGAGTTCATCTCCCAGAACCGGCGCTGTTCGTAAATTTTTGGCGAAGAACCAAGTTTGTGTGCTTCAACAGCCTCCGTATTCGCCTGATTTGTATCCGTATGATTATTCCCTATTCCCGAAATTCAAACTGACCATGAAAGGACCGTTTATAATAGTGTTACACAAGTCTAAGATACCGCGACGAGGGTCATTGAGACGATTCCGAAAAACGACATAAAAAATCTATGCAAGCATTGGTTCAAAGAGTCCAGCGGTGTATTGATGCGGAAGGGGTGTATTTTGAATAAAAATATATAATCATGTTAGTTATTCTCAAAACGGACCTACTTGTAGCTAGAACAAAAGCAACAATCATATCAAGAAGTTTAAAATGTCGTTCGACTTGGATACTTCTAAGGCGACCAGAACCTCGTCATATTTATTTGTAACACTGATCCCCAAGCCATTTTATCCATGTCTTCATAACGGTCTATTCTTTCTCGGTCTGATCTTCATTCTTTTTCAAAAAAACTTAAACCTGCTTCTTTCATACCAATAACACTTATAATAAGTCCTCGAATTTTTTGCTATTTACTACTTTTAACAAAACCTTATATAATTTTACCTAATGGATGATTTATTCCTATTTTTCCTCGTATAGAAAAGTCTACTTGAGATAATAAAGATGTAGGTATATGTATATATTTTACGCCTCTTAAATATATTGAAGCTACAAATCCTGTAATATCACCTATAACACCTCCACCAAATGATACGAGTATTATTTCTCTATCATATTCCTTTATAAAGATTATTGCTATGTTTAGTGCCAAACGCAAAATACCTTTCAACATAATATAAACAATTTTTGTACAATCGCATACAGAAACATAAAGGTAAACAAGTTTTAGATCTTGTATTCAGAATATGCTTATTCCCCTATATATTTCGTCCATTATAACTAAATGAACTACAACTATTGAATTTGCTACGTCAAATGCGGGTTTCAAGCTCCACATCCTATACAATATTAAAACTTTTATCATACTGCAGTCCGACTGCATATCGAGACAAACTAAAAATAAATATAAAATATAAAAATATACTTGTTTTATAAACAAGAACAACACAAATTAAATTAGATACTATAGAAAATATTGACGACCATGAGGTAGACCACATACTAGGTAGATACAAAAATAACGAAAACAGAGAAGGAATGAGACGTAGAAAATAATACCGCGAAGTGCATCGAAGAAAACATTTTAGTGGCAAGAATGTATTAAAAAAATATGTGATAATAAACAAAGACTATATCACATTAGAATAGAGAAATGGTTAACAGAACGAAGGCAGCGCCAGGTGTAAAATTAGTTATAATATATTAAATTTGAAGAAATAATATTTTTTTCTACTTGAAACTACTATTCTTTTTGACAATAGCCAAAAACCAAATTATCACTTTTATCGTCATAATGTCGATAATTTCTATTAACACCATAATGAGATAAATAAGATCGAGGACAACAACAGCGTGGACATTTCATTTCCCATACGTACATGTTGTTTGCCACGCTTCCTAGATTGTGAGTGATATACAGATCTTGTCATTATGTCAAAAGTTGTAAGTTTTATAAATTGTTTTAAATATTTTTAATTTTAAAGTATATTACAGAATGGACTTTAAGAAATTGAGCGATTTTAGTAACTGGCCTTTTTTCAAGCAGTTTTATTCTAAAATTTTACATCGGATTATAAATGCATGTGCCATCAATTAATCCGGTAACATTATATTTTAGGTAAAAAATCAGTATAAATGAAATGTTTACCCTAACAGGCATTCCTTAAATAGTACACTCGAATGGTGACATTATTTCACCACTAACGGGTGAGGTAAGGGTTCACCACTAAAGGGTTTTACTAACTAGAAGATAAAGTCTCTCATTGAAAGCATCTTAGGCGGATGATACAAACCAATCACCAATATGTCGACCAAGAGTTATCTTCGAAACAGTGCTCCCTCTAAGTGTAACAAAAACCTGACACACTTGTTGGATATATATAACACTTTTAAGAGAACCACAAGTAAACGAGAAGTACCTCACAACCTGAGATTTTTTTTATAGCATCGACTATACATTTTGCAATCCCATTCAGAACTACACAGGTAAGCAAACAAAAGTTGTGTTGCTGTATCAGATTTTAATATCAACATTTGCTACACAGGAGCAAGCATTTAGATTGGGTTATAAGGAATCTAGGGGTGGGTTCAAAATTTCCAACAAAAATTCCACACATATTTGTTTGCTTCAGTATAATACAAATATAAAAAATGTTGTATTTCTTATTATTATAAAAATATTCTATATTCAAATAATTCAGTTACTTATAGTCTATTCTGTATATTGACCTGTATGTTTGGTTGCCAGCAAATAAGTTCGTTCAGTTCCTTTTACCGTAATAGTAATCAAAATCAATTCTAATGAATAATATATTGACCATTGTTATTTATGACCTATTATCTTAATAAGACGTTTAGGAAAGGCCTAAACCTTAACGAATTGACAAATAATCGATCCAATTTTATTATATAATCACTAGAACCAGTAATTATCGAAATACGCTAGGTTTAGCGAATAAGATGAATTTCAGTCGAGATTTCAAGTTTGCTTTAGACATTTAATAACTTTTAGTTCGATATGCCAACTAAAAATGCGCACGCCTTTAAGGTTGACGATCGATCAAGCCCTTAATAATCTGATCACAATAATCTTTGAACTTGCATTAAATTATAAGCCGAATGAACTTTTTTGCCCTGATTAATATAATATTTTATAATATAAATTAATATCAAATATTCTAGGTTTTAATTTCGATGATCGTTTCTATTTTATTGACAACTTTATTGAAGCCTTCGTCTGCCGAGGATCATCAAAAATTAATTGAGGTTAACCGAAAAGATTCAACTGGAGAAAATGACAAAAGCCTGACCGAAAAAGTGATAAGGAAAAAGAGAGGCGTCTCGTTTTTGGGACGTAGGAAATTTGTTCCTTTACCTTTGATATTTGGAAAGTGATATTAAAGTTTGTTTTAATATATATTGTGTTGAATTGATTAAATGCGTCTGAGAAATTGTTATATATTGATTTATTTACGATATACTTTAAAAGGGAGTTTGTAAGTCGAGTTTCGGCAAGAAAATGATATAACTTTTTTAAATCTTTCTGGAAAATCTTCCATTCCATGTCGAAAAATTGATCTTTCAAACTTTTTTACATTTAGAAAGATGTGTGTCAACAAAAGAAGGTTGTAATCCGATGGCATAAAATCTGGCGTATATTGCTCATTGTCTTAATGATGTGCATCAGTAATTTATGTCCACACCATATACAAAATAAGGCTTTACAATCTTGAATATTTCTATTTACTATCGATGTATATGCTTCGCCAGAACCAACGCATAATTCAAAATACTGTTTTGTCTATGTGTGGCAAATAAGAAAAATGTAACATGTAAAAAACACGTATAACTGGCACTTTTCATTTTATTATATCTTCGCCATGGCATGTTAACATTTAAAAAGAGCATTGGTTCAATACTAAAGTTCACCCCCACTTCTGAGTCATTGAAACCACTGTCTACAATTGTTCGCCAAGAATTTCAGATTTAATTTGATACAGTTTAATTAGATTTTATACTTTGCATCTAGAAAGCGTCAGTGATTCTTGCTAGAATATTATAAATGAGCGTGTTTGCTTGCCACAAAGAAATATTTCAAAAATGCATGCTTTGGGGGTAAATCGAACCTGAAATATTGAGATTACCAACCGGGTTTCCATATTACCAACCATATTTCTTAATGAATTAAATTTTATATTATTAAAGAAAATTTTAATTAAAAAGAAATATTTTAAAAAAACAAGAATATTGTTTATAACTGCCAAATAAAATAGAATTCTAATTTTCTTGATAATTTGGTGAATGATGAATTAATTAATATTAAATACTATTTCTATTTTGTTTTGTCATAACCTCATACGATATTTAATTTCAAAAGTGGACTATTATGAGAGAATGGAAATATAAACTCAACCAATAGTTTTATGAATACTATCATATAAAATTACGGTTTTCACTGGCACTGAATTTCTTAATGCACGAATAATGAAACTTTGATAGTATAATGTGAAGATAATACGGTGGACTCAGGAGCATATTACTACCAAGATGCAGTAAGTTCTATGCGAATGAAATTGAATGAATGAATCATTTATATGAATAAAAAGCATCGGGTAGTCAGTAAAATTGAAAATTTTAGATAATTATTGGGAAAAACTGTGATAATAAATTTTGACCTTCGGAAAAGTTAAATAAAATAAAATAAATTTTTGGTTCCAATATAAAACGTTGTTCATCTAAAATGATCACAACAAAAGCAAAATCAAGAATACCTTGAAGGTAATCAAAAACTCATCGATAATAAGTAAACAATAAAATACTTTTTTTTGCAAATTTCAACTTTATAGAAGGATTTCTCTTTGCCTTCAAAATATCCTTTAATTTCCGGAATTGTCTCTTCATTGGGGCGAAATTCCTTCCCAGCGAACATTTTTTTGAGGTCTGAGAACAGGAAATAGTCGCTTGGGGAACATATCTGGAAAATACGGTGGATAAGAAAGCAAGTGGAAATAAAATTCATACAATTTAGGTAACGTTGCCAACGATTTGTTACTCGGTGCATTGTCTTGGTGAAACACCATTTTTTTGTTCATTTGGAGCCTTTTTTATTACAATATCGTCAAAAACGTCTTCAAACGTCTTCAAACGCACCAATAACGCCATGTAATTTTCGCTATTTATGGTTTTAGTTTTCTCGAGATAATCGATGAACAATATCTAATGTGCATCTTAAAATACAGAAGCCATAACCTTGCCTGCCAATGGTTGTGTTTTTGGTCGCTTTGGACGGCTTTTACTCAGCTAACTGCCGATTTGACTCCCCGTCGAGTGTAATGATGGATGTATGTTTCATCCATTGTGACATAATGCATAAGAAGATCGTTTCTGTTTCACTTAGACAGCTCCAAACATTGCTCAGAATCATCAATACGTTGTTGTGTTTGGTTTGATGTAAGTAAACGGAGTACCCATTTTAATAACAATTTACGCATTCTCAAATATTCATGCAAAATAGTGTAAAGACTTCCTTTCAATATCTTCATGATATCAGCTATCTCCTGCAGCATTACTTTACAGTTTTGCGAAATAATTTTGTGAATTTTTCTGATGTTTGATATAATCTTCTCATTTGAACTGTCCAGAGCGTTCAGCATTATCGGGGCTTGTACGACCAGGTTTGAATTGAGCAGACCAATCAATTATGGTTGATTTTCCTGGGGCAGAGATTGATTTTCCGGGTAATGTTTATCAAGCTATTTTTTTGCTTCAACGGTATTTTTCTTCATCAAAAAACAATGCTTTATTAACACCACGAAATTCTGTTCTTTCTATTGTTTTGAAAATAACAAAAGAATCGTCACTTAAAGCATAACTCAGAAACGAGTAGATAGATTGTCATGAAACTTTAACACATGACGTTTGAAGGTTGGCACAATTGACCACCGGTAAGGATTTTCGTGAGGCCATCTATATGTCAAAACCGGGGACTTATTGACTAATGTGTTGAATGAATATCTAAAAAGTGGAAAAATCCAATGTCAAATGAGTGGGAAAAGTATATATAAGTATAGTAAGTGAAAAAAGTAAGTTTGGAAAATGACGGACTAGTATATATAGCATTAAAGAGATATATCGTCAACATTTTCGTGAAGCCGTACAGTCTTCACTTCTCTAACGACAAAGGTGTTGGATTATTTACAAGAAAATAAATCGAAAACGCATCTTTATTGCTGAAAGACTCGATATCTCTCCGATCTAGAGCGATGCATATATTTACAAGGAAAATGAAAACAATTTTCTATGGAATATAAAATAAAATTTCTATTGACGCAAATTAATCAAAATATCGATATCCGCCAAACACGTGAGAGTCATACACGTGTCTGTCGCAAGAACAGCTTTTCCCACTGGCAAACAAATAAAACTACGCTAGCGACAGTATTTTACGTCAAGCAGTTGGCCATATAAAATATTTGCTTATTTTTCGCTGGGAATATCGCCGATTGCATTGCAGGTTCAGCAGAACGCATTGCAGAAATTGATTGTTCTGTGTGCTGTATCTGAAAATTATTATTAAGCACATTTATCAAATTAAATGGTTGAGATTGAATGATACGTTATCCATAACAAACATAAACAGAAGTTTTGCTGAATAAAGTATTTCAATATATTATCACAGGGGTTTTGATTGAAATATTATTCGTATAGGGTGGTACAAAATTCGGTCTCCAATTTAAAATGTAAAGAAATACGAGGTTGTCCAATAGGAGTGTCATGAACTTTCAAATAAATAACGGCTTTTTCAAAATGACCGTTAATTTTTATTACATTCTGGAAT